>CM062816.1:1614166865-1614766865 GCA_031772625.1 Pinus tabuliformis | reverse complement strand
GAAACATGAATACCACCAGAAATCTAAAAGCTAATATCATTCTCAAAATATATATATTAGAAAGAAACTTCCATTCTTACCTCTGTTACATAGATTTTTATTTTTAAAGGAACATGATTTCATAAAATAAACATTAAAACTAACTCACAATACAAGGCCCTATATATATGTATATATGAACTGAAACATTGCAGTATAACTAACTAGTGAGAGGCAGGAGTTGCTAAAAGTCTAGCAATACACTATAGCAGCTATTTGTTCCAGGAAAAAAATCAACAGGACCATCGCTGTGGTCCCTTAGTAAATGCAAACATCTTTCAGTGAAGCCAGAAGATGCTGAAAATACATCAATGAACTCCAGCAGTTATCGGCTAAATATTCATGAAGAAAACCAGTATTGATCTATCCCAGTTTATGCGCCACTGTTGTAGCTCTTACCTGGCTGTTGAAAATAACAACACAACTAAATACTGACAAATAATAATACCAAATCTAACACAACAGGACGCTTTTCTAATCTTTGTGTCAAATGAGCTCAGCTTTCTACTCTTGTGATTTCACACTATCTTGCTTTTCTATATTATTTTTGGCAGTAACATGCTCTTATGCCATATAAAAACTTCCAATCAAGCAAAAATGGAAACATGGTGCCACACTCCTGGCCCCAAAGCAGAATATCACATCACTGCACAAAGATTACAAGCACAACTAAACATCAGGGGTCAAGAAAACATAACACAGAGATGAGATAAGATAATTTTATTGATGTACAACAAATGATCACAAAAGTAGGTTAATAGGACTAAAAGAGTATATCCAGCATAGGTACAGAGTGTGAGCGCAAATTCAAAAGCAACTCCTAGGGAAATCCTGAAAGGTAGACATGCTTAAAAATCCAAGTGCCCATCTAAAAGCTAAATGTCTAACTAGGAGACGACAAAAAATAGAACACAACTGCAAAATGGATATTAAACAACAATGAGTCTGTTATGAATAAAATATATAGAAAATAATGTAAATGATAATAATCATAAATAATGATAATTAATTAGTAATTAGTACTAAAGGCATGTCTAATGGGACATGACCTTCCGTGAAGAGGAACCTACTTAGGTATATAAGCGGACCTCATTTGTAACATTGAACATCATTCTTACTCAAACATTTTAATATATACTCTAGTATCTCAATGGAGATCTTTATATTCCAAGTATTCTGGAGTATTTAATGTGAAGAACGAACTTTGTTCATTCCATTTGGTATCAGAGCCACGTTGGCTGATCACCAGGCCTTTGGCCATCAACCCTTCGCCCTGTGTCATTGGAATTCAGGCTTTTAGCCACAAGAAGCTTGACAAACAACCGCTGCAGCCCACAGACAGACAGCCACAACCTAGCCTAATCAGCCACCTCATATGTTGTCGCTCTAGCCGTTCGATGTTGTAACTGCTCGGCTCAGAATCCAACAGGCCAGTTCAAATCCGCATGGTCTCATCCAGACGTCACCTAATCAACCACCTCTGATGTAGAGCGCCCCTGCCATCACAGTACACATCATTTCACAATTGCATACACCTTTCCGCGCCACATCGCAGTTGCCTATGCCCAGCCTAGCCACCACAATTCCCTTTCATTATCCCTATGCACACCGTCGTTGTCGGCTCTTCACACGTCATCGTTGGAGCACCTATTGACTTCGGCTATAACAATGACATTTGACACATTGCCATTGTCCAGCATCAGCTGTTGTTTTCCACCAACATCTTGTTGCAACCACTTTACTTTTATTCCACCATCCGCACTGCCACATGACACCGGAGTACTCCACCTATTTACTGTTTCGTGCCTGCACAGCACCATTGTGTTCCAACCCTCGACTAACACGTCCATATCCATCCATTCCCGACCATCCACACCCATTCTCAATCATCACGTCCCTTCGCGAAGTAGTGTCCCTCGTTATCATTTCTCTATCTGACCAGCATTCGTTTGAAGGTCTCGTGGGGTCACGTTTAAAAGTCAAAGGTTTCGATTATCGTGGAAGGCATTCACGATTCGTGGAGATATCTTTTGAAAGAGTTTTAAAGTCTTTTAAAAAGAGATTATCCAATACATATGTGAAGTGAGCCCCTTAATAAAGTATTTTTTAGAGTTATAATAATTTTTAAAAAGGGATTTATAAAAGATTTTTTTAAGTTATTTTTTTAATAAAAAAACACAAAGGTGGTTTTTCTTTGAGGAGGAAAAAAAAATTAAAAGCTTTTTTTATTTAAAAAAAAACAAAGGTGCCAAGGGTCTTATTTGAGCTATTATTAAAATTGAAGAAGGTTTTTATAATACATATATAAAAAGGTATTAAAAACAAATATTAGAATATTTTTTCGAAGACAAAAAATGGAGTCTAATTCAGCAATGAAGGCCGGAAGATTCTCAGAACCTAAATATAACTATGCCTCAGTGCCATTTAGAATTGAACGGTCTATTGCAGGAAAAGATGTTACTATCGCTATATCGCTAGTTGAAAATAAAAGTTATATAAAACCCAAAATCACAAACCAATTAGTGATTCCCGAGTCAAATATAATTGAAAATTTTGACTGTTTTAACAACAAAGTATATGACATAACCAATTTACAATTAACGTTGGAGATTATACATTTGTATCACAATTCTCAGTTCAAACCCTATGGAGCAATCAAGGTGACATTAATTTAGGTCACCCTGGATGGAAACCCTTGGTTCCTTCATCCTGAATACGAAAAAGAAGTTTTTGACGTTTTCTTACCAAAAAAAAAATAACACTACAGGATGTCACCGTGAAGCCAAATTTAGTAACACCAGAAGACATCCAAGATATTTCAAAGGTAATCGTTCAAGAAGGTAAAAAAGTATTACAAAATATGCAAAATGAAATTGACAAAATCACCGTTGATAGAAATGAAGTCTTGCGACTTAAGGATCATAGAGAAAAATTACTAGCACAAATATAAAAGCTTAAGAAGGACAAAAAGTCGTTAAAAGACAAGTTAGAACAACTTCAAGATGTAGTATCTAAGTCTTTAGTCGTTTCAGTCCAAGTTGACAAAAATGGAATGAATATCAATCCAGTGAATATCACAACTCAAGAAGAAGACACGTATGAGAGGCACCAGTTGAAGAAAATGGACTGAATATCAATACAGTGAATATCACAACTCAAGCTGAAGGCCACCTTGTAGCCTTTGTCTTCCATTGCCGAAATGGACACCAGGTTTTTTTTAGATCAGGTACATATAATACATCTTGTAAGTGGATGGTATTACCCTGATTCAATTGAAGAGTGACATTTCCTATGCCTTTCACGGGATATTTTGAATTATCTCCAAGAACAATTTCCGGGTTGGTTTCCTTCTCTATCAGATTATAGAGAGCTTCTTTGTAACCAGTGAAGTGCCTTGAGGCACCACTATCAATAAGTCAATTTCCCAGCGAGTCCGGGGAAGCAGTAGTAGATAGAGCTGCTGGTAGATAATATTCATCTTGCTTATTGTTAACAGTGTTAGATTCATACCTGGAATTTTTTGCCTTCTTGAATGGTTGTCCTCTTCCTTGATTTCCAACACTTCTTTTACCTCTGCCATTTGACCTGCCATTCCTTTGATTGCCTTGAGAGTGATTTTGATCATCGTCCCGGTGTGAGTCCCTTTTATCAGGGCACTCCCTTGCATAGTGACCCGTTTTATTGCAATTGTAACATCGTCCTTTTCTTCCACCCTTTGGTCCAGCCTTTCCTTTGAATTTAGCCCCGGAATTGTTTCTTCTTTTAGTATGAGAAGAAAAGGTAGAGGGATGACCTTTAAGTATGGACATTTCTTGCTCTTCCATCTTTGTTTCTTCTTGAATGCATCTTTCCATTAATTCCTCAAATCCAGGAATTATGTTACTGTTGAGAAGAGTAGTCCTGAATATATACCATTCAGATGGAAGTCCTCCAAGAGTTGTGAGTGTCATTTCCCTGTCAGGAATCACTTCCCCAATAGATAGGAAATCGTTCTTGATCCCAGTGATCCTTAAGAAATATGCTTGCATACTCTCATCTTTGCCCTTCTTAATTTCCTTCAGCTTATTTCTAAGAAACAAGACTTGATTTGCATCATTAACTTTAAATAAACTCACCAGTCTATCGTAGATTTCCTTGGAGGTGTTCAGCTCAGAAACATAGGCCACCAAGCGCTTGTCAATAGAGTCCCAGATGATCTTCCTTGCTTTGACTTCTCCCTTGGTCCATTTGTTCCTAGCAGCAGCGGATGCATTTGATGGAGGCTCAACAATTCCGCCTCTCACATGGTCCAACACTTCCTGTTCTTCTAATGTTAGATCGAGAGACATCTTCCATCCGTGATAGTCAGACTTCTCACGAAGTTTGTCTTCAACAGGGAAGTGTGTTGAGGACCCCATGATTTCTTTAAGATAGCCTTGCCAACCTTCTCTTCGGTGATTGCTCTTGCTCTTGCTCTTACTTGGGCTTTGTCTTCACCTCAGCTCTGATACCATGTTAAATTATGGTATGTTCTATGCTTAGAGCAGTTTACTTATTTTTCTTCTTATTACCCACAGATTAGCAATCACATATACATTAAGTAAAGCGCAGATAGAACATTAAATGATCAATAGAAAACAGGCCAAGACAAGAGACACAAGATGTGGCGGCTAGCCAGGGACAAACCCCAACGCGGGGAAACCCTTTGATCAAATCTTCTTTTATCTTCAATAGTTCAGCAGAAAGAAATAGTACAAAATCTGAATTCTGTAATTTTATATCAGCAGCAGCAAACCCTAAATCAGCAAAGTCAAACCTGGTCAAACTAGTTGAAATTGACCTCTAAAATGCTTGGTCAATTTCCGGTCAACTTGTCCTCGAACAGCCTGAAAAAACAGCCCTTGAACAGCCCCAAAAGTACAGTCAATTTGCAGATTTCTGAAGTCAACTTGCAGCCCTAAACTAGGGTAGTTAACACTGATCAAACCAGAGGTAGATCACCTCGGTTTTCGTGCCAAAAATTGTGGCCTACCTAGGAGAGGCAGCCCTAGCGTCGTCCTTTCTGCGTCTTCCTTGCCCTAGGACGTCTTCCTTTCAGCCACACGTGTGTGAGAGAGAGAGAGAGGCTCCTTTTATGCGTAGGAGAGAGAGAGAAGATGAGTGAATGAATTGTTCAAATGAGGAGGAGGCTCCCTGTATTTATATGCAAACGTTGAGGGTGAATAAACGTGACTGTTGGGCTTCTAAGCCTACATAGGTTTGCTGGCCGACCTTGACAATTTGTCCATAATCAAAATAAATTCATATCTCCATAAATACTTATCGGAATCGGATGATCTTTAGATCAATCCTACACCTCTCGATGAGAAGAATCTAGGAAAAATATCAGAAGCCATAAATAAGGTGATCCACATGGAGTTTGGCCCTATTTTCCAATTTTAACACTATCACAACTCAAGAAGAAGACACGTTAGTTAAAGAAAAACACACTCAAATGTTGAGATGAAGACAATTCCAAGTGAAGATTTTTGTAACCAACTCGACAACATCAGAACCTAAAGTAAATCATAATCTTGCCAAACACATGATAAGGGAAACCAAAAGAACTCTTTATCTACATCTGAATCACAAAAACAGACATTTCAATCAATCTACGAATCTGTATCACTTAGAACATAAACAACAAACTTATGTTCCAAAAAATACTGAAGTGTGCACAACTCAGTCCAGTGATGACAGTTCATCACAAGTTTCCAGTCACCGCAAGATTCCACAGAAAATTGATCTAGGATTGTCTGATCCCTTCTCAGTGCGACAGTTTTGTTTGTCACTTAGAGGATCATATCAACTTGTGTCGATGAAGATGACAGTTCCAAGACAGGAAGACATTCAAAACCGAAAAAGAGATCAAGCCCTTTTCATCAACAAGCTTTGAGGACAAAGTTTTTTAAGGAGGAAGGCAATGTTATGAATAAAATATATAGAAAATAATGTAAATGATAATAATCATAAATAATGATAATTAATTAGTAATTAGTACTAAACGGCATGTCTAATGGGACATGACCTTCTGTGAAGAGGCACCTTCTTAGGTATATAAGCGGACCTCATTTGTAACGTTGAACATCATTCTCACTCAAACATTTTAATATATACTCTTGTATCTCAATGGAGATATTTATACTGCAAGTCTTCTGGAGTATTTAACATGAAGAACAAACTTTGTTCGTTCCAAAGTCTCAATGTTGAAGACAAGAGAGGATCTCAAGGCCCATTGGCAACAGAGGACAAGTGAGTGGACCCAAATACAAGCTAGCAATCAAAGTGATCAAAAATTGTGAAAAGACCAATCTACTATGAGGAATGATATCCTCTACGAAGTGATCAGGGCTAAGAGGGTCTGGTTGCTTGAACTTGGAGAGAGAGCTTAAATGAACAAGCCTAGAGCTCCAATCTAAGGTTGTGCGGAAGAAACTCAAAATGGAAGCATGTATGCTCGAAAAAAACATGAGTAGTATATTGGACAGGGGTAGCCAAACTATGAAGCTTCCCAAAATTAATCGATCCACTCACCAAGTGGTGAATGCCCTATGTCCCAAAATAGAAGCTCCTAGAATCTAAATGTGAAGTTTCGTGGATATTTTCCTACCACTTGATCCCCTAACCAAACTAAACAATCAAGAAGAAGAATGTGATCCTCCTAAAGGACTTTCTCTAGGATGAGACACATAGAGGAAAGGAGCTCCTTGAGTCCCAAAATAGCCAGGAGTATCTCCCTCTGATCTCAAGGTAGATGGAGCATCAAAAAATGAGGAGCATTGGTCTTTCTAGCTCCTATAAATGGCATAATAGGAAAATCCTATCTAGTTATAGAATGTGGTGATCTATCTCAATTCAAACATTGTGAAAACCCACCTAAAACAGGCCAAGGGGGGTTCTAAGAGTATGCATCCAATCTCTACATATGCACAAAGCTTAGGCAATGAGGTCATCCCTCATATCAAGTAGTGCTCACATTAGAAGGCCATCTTTGAGCCAACACCCTTCAAAAAGAATGATCCATGTATCCTAGATATACCATCTATAAATGTCCTTTCCAATTGCACGATTGAAGTCATGTTTAGATTGCAAAAGGTAATTGTTACACACCAAAAGTGGGTAACCCCTAGGAGAAAAAAATTCTCCCTATTGCTCAACCACCCAGCCAGCATCCCTATGGTGATCCACAAATATTTATTTCAAAGTGTTAATGTTACCAGCTCGGATAGGTGCTTTTGCATAGGCTCGTTGTCTCGCATGCAGAAGATGTCAAATTGTCTCTTTAGATGCTTACCTAAGAGGAGTAAGAGATTATTATGATTTCTTTCCTAAGTTTAACTTAGGAAAAGTACATCAATTAACTTAATTAATTAACGTTGACTATTAAGCCAAGCTTCTAAGGATAAATAATTAAATTAATTAAATTAGGTCTACCTGTATGACTGCCTTCATCTGATGCCAAGCATTATAGCTGCATCCAAGGACACTCCCTCTTAAAATAGAAGCAACTATCCATCTCTGAACAAAACTCTATGTCCAGCATCTTCCAAGGTTGATACTAAGAACATGTTACCATCAACCCTAGAACAAACAACATCCCTGTCACTTCCAGAAATCCTCTTGACTCCAGCTAGAATTTGACACATCCAACCCCCTTTGTTGCATGCATGATACCAGTCCCACTAAACACACTACAGTCTAACCTTTTCTCTAAAATATTGCGGAACACTAACCTCATCCCCATCATGTGACTGGACGCTCTACCGTCCACTATTCTCTATCCTATGCTAAGTCCTTCTAGCACGGTTGTGGGTCTGTCTCAGTCCTTTCAAACACCCACAAATTTTGTTGCTAATCCCCTGATTAGTAAGGTCTCCCTCTCTCCCTATGAGGGCTCACCTCCGCCAATCTTGTCGATTGCTGGTACAATCCTTCGTACCTACATTGGATGCTACCAGCAACTGTTGTCCCATGTTTGTCGTGGCATATCCCCTGCCCAACAACTCTTGTTGCCCACTGCATCTCGCAGTTTCTCTAATCATGCCCAGTGTAGCATCTTGCTCACAACACGATCCCCTACAACCATCCCTGGCTTTTGTTTGACGACAATCCTGCTGCCTCTTCTTTATCAACCCATAGCACGCCTACATCATGTTCAAACTCCCACAACCTTTCCTACGCCCTCTCAGCACTCTGCTTGAGCCATGTTGTTGGCGTGAGGTTTCTCACCACGCTACCTACATGAGCCTTATGGCCCTTCACGCTCCACTCTTCATGAGGCCACCTCTCCACACTGCCACGAGTACAAGCCTTTCTATAACCATGGCCTAACTGCAGACCCCAACCACTAGACACAGCACACCCCATCGACACTCTGTAAACCATTTGCACTGGCCCTTGTTCCTAGCTTGTCAATTCAATGGCTAGAACCTCCATACTTGGCAGTTGAACTCTCATAGGCTCTTCACGACAATTCAAACACCTACGTCTTGCTTTTCGATAGCTAGTGCCTTGATTTGCTACTGTTCAACTTTCCCTACATCAATGCAACTTCCAATTGCAACTTAAGCGATCTCCCTCGTGGATTTTCTCCATTGCTCACTTTTCTGACATCACCACCATCTATCAGTTGGTTGTCTCACACAGCCTCTTTATCATGTTGCTACTCTCATGTGTCCACCCAAGTAGTGGGTCTCGACAGCACTTTGCTACTCTATGTGTGCATTGTGCGTGTGCTCAGTCGCTCTGTTTCTCCATCGCGGCTATGCACTTTGCTCCTTCGCCCTATCGCAAATCTACTACATGACTAATTACATAGTGGCTCATCCCTTATGCAACAACTGTCACACAATTTACAAATTTGGCGACTAGCCTGTGGTGACCATTGATTGTGGTTTCCTCTCTCGGCCTTACAGTTCAGCTAGTACCTCATGCTTATGCTACCCTGCTACTCTCTATGCTTCCAAAGGTCGACGCCCTATGCCCCTAGTTCACCTATTGCACGAGTTGTTGTTGATGTCGGTGTTTGGGCTTTGCCACCTCTCGCTGTGGGTGCTACGGCTCACTGTCGACTGCCCCCCACGACTGCAGCTGGCAACTGGCTGGCCCACTTGTCGGCCACGCACAGGCCCCCTACAGACTGTTTTAATTTTATTTTTATTTTTTTATTTTATTTTTTTTAAATGCCCCCCCTTCTTTACCTTATAAAAAAATCTCAATCATCTCTTTTGTTTTGACTCCAATAAAAAAACGCCAGTAAGAAAATTCCTCTGCCCGTAAAAAGAAAAACGCCACCTTTATGTTCGTATGTTTGTATGATCTGAGCCAACCTGGCTCCGACGATCCGTTACAAACCCTGCCCTGTAATTTTGAGATCGATTCAAAGTTTCAACTCTGATACCATGATAGACTTTCCGAACACAACACCCGATATTCGATTCCTAGCAATTATTAATAGAACAAATACATGGCCAGATTCCTAACACAAAAAATATAGTGGAAGCAAAAAAAAAAAAATTATTGATTTGAATCACACACATAAACAAATTTTTGCCCAATCACCAGAGCTTCATTAATAAATTAGTCACAAAACTTGCTTGGGCTCTCGTACCAGGGATAATGGCCCAACTAGGAAAATACAATATTGATCACCAACCTCACTGCACTCTCTTGGACCTAGCACACGCTCACTGAGAATCTTGTGTTTCTATTGTTTTGTGTCTTAGCACCTCACATTAGGCTCAATTCATAACTTTCTTAAGCTAAGATTGACAGCCAAAACTAGCTCGTCAAGTTAATTGAAGATAAGTGACATTAGTTTAATTAACTATCCTATCTTTAGCTTTCTCTACATTAACTCAAGTACAAGTCATAAATCTAGTGTGCCTTACATGCAAATCTCATGCATGTCACACACAACACATCAACATGCATGCAACTCACTTGCACACTCTGCAAGCTCCTAACAAGGTAAATCAAGGTCCTTATAGTCATGACAAAATACTAGAAGTACCTTCTGAGCTACAAAGCTCAACAGTATCCTTCTCGGAAATACCTTCCGAGCTACCCAAAATTCTAACATTTTGTTGGAACTTGACCTAAGCAGAGACTTCGTTTGATTTGGTTATAGTATAGTGATTGACTTATTGCAGGGTTTCGAAATGATCTGGTCACAATACGGTGATTAGCCTATTACAGAGTTTTAGAGGGTTCTCAACCAAGTTATAACTGAAACATGGTTGGATTCATATGACATGGGTTGCATACCATGAATTGTTTACAAGATATGCTTCGAATAAAGACATAATGTTGAAATGCGTCGTGGCTTGAAATGGAAATAGTTTGTACACTGTAACATTGTATTGACATAAGTCTTGTGAAGTTGTGATAACAAGACCTTTGCAAAGGGCGGCCATCTATGACAAAGGTCGTTGTTTCACAAAGGATTAAAGATTAGATCAGACATAGCAGAGGTCGATTGTAGGTAGTAGAGTTAGTGTCTGAAGGTAAGAGGCAAAGTCCAATCTCGGCAAGAGTCCAAGCTCAACTCCACAGAAGCAAACTTTAGTTCTAGCGAAGTGGCAAAACATGAATACGGGTAATCTATATACATAGATATAACAATATCTAGACGAGGTTTTATTTATGATCCACAGCTGAGCCTCACCATTGTCAAATGTGTATGCCATCACATTGCATGTATTGTGTAACATGGATCAAAACGTTGAAATGAGCCATCTATTCAATGATTGGTTTCCATACAAGAGCAAGAGCAAGGACACATATTGCGGAGAACACAGAAAGTTCTATGGCAAAAATATTGATTGTGTTTCTGAGTTTGGAGCATCAGTTTTGGTCACAAATGCGTTGGTTGATTCTGGTCATAATGCCACTACAAAAATCCTGATAGTAGATTTTGAGTAGAGAAGGTCGAGCAAAGCCAGACATCATTATGATTTGATCTGAGTTCATCAGTTATAATTCAAGGTCTTCATGACTTGATTTCTTGGTGGTCATTTAAATTTCTTGACCAGGGAACGACGGCTTATTCTAAATAGTCTCAGTTTCGATCCGAGTTCATTGATCCAATTTCTTGAAACATTGCCGAATCTGGTTGCAACAATATAGCCCTAATTTGGTTGTTTGATTATGGTTATGGCATAACTCGACGTTTATGTTTGAGATTTTAACCGAGTGTTCTAGTCGACGGAAGAATTTCAATTATATGTTTTGGGGTTTCAAATATTAAGTTTTGTTTTGATATGGTCATAGTTCGATGCCACATAAGTGAGGGCTAGTAATACAGACTATTTGAGACACATTGCAAACAAAATTTGATTGGTCGTGTAACCGACACATAGGAGCTTCGTGGCACTACAGCTCAGGATCAATCGTGGATCAATCGTCGTTTTAGCTTCATAGACATAGTGTATGAGTCAGAGGGATGAATAACACATCAAATTATGACATGTCGAATTAACTGAAACTCTAACTTACACAATGGACTGACGAGCATTGTCCATGTTGGAGAAGATGTAACTAGGTTCGGTCTTCATATATGTAAGTTTGATATCTGTACTTATTCAAGAAAAGATAATTTATTTTGATATTATTTGTCAATGAGTTTCTTGCTCATTGAAAATAGGTCAAGCACATTTTGAAGAGCTTCTAGGGAGTCAAAGTCAAAATGTAATTATGATGAGACCCTTTGAGGGCATGTTACATCATGTATGATGGCATACAAGGTTATGGGAACACCTCCAAGGCAAGTCAAATCCTCTCCTAGTAGTAACGAAGACTACAAGCAGCAAATAATGAAGAAAAATGAATTTAAAAACTAAATTGTCAAGTCGGCTTTAGGGACAATCATGTCGGCGTGGAGGAGGAGGGACAGACCTCTATAAATAGAGGTTGTCCACTCCTCATTTGGATACACCATCTCAGCTCTGAAATCCACATACATGAAAGGGTTATAAGGACGAAGAAAAGAGGAGATAAAGGGTCTGAAAGGGCAGCGTAGCAAGGAGACCAAACAGCGAAGGAGGAGAGGGCTAATTCAGGCCTAGTTCAGGAATCCAAGAGCTAGAAGGAGGGTCGAGTTCCCTTGCTAGAGGGCCGAAGCTTCAAGGGTTGTTTGCGGACTGTTTGAGGGCAGAAAAGAGGTGAGGTATGACTATTTTGGAGGGTTGTTAGGGTGCCACAAAGACCTGTGGTAGGCCGCAGGCCTAGCCACACCAAAACAGGGCTACATGGAGGCATGAGAGGTCATTATATGCCCAGAACAGCAGCACATAGAAGCAACACCTTACCTTGACTAAGCCGCAACTATTTGAAGGGTGTTTTTGTGGGTTTATGAAGGGTTGTTGCAGCATGCACTTGCCCTAACCAGAGACAACAGTATAGTAGTTTAGGGCAGCAGCATAAGAGACCTAATTCGGATGAGCAATTGGGTCTACAAGGTCCCCTAAGGACAGCAAAGAAGGATCTCTTTATAGCGAAGAAGAGAAACCCTAATATTCTAGGGTTTACTAACCTAGAAGACAAAAGTACTGGAAGACATGTACTATCAAGTAAGTACATGTTCCATTCTGAATATACATCAATGTCTTTTTGCAAAGAAAGCAATAAATTGGTAGGCACCAATAAATTTCTTGCATGGAATAAGAGCACTGATCTACTTCTCAAGGAGAATGAACTCCTAGAATATGTCAAGGGGAACATCACTGTCCCTGCTAAGGAATAGACTCAAGCCTTAGACAAGTACAATAAGGATGAGACAAGAGCTCAAAGGATTTTGATAGAATCAATCAAGGACTCTCTCATTCCCTATGTCTCCAAGTTTGACATCAAAAGAAATTTATGATAAGCTAGTAGAGCTATTCGCGGTATCCACCACCGGAGAAGTATTATCTTTGAGGAATGAATTATACAAGATGAAGATAACAAAGGAAGGAATAGCTTCTTACTTCATGAAAATCTCTGGGATGAGAGATCAACATCAAGAGCTTGGGGAAGTCATGTCTGACAGAGAGATGACAATTGTTGTACTCAATGCTCTACCTGAGGAGTGGGGAAACTTCACATCAAGCATTTATGCCAAGAAGGAAGCAACCACTCTCAGTGATATATGGTCTCTATGTAGAACAGAGGAGACTAGACTTAAGGCGAAAGAAGATGTGGGATCAAAGGAGCAAGCATTTGCTACCATGGTCAAAAGAAAGGGTAAATTTGGCAAGTTTGGTCCACGAAGAAAAAACAACAAAGACATGTCCAAGATCCAATGTTTTGGATGCCAAAAATATGGACACTACAAAAGGAATTGTCCCAAGCTTATGAAGGACAACAACAACAAGAGAAAGAGAGAAGAAGCTCATATAACTCAAGAGGTGGAAGAAGAAGGAAAGAAGCAAAAGAAGGAAGATCCTCTGGATCTCTACTATGACTAGGTCAAACTCTTTCCTTCTAGACTTCTTTCAAAGTTTTGAGTAGAATAGGAGCATGTAGGAATAAATTAAATTGCTTGGCTAGAATTACCCTCTAGAATCTAGCAGTGTGATGTACATGGATTTCTACACATTTATAAGAACAAAAATGCATAAGTAGAAATATCTCCTAGAATATAAGAGCATGGCAAATATAGCTCAAAGATATTCATGTAGAAGGAGCATACCTAGAATAGGACCTCATATATGATGGAAGAAAACTTGATCATGACAAGAATCTTAGAAGACCTAAATCATCAAAGGTAGGAAACATTTTCAAGGCGAGGATCTTTAAGATCCTATAATGGAATCTTCAAGAGAAGGTTCATGAACCAAGGCAGATGTCTCATTCGGAATCCCACTCATGGGATTCAAGAAAAGGGATGATATGCAGGCAAGCTAAGATGAAGCAAGAAGGGCTACACCAAAGAATGGTCAAGGAGGATCAAGATGGGGTATGTATGCATCAAAGTTTAAGTCATGTCATCATTTGTATATTATTGAGTCATGGGTATAGTTCTATAACATGATCAAGCATCAAAGGATCTCTTTCACCAAGAACATGCTCGAAGGCATGTACCACGATGCAATGAGGGTCAACAAAAGAACATGCTCACATAAGGAGCATAAAATTGTTGACTAAAAAGCAAGAAAAAATGCTAACAAGTCCAGAAAGCAAAGGATGAAGGAATGCTTCCATAAGAAGCATTAGGTGGTTGATCGATCTATCTGAGAAGAAGCAAATGAAGAAAGACACCAAACATCTGAAGAACACCATGATCACCGAGAATCACTATCTGACAAAATGCCTTGAAAGATATCTCCCGAAATAAGGCAGGATAACTCTGATGAAGGAAGAAAGTACCCTTGACACCTATGAAGGCCTTGGAGATATAAAAGGTTCAAATAACTGATTCTACTCTATGAAGATGTCGTGATGAAGAAGCCATCCAACAAAAGGAAAAACAATGTTGAAGCAATATCAGGATGAAGTCATGATGGGCTACCAGGTCAAAGCATGTAACCTAGAAAGTATGATGGAGCATCCATGAGGAGAGCATTCTGAAACATGGACATGTTGACAAAGGAGCAGCCAAGATGACTAGAAGAACATGATAGTCACTTTCCATGAAGCAATGACATGACTAACCAAGAAGGAAAGTGATGGATGGATGGTGCCCTACCAAGAAGAAGTTCGATCGAAGACTTCATGACATCAAGAAAGGAAGGAGATCATGCAGCTAAAGGACCCACGAAGAAGAAGTTGTTGATGAAGGAAAGAGTCCCCAGTTAAGAGGGAGCTCTAACAAATCCCTGATCAAGAGAGAGTTTTGAATCACCCTTGATTACAAAGGAGTGACTATTGTGTTTTCCATGTCATGGGTCATGCAGGACTAACAGTCGTAAGTCTAGATGAAGGCCATGAATGGAAATGTAGACACAAGATAGACACAACATTCTTGTCTTCACTTGGGAAGAAAGAATGGGAGGATTAGGTAATCATCTGGCATCTGATACTCTTTGAGGATGTGTAGGGCATCCAAGACAAGAGTAGGCAAGAGGACCGATATTCTTTGAGGGTTGGGAACCCAAGATAAGAATAGTCCTAGAAGGTCATACTCGAGAACACCCGGGTGGGTATGTACCTTGAGAGACAATGATGAAGGTGTCTATAAATCATTGGTCTCGCCAGCATTGTGGCTCATGGTCTCATAAAGAGATGGAGTTGTTAGTCAAGGCCTTGCACTATGACAATGTTGATGAATATGATGCTATAACAGATGGATTGCTAATCCGGTTTCTCTTATGTGAATTCTTCAAGATTGAAAATTGCCAAACACCTTGTAATGTTGTATGAATAACTCCCTAGTTTAGAGGGAGTTGTTGATTTGGGGTAGCATCGGATGTGCTCTAGCCACGAAATTTGGGGGAAAGGTTGGAGCACATGAGATTTCCAATACCTAGAAAGGGTTTAGCCAGATTCTAAACAGATCAGGAGATATTAAAATAATTAATAATTTTAATGCAGTCCCTAAGTCTAAACTCAAGGAAAATAAAATATTAATGTGTATTAATATGAATATGTGTTAGAATGGTCCAAAAGACATGGATAAAGCCAGATCTAATCTTAGCCGTTGATTAGGGACTTAATCTCGACCATTGAGATGTCAACAGGAAAAGTATAAAAGGAGGCTTGAGGGTCGCTTGGAGAGCACACTAGATGATTAGTCATTCTATTCTCTAGAGCGGGGTTTGCTAAGAGAGATAGAATCAGTGATCGGGAAAGCTGCTAAGGGGCATTGAGTACAGAGAAACAGAGAAGGAAGAGATTGTGTCAGGAGAGCAGCGCAACGGCCAAGGAGGGTGACGCAGACCTAGCAAGTGCTCACGTAGGGCCAGCCAAGTGCTACGCAGAGTACCAAAGGGGCCAGCGCAGCTGACGCAGAGGCTCCCAGAGCTGACGCAGGCCTAGAAAGGCTAACACAGGGCCAGCGTGAGACAAAGAGGGGCTGACGCAGTCTAGATTGGGCAGACGTTGGGGTTGCAGGAGCAGTTTTGTGCTCTAGAGCTGCCGGAAGGATTTTCCGGGGTTTCAGCTAGGAGATTTCTCTCAAACTGTGAGGTATATCTGCTAAGGAAATTCTCCGTTGGGTAGGCCAGTTTTGGCACCCAGATTGTACTCTGATATTGCTTAATAAGAAAACCCTCAGATAGCTGCACCGGTTTTCCCACATTGGTTTTTCCAGGGACATTGGTCCAAAAATAATGGTGTCATGTGGTGTGTTTGTTCTTGTTTCTTTTAGTTGTTGATCTGTAATATGTTGAGCATGCGCTGGTGTTTATTTTCAGTATTTACTTTGTAAATAACTTGTTAAAGAAAAATAACAAGTAGGTAGGAATAAATCAGAAAAAAGTGCATGAAGGGTTTCTAAACTAAGCAAACTTAGAAACTTCAACATGGTATCAGAGCGTGGCTGCAGATCACAGGAGGACTAAAAGACATCAACTGAGCGGAGCAATAGCAGCAGAAAACAGTTTTCCCAAGATGATAGAAGTTTTTTCTAGCAGTGCAGAGGCCAAGGAAGTGAGACGCAAAGCCAGCCACAGCCACGCAAAAGAAGTTGAGAGTTGCGCAGAGCCTCAGAGAGGCCAGCGTTGCTGACGCAGACGACCAGAGGGTTGACCCTTGGCATCCCAGGGCTGACGCAGACCCATCTGGGGTGACGCAAAGCCAGCGTGGGTCAGAGAGGGGTTGACGCAGTTCACAGAGAGGCAGTTGTTGGAGTCTAGAAGGCTGCAGAAATATTGCAGAGTGGAGCTGCTGAGGTACTGTAGTCAGAACAGTACCTAACAAAACAAGGCGAGAGGAGTTGTTACCAAGGGTTTCTAGCATAGGAACCTAGATCAGCAGTGCAGTTGCACAAGACAATCAGAGTAGGGGGCATCTCGACAAGTGGCAGAAGGATTTCCAGGAGGGAAATCAAGACTCAGAGGGAGTCCAGAAGAGAACTTCCAAACGGGAAGTAGAGACTCAGAGGAGTCGAACAAAGAACTTCCAGGAGGAAAGTAGAGGAGCGTCATGGCACTACACAGGGTAAGAGACCAGGATAGACTGGACGGAGCATCGAACTTCGCAGTCTGGAAGGCCAGAATCTTATCAGTGTTTAACAGGAATCACGTCAAGAACTTTACCTTGAAGGTTATAGCTATCTCAGTCGACCCCAATGATAAAGACGAGTACGAAGAGGCAATGGCGAGGGCCAAGTGCATTATCATTGACGGGGTCAAGGATCATGTGGTACTACATATAGCCGAGAAGGAAACGGCAGTTGAGATGTGGGAGGCTCTCAAGAACCTGTACCAGCATACTTCTGTGCAGAGAAGAATGTTGCTCGAGAACCAGATGAGGTCGTATCAAATGAAGAAGGGTCAAACGATTGACTCCTTCCTCAGAGGACTGAATGAGATCCGAGATCAGTTGACTGCTATAGGAGCGACACCGGATCAGGAGCTTATGGTGAGGACAACCCTGAATGTTGTCTCAAAAGAGTGGGAAGTGTTTGTCCAAAGCATCCTAGGCAGAGGGACTCTCCTACCTTGGGATGAGATGTGGGCAACTCTTCGCCAGGAAGAGATCAGACGGCAGTGAAAGACAGGTAGCAGCAGCAAAGGGATCAAGGTCAAGGAGGAGGAGGAGGATGTGGCCCTAGCATCTGAGGGAAAGCAGGAGAAGCGGAATAAGAAAGATGGGTCATTATGCAACCCAGTGCCCAAGGAAGAAGAAGGGAGAGTCTTCCGAGACTAAGGCAGCGCCAGCATGGGCAGAGAAGGAAGCTTTGACAGACAATGACTGTGCCATGAGTGCACACGCACCACTTGAGTGGAAGTGGGGAGACATCGAGCTGTAGTTAGGTGGACTATAGGCGATGAAGGGCAGGATCCTTGAGGTACCCAGCCTCTTGGATTAGACCTTACTACGGGAGCCTCGACGAGGAGTAGTACGACTGGCTGATGTAGGTAGAGATGGATGCGGATGGAGCGGCAGAGAGAGCTATAGTGCAGGAGTCCCGAGACAGCGCGAGGCTAGCATATTGCAGCAGTGCGAGATGCACAGGAGTGTTGCACCAGTGCAGGATGGCACAGAGAGGTGTGCAACGGTGCGAGATGCAAGGAGTTGTTGCAGCAGCGCAGAGGTCAGAGAGGGAGCACTTGTCAGCAGCAAAGGGAGCTTCAGCATCAGTGGGTGTCTCTAGCCCAACAGGGAGGTCAGTTGGCAGATCAGTTACTTACTTCTCAGTAACTGAGTTGCAGTGCAGCAATGGGCAACACGATGCAACATGATGAGAGGAGGTGCAGTGCAGATGCAATGTTGGGAGGAAGGACCAGCAGCAACACAGATGCAGAGGGGGTTGCAGTGCAGATGCAGTGCTGGAAGGAAGGACCAATAGCAACACGGATGCAGAGGGAGTTGTCATACAAATGCAACAGTGGCAGTGGCAGAACCATGGGCAGCAGTACAGGAGGCAGCAATGCAGAGGATGGTGGGCAGGAAGGCCTAGCATCAACACAGGGACCGATGCTGGATGATCAGAGTAATACTCAGTGAGAGGTATTGCTAGAGCACTGTCCTCGCTAAGAGGAAGTGTTGATTTGTTGTAGCATCGGATGAACTCTAGCCACGAAATTTGGTGGAGAGGTTGGGGCACATGAGATTTCCAATACCCAAAAAGGGTTTGGGCAGATTCTAAACAAATCAGGAGATATTAAAATAATTGATATTTTTAATGGAGTCCCTAAGTCTAAACTTAGGGAAAATAAAATATTAATGTGTATTAATATGAATCTGTGTTAGAATGGTCCAAAGGACATGGATCAAGCCAAATCTAATCTTAGCCGTTGATTAGGGACTTAATCTCAATCGTTGAGATGTCAACAGGAAAAGTATAAGAGGAGGCTTGAGGGTCACTTGGAGAGCACACCAGATGATCAGTCATTCTATTCTCAAGAGCTGGGTTTGTTAAGAGAGATAGAATCAGTGGTCGGGAGAGCCGCTAAGGGGCATTGAGTACAGAGAAACAGAGAAGGCAGAGATTGTGTCGGGAGAGCAGCGCAGCAGCCAAGGAGGGTGATGCAGAGCCAGCAAGGGCTCACGCAGGGCCACGCAGAGGCAGCCAAGTGTTGCGCAGAGCACCAGAGGGGCCAGCGCAGCTGACGCAGAGGCTCCCAGAGCTGACACAGGGCCTCCTGGGGCTGACGTAGGCCTAGAAAGGCTGACACAGGGCCAGCATGAGACAAAGAGGGGCTGACGCAGTCCAAATTGGGCAGACGCTGGGGTTGCACGAGCAGTTTTGTGCTGTAGAGCTGCCGGAAGGATTTTCCGGAGTTTCAGCCAGGAGATTTCTCTCAAACTGTGAGGTATCGATGCTAAGGAAATTCTTTGTTGGGTAGGCCAGTTTCGGCACCCAGATTGTACTCTGATATTGCTTAATAAGAAAACCCTCAGATAGTTGCACCGGTTTTCCCGCATTGGGTTCTTCCGAGGACATTGATCCAAAAATAATGGTGTCATGTGGTGTGTTTGTTTTTGTTTCTTTTAGTCGCTGATCTATAATATGTTGAGCATGCACTAGTGTTTGTTTTCAGTATTTACTTTGTAAATAACTTGTTAAAGAAAAATAACAAGTAGGTAGGAATAAATCAGAAAAACTGCATGAAGGGTTTCTAAACTAAGTAAACTTAGAAACTTCGACAGGAGTGTTGGAGAAGATGTAACTAGGTTCGGTCTTCATATATGTAATTTTGATATTTGTACTTATTCAAGAAAAGAGAATTTATTTTGATATTATTTGTCAATGATTTTCTTGCTGATTGAAAATAGGTCAAGCACATTTTGAAGTGCTTCTAGGGAGTCAAAGTCAAAATGTAATTATGATGAGACCCTTTTAGGGCATGATACATCATGTATGATGTCATACAAGGTCATGGGAACACCTCCAAGGCAAGTCAAATCCTCTCCTAGCAGCAACGAAGACTACAAGCAGCAAATAATGAAGAAAAATGAATTTGAAAGATGAACCGTGAAATCGGCTTTAAGGACAGTCATGTCGACTTGAAGGAGGAGGGACAGACCTCTATAAATAGAGGTTGTCCACTCCTCATTTGGATACACCATCTCAGCTCTGAAATCCGCATACATGAAAGGGTTATAAGGACGAAGAAAAGAGAAGATAAAGGGTCTGAAAGGGCAGCGTAGCAAGGAGAGGGCTAATTCGGGCCTAGTTCAGGAATCTGAGAGCTCGAAGGAGGGTTGAGTTCCCTTGCTAGAGGGTCGAAGCTTCAGGGGGTGTATGCGGACTGTTTGAGGGCAGAAAAGAGGTGAGCTATAACTATTTTGGAGGGTTGCTAGGGTGCCGCAGAGACTTGTGGTAGGCCGCAGGCCTAGCCACACCAAAACAGGGTTGTGTGGAGGCTTGAGAGGTTGTTATATGCCCAGAACAGTAGCCTATAGAAGCAGCACCTTACCTTGACTAAGCCGCAGTTTTTTGAAGGGTGTTTTTGTGGGTTTATGAAGAGTTGTTGCAGCATGCACTTGCCCTAACCAGGGACAGAAGTATAGCAGTTTAGGGCAGCAGCATAAGAGACCTAATTCGGATGAGCAGTTGGATCTACAAGGTCTCCTAAGGACAGCAAAGAAGGATCTCTTTATAGCGAAGAAGAGAAGCCCTAATATTCTAGGGTTTACTAACCTAGAAGACAAAAGTACTGGAAGACAAAGTGCTCGAAGAAGAATCGGAAGATGTACCGGAAGTGACAGCGCAGAAAGAGGAAGGATTTGACTCGTGCTTGGAGGACATTCTAGTCAAGGGTCTAGGGTTTAGCAATTGTTCAAATAAGAAGCTTCAATAAGAGAAAACTTACAAAGGATTTCCCTCTCAAGAGTGGAGAGGGCTTGTCCCTGGCAGAGAGCCAAATTTGTGTTCTTGTTATTTTGTTTTGGTAGCAGTTTGATGAAGCACACACATATGCACTAATAATAAGAGGAAGAAGTATAAGCTAACTAAGAAAAAGTAAAAAAACTTCACAACTTGTTATCAAGTCTCAGAGAATCATCACAACACTACTTTGCCCTAGATTCTCTAATAGTCCACATCCTCAACCCGCTTAAAGTAAACTCTAACACATTAAATCAATTGCAAAAAGTCAGTCCCTTAAGTCTCACCGAGTAGCCAAGTTGAGATGCATTCTTAATGTCAGAAGCAAAGTGTTTGTTTGATATCGTTGTATGTATGTTGTTGTCTATTGTATGGATGTTGACCAAGAACTTTGTATAGTTGAGTTAGCAAGAGTGTATTCATGTTGAGGATCATTCTTGTTGAAGTCTTGAGTAGCATATTGTTGGACAGAGTATTGACACTCATATATTGTGCAATTTATGTATTGTATTGCTTCAATATATTGCAGTTGTCATAGAGTTCTATTGAGGCCATGGCATGCTAATGAGTCTAGAGAGTATGGCTAAGAGAGAATATATTGTGGTTAGTATTTGATGTATTTGAATTTTGATGAGCAGAGAGAGTGGCTAGTTGTTGATATAGAGAGTCTGTTGACATGTTGTTGTATGTGTTAAGACAACAAAGGTAGTGCAGTGATTGTTAACAGTAGCTATAACAACTGACTGAGATCCAAAGAAGGGATAGAACAGCAAGACAAAGGGTTGATTTAGGAGTCATCTATTAACAGCAGGTAGTGTGTGGGCTGAAGGGATAAGCCCAGACTTGAGAAGTTGATCAAGGAACTCTGCCAAGTGGGCAGTTGATTATGGTCTAAAGGAGTTGATCTTTGTGTGAGAAATTGAGGCAAAGGACAGCCTAGTACAAGAGTTAGAAAGTCCTACAACCCTCTGCAATTTCTTCCTTAATCAAGAGATAAGTACTCCATATCTTTCTCCCTTGATTATTGTTATTTTTTCGTGGTGAGCCTCTTGTCTTTGTATTTTTTGCTTGGCTATCACTGTTTCTTCCATGGCCTCCTAAATGAGGTTTGCAGGTACATCGTGAAGGTTGCCAAGGCAATGATTCTGGAAGCAGATGGAAGCATCAGGAAGAACAAAGCAAGACTCATGATAAGAGGGTTCTCCTCATAAGAGGGAACAGTAGTGGCAGAAGGACTTGCTCAAGTGATAGAGGGAGCAACAGTGGCAGAAGGACTTGCTCAAGCGATAGAGGGAGCAACAATGGCAGGAGGACTTGATTCCGTGACAGAGGGAGCAATAGTGGCAGGACTTGCTCAAGTGATAGAGGGAGCAACAATGGCAGGAGGACTTGATTCCGTGACAGAGGGAGCAGTCGGGAATACCACAAGAGCAGGAGAGCTCCAGTACATATGCAGAGAGGAGCATGAGAGCTTAGAACATATCCACAGATGAGCATATTGTGGACATACTTCAAAGACAAGCTTAGTATGACGCTGAATGGCTCCCTCATTGGAAGGGAATGATGAGGTCTTTGCAAGAATGGGCAAACCATCTCCTGAAGCCATAAATGACTTAGATCAGGTCATAAAGGACTTTGACCAAGAGAGATGGATACACTCGCCTTTGAAGCTAGAAGGTCTTGGCTAGGTCATAAAGAACTTTGACCAGAAAGGTGAATGGCCCATGGCAATTACAGGGGTAATTACAGGATACACTCACCTTAGAAGCCAAAAAGACTTGGCTGGTTCATAAAGGACTTGACCAGAGGCGAATGACTCAGGGAAAGTATCGGATTGGAAAGATCTTCTCCTAAGAAGCCAAAAGGACTTCTACCAGAAGGACTTGGCTACGTCATAAAGGACTTTGACCAGAAAGGTGAATGGTCCAAAGGCAAATTCTCTCCTAAGAACCCAGAAGGACTTGGATAGGTCATAAAGGACTTTGGCCAAAAGCACCGGATACTCATGTGCATATGAGGAGTTACATTGCCCACTCCAGGATGGAGTTATCTATAGACATGCATCAACATGACAAGCTCATGAACTTTTCTTAAGGAAGGAGAAATTTCAGCTAAAGGAAAATTTGTTGCAACCAAGGAGAATACCTCCCTCGCTAAGAGGGAGTGTTGATTTTTGTGTAGCATCAAGAGGTATTCCCGCATGCCAAGAGGCCTCCTAAGTCGGCCTAGAAAAATTATGGAAATTAAAATAAAATAAATTTTATTTTTGGGTTTCATGTAGGCTCAAAAGGAACAAGTCGGCCCCACCATGAAAGGGTGTGTCCCTTGGGGTAAATGCACCCATTCAACTTGTATATATATATACATGATGTGACACTTCATTTGATCACTCACTCATCATCATCTCTCTTCTATAAAAGACACTCGTGGGAGCAGAAAAAGGATGAAGTGACTGAAGTTTGGACTTGGTTTTTGGCACAGATTTCTAGACAATTTTGAATTGTAAACCTTGTTGAAGAATAATTTCTCCTAGAAGAAAAGTTGTTGGGTTTTCTCCCAAGTTTGGGTTTCCCAGGTAGAATTTGGTTGTCTCTATTGTGCATGGCTGTCTCTTTATGGTCTTACTGTTTTCATTGCATTACTGTTGAAATCCTCCACATATAATTGCTCAATAATATCAGTGGTATAAGATAAACTATATGAAGATTATTAGGTAGTAATTATCATATCAGAAGATTAGTTTCTACTGTATATATTGTAGAAAAAATCAAAATCAACATCTCCATGCACAAGCCTTACACTCTCAGAGCTAGTCATACACCCTCAGATCTGGCTATACACTTTCTTTGAGGTGATTTTAATGACTGTACAGCTGTTGGTTTAACCAAGCTGCAGAGGTCACCTTGTAAGCTTTGATCAAAGGAATGAAAAGCTAGTATTATCATCAGAAGATTAGCTTCTACTGTATATATTGTAAAAAAGTCAAAATCAGCATCTTCATCCACAAGCCTTACACTCTCAGAGCTAGTCATACACCCTCAGATCTGGCTATACACTTTGTTTGAGGTGATTTTAATGACTGTACAGCTGCTGGTTTAACCAAGCTGCAGAGGTCACCTTGTAAGCTTTGATCAAAGGAGTGAAAAGCTAATTTGAAGGAGAAATACCTTTGCATGTGTTTTATTTCTTCTTCTGATGTTCATTTTTTCAGCAAGTTTGTGATTGATGCAATGTTCAAGAATTTAATTTTTTCTGTTAAACAAATTCTGTTTGAGTTATTTAGTGTGAGAACAATATGACAGCCGTCACCTGAGCTTGAAATACTTTACAGGTGTAAGTGTTACTGTTCTTCTAGCCAACTGGGTAGGGATATAAATATAGAGCTAGTGATAGTTTTAAATTTTAGTGTGTCAACCGTAGACTAATACTAAGCTCTCAGAAACAGTTAAGTATTTGTGTTCGAATCACAAAAGAGAATTTTCAAGGGAGCAGAGGCAACAGTAGTTTTAAGACTTTGTTTAGCAAGCATGTTCTGAATAAGTCAACTGAGCAATCACCACTTATTCAGATATTAAGTTCTATAGGCAAAAATTAAAACCATAAACAAGTAAACATATAAGCCAAGATGAGAATGGGACACCTGAATTGATTCCAACTCCACTTTTCGTAAATTCTCTTCAACACCCTTGGTGTATTCTCGTAGCTCAGTGCCTTTTGCCAGTATGTTTGCAACAACCTAGGACAAATAGAAAGAAAGATGAAGAAAAAGAACCTGGTGTTAATCCAAAATACATTGAGGAAAATCAAATCCTATTCAAAGCTCCAGGAGACAATATTAAATATTAAATGCCCCAGCTTGACTACATAGAAGCATTCCCATAATTTGAGATCTAGCATATAAAAAGGCATTCTACCCTCCACCCTCTGTAACATGAACATTGACAATGCATACTAGGATCAGAACATGAGGAAATGCATCCATTTTAACTTATTTTGAGTCGATTACTCACAAATGGATTTAGTATTATTAATAAAGTTCACCTTGATTAATAATTATTGAACAGGCGGACACATAATCTGAGCACCTTTTGGTTTTCTGAAATTAAACTTAAAACCCATCTTTCTTTGAATCAGTGCACTCAATTGCTAGGAGTGATCTGTATGATAAATGCATGTGCAATTAAATGCATTCTATCCTTCACCCTCTGCAAACTAAACATTGACAATGCCTACCAAGATCAAAACATAAGGAAATGCATCCATTTTGACTTTTATTTTAAATCCTTTCTTTTGTAACTAGAGGAATCCACAACTGGGTCAATTTTGTACTCACATGACATGGGATTGATTCTAACCGCTACCACTATAACATCTAGCTGCCTATGTATGCCCCTTCTGCAGACACAGATAAATCAGGGGATTTGACCTCGAATCTCCTGGTACATAACAATTCATTTTCATGGCAATCGCCTATTGAACTGCCCCCTGGGGGCTACTTGTTTTAAATCCATTATTCATAAATGGATTGAGTATTATGAGTCAAGTTCATCTTGATTAACAATTATTGAACAGAATGGCACATAATCTGAGAACATTTTTGTTTTCTGTAATTAAACTTAAACCCTGTCTTCAATGTTTCTTTTGAAGCCTTGACATTGTTCTCGGAATCAGCAACTCAATTGCTAGCAGTCAACTGTAAGATAAATGTGTGTACAATTACAAATGTTATATAAGAGCTAAATTATGATCCTTGCTCCCTCTTAAAGTGAGGTCGCAATATCCATACAAGAAAAATGCATTTAATAACATTAAAAGTGTCACCTGTAAGAAGTCATTGAGATTATAATAGTACCTCATCGCCTTGGCAGTCCTCCAATTCTTGTTGCAGACCTTCCAAGCATATATCCTCACTGCAACAAATCACAAGAAAAAAAGAAACAATTGTCACAAAATGCATCAACTCAAATCGATTAAGTTTCCATCATTAACTTATGTTGGCATGCAACAAACCTTTCCAATTCAGGAAGAAAAAGGTGTACTATCGTCTACTTCAATTAGACCAGCTGGTAGAGGCCTATACATCTACCAATATAAAGAAAATAAAATGATTTGCTAGAATAGGCGAAACTACTGCACATTCTATCACTAAAATAGGAGAAAATTTGGCACGGTATATATAATTCCATATAATTCCCCATAATACAAAAACAAGGAAACAATAGGTTGACATGAACCCCTCTATATTTTCAACATGAAAAACTCAGACCAAAACCGACTATAAACTGAAGCACTGGAATAATTTGAAGGTTCTGGAAGAAGGTACTATGTCTTCTATCTGAGACAGTATGTCATAGTTGTACTCCCATGCCTAAAGAAAGCAAAACCAAACAGAAGATGGAATTGTTGGAGCACAAATCAAGTTAAAATTAAAATATTTAAAAGATACATAATTTTACCATTTTATGGTTAGCTTTAGATAAACTCTGTTGTTCGAGTAATTTAGTAAGCCGTGACTTATGAGCAGTGCTTGGAGACATTCTAGAATGTCATCCAAGTCAACTTAACCTCAATATGCAACCCAAATAATCATGCCTTTCTACCAGGAACTGTTGTCTAGGAATGCAAAGTTTTCTCATGATTATGGTATTGCAAAGGTGAATATAACAAAATGGCATTGTTGCCATAAAATCTAGCAGGCCTTGGCGATAGGCACCCTACAAAACTAACACTAGACCAAGTCACAACAATGGGGTGATGGCCCATTATCACCACAACCAAAACCCGCTGCTCTTTATAGATTTTCTCAAATGGGAGGAGTCCCGGTATGCGAGAAGATCACCTAATGGATATTCTAAGGTTAGGGTACAAGGTGACACGATAAGGATTTCAACAAAAAAGGCACAATTTAGGTTCAAAGCTCCAATTGGAGGACTATTTGATTTCTTAAAAGAGGCCTATTTAATGGGCCCCAAGACCTAGGGTTTGATTGATGAGTTGAGTGTTGGTGTAACCAAAGGTCAAGGCTTGGAGAAAAGGTTTACAACAATGTATATCAGCAGGTCCACAACTCATGAAATCTTCAAAGATGCCCCTAAGTTGAAGCAAAACTAGACTACGGTTTCCCCTTAGAGCAAACAACTAGATCAAGGAAATTTATGGACAAGATTGAAGTGGATGCTCCCCAAAAGGATAGATTTTGCGGCAAATGCAATCCCCTTGATGTTTAAGCTCTCCAATCCCACAAATTCTCCTTGCTTAGGGATTCGCACCAAGCCTTAGATAGCTCACTTGGCCTTGAAGGGGTTGAAATTAGAGAATATGGGACTAAATGTAAGATGGAAAGTGGTAAGTACAAAATAGGGAGAGATGGGACTACGCTATCTCAATCGGGTTTCCCAAGTACCACCCCTCTTATACCCATTGGACGATTAGGGGAGGTCCCACTAGACTAGGATGAAATATTAACCCCCCATTTAAGGTGAGGGAACAAAATGACGGTCAAAAGCCCTCTTCCTTCCAGGTTACCCCATGATCCATGTCAAATTCCCAAAATACAAACAAGCATAAGCACCCAATTACAAAATGAATAAAGTACCTTTTGATTGGAAGCCCACCTTCCAACATGCACTCACGCCAAATGGGCGAGAAAACATATGATCAATGCAAGTGGCAGAGATATGAATGCCACATAATCATCAACTATTAGTGGCTTGTTACTGCTCAGACTAGCAGGGGTCCAAGGAGGGGATCCTAAAAGGGCAACTACTAGGTCAATCTGAGTTGTTATGAAAATTTGAGACATATTCCAGTGAGTTTTCATGCAGAGGTTAAAACTAATGGTTGACCTATTCTAAATTGAGCAACTCCATTAAATTTTAATACGGACAAAAAAATAAAAACAAAACATAGGACTGCGTGTACCAGATTTTAATTTTTTCGTGCGCATGTTTCTATTCACACTCTAGCAAAATTTCAAACATATAAAATAAAATGAATAACATATAGAACAACCTAGAAAAATCTAGTCCTTGAAAGCTATGTAACAAAGCGAGAAAGGTTTTTTTCCCAAGTTTTACATTGAACTTTTGAAGACATGCATCGATAGAGCTATAAAGTCTTTGTGTAGTGTCCTTTATTGAGTGGTTTTCTTTGTCAAATTGGATATGAAAATTGCTCATGCTTATGATATTTGTTGTGGAAATTAGAATTTATTTTGATCTAGCTAAAAGCTTTTATTGCAATGAATGTCTCACATTAGCCAAGAATACCTTTAAATAGGCAACATTAGAGAATAATACCACAGGCAAAACCATAGGTTGATAGAACTTGGAGCCCAAAAACCTCCATCCATAAATTTACTATTTTATCTCAATTTATTAACTATTAATTTTTTTATTTTAATTACTTTTTTATTTTTATTTTTTTATGTAATTTGACCATTAGAGAAGAATACCATGGGTAAAACCATGTGTTGTGAAAACTTGGAGTCCAAAAACCTCCATCCATTAATTTACTATTTTATCTCAATTTTAATAAAATTATTAATTATTTATTTTATTTTATTTAAGAAAAAAAAAAATAACTTTTATTTTAATTTCAATTTTATTTTTATGTAATTTGACCATTAGAGAAGAATACCATGGGAAAAACCATGGGTTGCAAAAAACTAGAGCCCACAAACCTCTCATAAATTTACTATTTTATCTCAATTTTTTTCTATTATTATTTTTTTTAATGTAATCTTACAAAGTAAAAATGTTTACATAACATAATATAACATAACCTATGTATATCTATCAGCATGACATTTAAAAAATATTCACATATTTAACTCCTATACACCTCACATCTAATGTGTACACATCCAACACATACACATCTAACATCTAACGCCTACACATCTACCACATACTGGGTTGTAGAGCGCCTCTCGACGCAATAAGGACTTTACCAAATCATAAGTCATAGAGCTCAAAGGCTCCATAGAGCAAGTTGTCGCAACACATCCATGGGAGAAATGGGTAATCATCAAAGGCCTAAGGGTGGTCATTTGGGACTCCTCTCTTCCAAGGTGGACATATCTTGAATACTCCAAATGATGGACCCAATGTTGCACGAAGCGCCCCCCCCCACCCCGGTTCCAAGCCCGGAAGCGCGTCCCATGAAGCGTCTAGGAAGCTTCAGCGGAAGCGCGCTTCCGAAATTCGGAAGCACGCTTCCACTTGTTTTGGACGCTTCCTGGAAATTTCGGAAGCTTTCCTCTAAAGCGCGCTTCGTACGGCGCTTCGGCAGTACGAAGTGTGGCGCTTCGGAGGGTGAAGCATACGCTTCCGTACGATTCCGGAAAAGCGTTTAAAAATTGCTTTTTTTCAATTTTTTTTAAAATTTTAGGTGAGTTTGCTTGTTGGGGGTGGGTCCACCTTGGGTTAAGGTGAGGAATGAAAGCAAAAAAAAATATAAATATAGCAGATGCTCCCTCATGGTAATGTTAAATTCTTAAAGTAAAAGTGGCATTCTCCTTTATTTTTCATTTTCATCCTTTTACTTAAATTTTTAACATTACCATGAAATGACTCAGGATGTTTGAGAGTGGTTCCAGCCTCATTGGACTTCATATGGAGAAAATAGAATTTCATATCCTATTCAAAATTCAGCAGACTTAACAGTTTTCAGGAATTCAGGATCAATGGGATTGTGGAATTTCATTAGATTATATCAAGTATGAAGGTATGTGATTAGCATTTAATCAAGAGCACCAAGCCCTATATGTACCCTAGTGTTGGTGGTGTTAATTGTTGAACTCCTTTGTCACACGGCACGCCCTTAGCAAAAAATTACCTTTCAATCAAGTCAAAATCATCGATCAAGCATGTTAAGCTTTTTCTACCATATTTTAAGTCTTGAATTAGGTAGTTTGATCAAAATTGGGCAATGTTGACTAATATCCCTAGACAATCGAGGTAGGGGCAAAGGCTAGACAAGAGGAGAAGAATCTAGATTCTAGATGGTTGATGCATCTAAATGGTTGATGCTCGAATAATTAATCATTAATGTACAATGGATGTTATATCTATCTTGATTTATGCAAAAATATGCATGTTTTCATGTCTTCTACAACTAATTTGGTATTTGGGATGTTTGTTTTGAGTATAAATGCAAAAAAATATAAATATATATATATAGCAGACGCTTTGCTTCCTAGATTTTTGGAAAATGACGCTTCCGCGTCCCCGCTTCCAAAAAATGTCCCCGCTTCGTGCAACATTGGATGGACCTATCGTGAGAGGCAACAAGGGTTGAAGGTTTCAATAGGTTATTGAAATGATAATGGGACATTTTGGTCAGGACCAAGCATGATATTTGACACTCTTGGTTCATTGGAAATCTTCTTTGTTATTGAGACTCACGCAAGCCATTTTAAGTGTTTCTAGGTATACCTGGTTACCATTGGTTTTCAACTTGCAGAGAGGAAACCCAAAGTTATGTTGGTGTTAGAGTATTAGGCGTAGCATGTTTGACCAAGGGCTCACTCCAAGGCAGGGTTTTTCTCATGGCTTCAAAGTTCAAAAAGTTTCCTAGATTCATGTGGATTTATGTGAGTGGCTTAGCGACATTTTCATTAAAGTTTGGGGCATCCCTGTACATCCTCACACTTTGCCACTCATAGGGATTTAGAAGGGGATCTTTACATGGATTTGTATGCCAACGTCATGTTATACCCTAAGGTGAGTGAAGTCATTCTCCTGGGTGATTTCATGCTTGGACCTATGCCCACCAAAGTTATCTCCATGATCAATGTGAGGATGCACTATGCATCCAGAATATTAATTCAAACCCAATTGGGCTTCATCAAACTTATGACGATGCTTTGGGGCCTCCTACGACATAAGCTAGACACCTTCTACTGCTAAGTAATCTCATGATCTCTAGTCCTAAACAATCTCCCTATTTCATGAGCTCTAGCAACTTCACATGCCTTCCCCATGGTGGTCATTCTAGCATAGTGGATTACATCATGGCCAACCATAGCCTCCTCCCATTTAAATGACATCCCTTGGTATACATTATCCCTTTAGCCAACCAGGCCATACTTTAATTTTCCCTTCAGTCCAATCCCCGATGTTCACCCACCTCTCCCTAATCAACCCCAAATTGGACCACTATCCTCTTTTACAAGGGTGAGCCTCTCATCTTCTCCAACCACCTATCCCTAATAGTCCCCATCAACTCCTAGCTTTCATCACTTGAGTCAACCTCCACCAAATATGATAAACTCTCCTTGATAATTTGGGAGGCAGACCTCAAGACATACCCCCACCTCACTCAATCCTGCACCCATGTTAATCTAGGTTGTCATTGATGTCAATATGGCAGTGTTTGTGATGGAAAATTCTTGTGACGTGTGGTTGCCCATTGATGCCCATTGATCATAATACTACTCAAGGAGGATCCAAGGATTGAATACAGACATAACAGAAACAGTGGAACCGAGGAGGAAAGATATCAGATGCCATCAAAAGAGGAGAAGCCATGAAGCCAAAGAGTAAGAGGAAGAGTTCATCAAAAGCCATCAAGGAAGCAGGTTATCGCATAAGCCCAAGGGTAAGTTTCGTCGACAAAACAAAGAGAAACAATGATATTAGAGGAGCAAAGAAGAAAACGTCGGAGGAGCCATATCGGAGGAAGTAATAAACCATGGGAACCCTTTTGACAATATATAATATCGGTGACTTTACCAGCGGTCTATTGTGTGCCACTACCCAAAACCCCCGATGCGATACCTACTACAGACCCGAAACAGGTTATGGTAACAGCCCCATACAATATCGCATTCGTCACATAATCCCAAGCCATAAAGGGATGTTCTGTTCAAATCGCCGATTGCGATATATATGCGGACCCAACTGCTCTATTAGAATACACTGTTATGTTATTGTTATCACCCCAAGAAACTCTCCTAGGTTGTATCTCGGAGATGCTCGGGAACATTACAAACTCAACAAAATGTTTGAAATGGATGAATGGAAGGAATGATGCTTGTCCAAGCCAGATAACCACTTCTACTATGCTTAACTCCAGACATGGGTGAACACCCCCAGACTACAAGGCTTTAGACCACCAATTACTCACAGTTTGAGGATTAGGCGAACATGGAGAATACTAACCACAGCAGCGGATGCACAAGACCATGTGATGGCTGGCTCCAACCAGTAAAGAAGTCTGCAAATCTATTTCCTAATGCACAGACAGGCTGACAGCTCTCTGGCACTAAGTAAACAGAAACCTGCATAACACATTCAATGATACATACTAGACTTCAACACAGAGGTGGAATGACAGCCCCTCTAATGCTAAATATCAAGAGCACATGAACAAATGCATAACAGGCACAGCCTAAAACAGAATAGAAATGGAAAGTAAGCAATTAACAGCAAAAGAAGCTTGTATTAGCTGAAAATGAAGACCAGACGCTGCAAGTATCAAAGTAGTTACAGTCTCCAGAAGTTGAACCTTACATCAAAACAACAACCATCAACCATGATTACATCTGTGTTCAGGGTATATATAGAGTTTGATTACAAAAATATTCTATTGTTCTATGCGTGGAGGGGTCATAATTGACCACCAACCGCTTTAACTATCCAGTATGGGTCTCTGCTGCAATCTGCTTGCTTTGGTGAACGGACTTGATCTTCTTTGATATTCTGTTGTCCTTCTTGAGCAGGTGGAGTGCAATATGGAAGACATTCCATAACTGATAAATGCGTTTAACTGCTCAAGGCTTGTCCTTCTCGTTCTTCGGCCACTCTGTTTCTTGAATGCGGTTGTTGGAGAGGAAATGCACCAGGTACTTGGTAGATGATCACTATCGTCCTTCAGGTGCATGGCATGACCAGGGTGTGTTGACTTCATGGAGGATGTACGAGTGGGCGGAGGACGAACATCAACCGTTGGATCGCAGTGATCGATGGCGGGGATTGTTTTGCAGAAGGTATGGGGAGATATGGGATCGGGATGGACGAGGGCCATTGGATTAAACACGGGAAGATCCAACGGTGATCGGGGCAGAAGCTGCGCGGGGACTTAACGGCCGGGAGTAATGGACGGAAACGGGAGGCGGACAGTCGTGAGCCGTCGGATCTCGGTCGGACAGTCGTGAGCCATCGGATCTCGGGCGGACAGATCCGACAGTGATCGGGCGGAAGACATGCATGGGGGGTTAACGCACGGGGACAAGCGAGTAGGCGGTAAGCGGTATTGCCCGCACCGCTTACGGGGGTCGGGCGGTAATCGTACGCAAGCGCATGATCACAATCAGCGCTCGACACGTGGCGGATGTGACGGGGCAAAAACCGCTTTCCCCGCAAGTTAACGAGTGGGCAGCTCGCAGGATCGGGAGGTGCGAACGCCGTCCGATCGCGGCGGAGTAGATCGGACGGTGCGGAAGCAGCTGTGCAGGTTACTCGCGGCGGGGACCGTTGGATCGGGCGATGTGCGATCGACGGCTACGATTGCAACGGAGGATTATATGGGCACGGTTTCGTGGGTTAAGCGCTCAGGGCTTAAGGAAAAGGGGCTAAAAAGGGCTTTGTCGGATTTCAAAGGGTTTATTCGGGGAATGGAGAAGTATAAGGGAAATGAAGGAGAAGGGAGGAAAAGACTGCTGTGATCTGCCTTCTGAGCACAAACACACGACCAAGCTGATATCTGGTCTTCCAAATGCTGAAGTATGTAGCAGAGCTAACAGTTATATCGCGTCCGCCACATCAGAAGTTATGTACCGTAAGTCTTAAAGGATGTCATGTTAAAACACTGATTGTGATATTACTGCGGACCCGACAGCTCCATTAAAATACACCTTTATGTAGTATCGCGTCCGGGTATCGGAAGTTACACAAATCATAAAGGGTTGTCACCCCGAACCATCGATTGCGATAGCATTGCGGATCCACTGCACCATTATAGCATGGCTTTATTAAATATCGCATCCGCAGTAATCACAAAGTTCAAAGGAATGTCAAATTGCCGATTGCGATAATATTGTGGACCCAATGGATTCATTAAAAACAATTCATTGAATATCGCATCCGCTCCATCGGAAGACAAAGCATGTGCACACTTGTAAAACCTCCGATTTTTATGAAGTTGCGATTGCGGGATTAAAGGAATGACTCTGATTCTCATGAAATTGCGATTGCGGGATTAAAGGTGATGGCGTGGCATGTGGGACCTCCATGTGGGTATAGCAGCTCTTATATGGTTTCCGTGAATAATCAAGTCTATTGGATGAATATTAAGAAAAAAGGGCCTCTCTAATATAATTTTAATATGCGACATCACAAGTCGGCCCCTCCACCTTTGAACGTGTCGTTTCGATTCATTGGAAAAACTCATACATATATACATATACAAGTTGAAACGCTTCATATGATTCAAGCGTATCAGGCATCTATCACAAAGAACAAGGAAAGTTCACAACTCGTGAACTTGAAGAAACAGAGGAAGCCGAAGGTCTGGCAGATGCAGAAGGTGCAGTAGAAGCCGAAGGTCTGGCAGACAGAGAAGGTGCAGTAGAAGTCGAAGGTCTGGTAGACGTAGAAGGTACAATAGAAGTCGAAGGCCGAGCGAAGAAGGAAGCTGAAGACAGAGCGGGAGGACAATCTTTTGACCTGATTCATCTTGAAAGATAGGGTTGGAGCCCTTGGGGTTGGTGCCTCAAAATTGGAAGGATTGGTGTCCTTGGAGTTGGTGCTCCTAAATCCAAGGTTGGTGCCTTGACAAGATAGGGTCGAAGCCCTAGAGGTCAGAGCCTCATCAAAACCAAGTTGGAGCTTGGAACACAATTATACTGTATTTATTATTTTACTCGATAAAATTATACTTATACATTTCTCTATTTAAATTGTGAAGAATTAAACTAGTAATAATAACAATTGAAAGAAAATATTGATTGAACCCCCCCCCAGTATTTCCAACAGCTAGAAGAAGGCTTCTTAGTCACAATGAGAAATCAAGAAGTGTCAGGAAGACTTCCTCTGTTCGATGGCACAAATTTTGGTTTTTGGAAAAAAAGAATGTCCTACTACTTAATGTCCCTTGGACCTGAAGTTTGGCATTCGGTTTTAAATGGGTACACAGCTCCTTCCACTCTTCCAACAGATCAAGACGAAAGGAAAGCTTACATTGCAAATGCAAAAGCCTTAAATTCCATCACTAGTGGAATCACTGATTCTGAATTTACAAAAGTCATGAATTGTGACTCGGCCAAAGAAGTATGGGATAAGCTAGTTAGCTTATACGATGGGGACTCCAAAGTTAAGAAGGCAAAGCTTCAAACTCATAGAAGACAATTTGAAAGTCTGAAAATGGATGATGAAGAAGATATTGCATCATACTTTCTCCGAGTAGCTGAAGTGGTCAACTCTCTTAAAGGATTGGGAGAAAACATTGAAGAAAGCACTATTGTTCAAAAGGTCTTAAGATCTCTCCCAGATAGATTTGACTCCAAAGTAAGTGCTATAGAAGAAATGAAGGACCTAGATACTCTCAAGATGGATGAACTTCATGGAATCCTCATTGCCTATGAGATGAGAAAAGGAAGCCCAAGTTCCAAAGATGCAGCATTCAAGGCCTCAAAATCAAAAAAGGGGAAAGAATGGAATACCAGTAGTGATGACTCCGATGTTGAATCCGAATTGGCATAATTTGTACGAAGACTAAAGAAAGGATCTAAGCTAAAAGGTAAGTACCCTCTTATTTGTTTCAAATGTGGAAGAATAGGTCATTATGCTGCAAAATGTCCTCTTAAGCATGATAGTGATGATGAGGAAAATTCTAAAAGGATGGTATACAAAAAAAGAGGGTTCAATAAGAAGAATTTCTTCTCTAAGCAAGATGAGTCTGATGAAGATGAATTTGTAGTCATCAAAAAGAAATCAACTAATCATTTCCCTCATCGCAAAGGAGGTAATGATGAATCTGATGAAGAAAATGACTATGCTGGAAGCCAAGAAGTATTATTCATGGCATTCACAAATGATGATGATTCAGGTCTAGTAGGAAATGTAGACGAATTGTTAATGAATGCCACTGAAGAAAATGAGAAATTACGAAATAAAATCATTTCTCTCAAGGTAGAAAAGGAGGAAGCAAAAAGAAGGGAAGACCTCTTGAAAAATAAGCTAAAAGAAAAAGAAGAAATTTGTGAAGAACATGAAGCCGAAATAGTATCTCTGAGGAAGGAATTGGAGCAAGTCAAAAAGGGTTGGGAAAGCTCTCAAATACTTGACATTATCCTAAATGATCAAAAACCTCAACATGACAAATCTGGGATAGGTTTTAAGGGAGAATCATCAAGTACTAAGAATAATGCAAAAAGCTACGCTGACATACTTTCCAGCAACCCAAAAGAAGAAAGATTATCTCATCAAAGACCCATCTCAAATCCAAAGAATGAAGAGAGAGTAACTCCAAGGAAGAATTTTGATTCAAATCATCGCTATTACAATAGGTACAAAACTATCTTTTTTGGGCATTGTTTTTATTGTAAAAATTTTGGTCATCAAGCTAAACATTGCATGGCTCATAAGAATGAAACACCAAAATTTAAGGATCAAACAAACAAACCATATGGTCTCAAAGGACAAGAACAAATGAAGACCTACAACTCTTTTGATCCCTTGGCCAAACTTGATCCAATTTGCTCATTATGTAATGATAGTGGACATAATGAACAAAATTGCCCCCTCAAAAGAAGAGAAGCAAAAAATGAGAATCCCAACATGGATAAATGTGGCCTAGCTCTATGTACTCACAGTGATGAAAATCATTGGTTTGTCGATAGTGGGTGCTCCAAACATATGACAGGTGACAAAAGGAAGTTTGTCTCATTGAACAAAAAGGAAGGAAAGGTATACTTTGGAAGTGGATCTGCCAAAATTGCTGGAAAAGGAACTATTACCCTTATTAATGGAAAAGGAAAGGCTCAAAATGCTTTGCTAGTAAACGGGCTCAAACACAATCTCTTGAGTGTTAGCCAAATCTATGATCAAGGACATAATGTTGTCTTTAGCACTAAAGATTGTGAAATAACGAACTCTTCCTCGAGGGAACTTGTGGCGAAAGCAGTTAGAACATCAGATAACGTCTACATTCTGAAAGTTGGTTGTGGCACAAGCGACTTGGACATACAAGTTTCGATAACTTGATCAATATCAGCAAGATTAATGCAGTACGAGACATCCCAAAGTTATTCAAGCCAAATCAAGGAGTATGTGGTCCATGTCAACATGGAAAGCAAACTAGAACCAGCCACAAGACCAAGGAGTTTTCTACATCAAAACCTTTGGAGATCATCCATGCTGATTTATGTGGACCAACTAAAACTCTAGCACTCCAAGGAGAAAGGTACTTTGCTTTATTTGTTGATGTGTGGGTATATTTCATAAAATATAAATCTAAAGCATTTGAATGTTTTAAGAATCTTAAAGCTCTTGTAGAAAATGAAAAGGATTCTAAGATTAAATGTCTTATAATGGATAGAGTGGGAGAATTCACATCAAAAGAATTTGATGAATTCTGTAAAGTACATGGAATCGAAAGAGAACTCTCTTCTGCCAGAACACCCAAGCAAAATGGGGTAGTTGAAAGAAGAAACCGAACTGTTCAAGAAATGGCAAGAACAATGTTAATAGCAGTTGACTTGCAGCCAAAATTTTGGAGAGAAGCAGTCGGGACAGCTGTTTATACCTTGAATCGAACTCAACTAAGACCAAATAATGAGAAGACTCCTTATGAATTATGGAAAGGAAGACCTGCTTCAGTAAAATACTTCAAGATTTTTGGAAGCAAGTGCTTCATAAAAATCAATGATGACTCACCAGGAAAATTTGATTCTCGGGTTGACGAAGGAATATTCCTTGGATATTCTACAAGGAGCAAAGCCTACAAGTGCTACAATAATCGACTACGGAAAATAGTGGAAAGCATTGATGTGAAGATTGATGAAGACCTTCCAGAAAAAGAAATTGAAGATCATGAAGTTGACCTTCTCGTTGAAGAAAACGAAGAAAAACCTGAAAAAGAGGAAAAAGATCAAGAAAAACACAAGGAAAAAGAACCATCTCAAACCCCTTCAAAGGTGAATTTTCTCCAAAAACATCACCCAGAAGAGCAGATTATTGGCAATATAGATGAAGGGATGCAAACTCGAAGAAGAATGACAAGTACACCAAAGAAAAATGATGTTGCTCTCCTATCTATGATAGAACCAGAAACATTTACTCAAGCAAGTAAGGATCCTCATTGGGTAAAAGCCATGGAAGAAGAAATGTCTCAAATCGAGCAGAATGAGACATGGGAGCTAGTACCTCATCCAGAGGATAAAAATATAATTGGAACCAAGTGGGTGTTCAAAAACAAAATGAATGAAGATGGACAAATCATCAGAAATAAAGCAAGGCTTGTTTGTAAAGGCTATTCACAAATTGAAGGAATCGACTTTGAAGAAACCTTTGCACCAGTAGCTTGTACGGAAGCTATACGGATGTTCTTGGCATTTTCTTGCTCAAAAGGATTCAAAATCTATCAAATGGACATAAAATCAGCATTTTTGAATGGGGAACTCAAGGAAGAAGTCTACATGGAGCAACCAGAAGGGTTTAATCTAGCAGAAGGAAAAGACTTTGTTTGTAAGTTGAAAAAGGCATTATATGGGTTGAAACAAGCTCCTAAAGCTTGGTACGCAAGATTGGATCACTTTCTACAACAAGAAGGCTTCAAGAAGGGGGTGGCAAGAAGTAATCTCTACATAAAGATCGATGAGGATAAGTTACTAGTCACTCTTGTCTATGTTGATGATCTGATTTTTGCTAGTAATAATGATGAGATGAGCCATGAGTTTGCTCACAATATGTCCAAAAAGTTCGAAATGTCGATGATAGGAGAGTTATCTTACTTCCTTGGACTACAAGTATCTCAAACCACGGCAGGCATGTTCATATCTCAAGCAAAATATCTTAAGGACATGCTTAAAAGATATGGAATGGAAGACTGTGCACCCATGAGCACACCTGTGACCACAGATTGCAAATTAGCAAAGATGATGACTCTCCTCCGGTAGATGCAACTCATTACAGGTCAATAATTGGAGCCCTCCTATACTTAATTGCTACGAGACCTGACATTACGCAAGCAGTAGGAATGGTCAGAAGATTTCAATCAGCTCCTAAACAATCCCATTTGTTCGCTGTAAAAAGAATTCTCAGATACTTGAAAGGAAGTCTTGATTTTGGTCTTTGGTACCCTAAGAGCTCAACTCTTACTGTGACTGCATACACCGATGCTGATTGGGCCGGAAGTGTCGATGATCGAAAAAGTACTAGTGGAAATGCATTCTTCCTGGGAGATTGTCTAGTATCTTGGCTCAGCAAAAAACAAACATCCATATCACTATCTACAGCTGAAGCCGAGTATATAGCTGCTGCAGATTGTTGTACTCAAATATTATGGATGAAGGAAGCTCTGAAAGATGTCAACATAGGTACCAATCAACTAATCACCATCTATTGTGATAACACAAGAACTATCAGTCTCAGCAAAAATCTAGTGATGCACTCAAAGACCAAACATATACCAATCAAGTATCATTTCCTTCGTGAACAAGTAGTTGAACAAAACATCAACTTGGAATATATCAATACTAAGGAGCAAATCGTTGATATTTTCACAAAACCTCTTCCTCGAGAAGCATTTGAACATCTTCGCCAAAAGAAGAGGGTTATTTCTCTAGCATCACATTAAGTTGATTCATAAAGATGTTGCATGATAGGGGGAGCAGTTCGACAGGGGTAGTTCTTGTGCACCTTTTTGCCATTGATGTCAAAGGGGGAGAGAAGAAGAATATTGCCATCAATGACAAAGGGGGAGATTGTTAATCTAGGTTTTCATTGATGTCAATATGGTAGTGTTTGTGACGGGAAATTCTTGTGACATGTGTGGTTGCCCATTGATCATAATACTACTCATGGAGGATCCAAGGATTGAATACAAACATAATAGAAACAGTGGAACCGAGGAGGAAAGATATCAGATGCCATCAGAAGAGGAGAAAGAGTAAAAAGGAGAAGCCATGAAGCCAAAGAGTAAGAGGAAGAGTTCATCAGAAGCCATCAAGGAAGCAGGTTATCGCATATGCCCAAGGGTAAGTGTCGTCGACAGAACAAAGAGAAACAATGATATCGGAGGAGCAAAGAAGAAAACGTCGGAGGAGCCATATCGGAGGAAGTAATAAACCATGGGAACCCTTTCGACAATATATAATATCAGTGACTTTACCAACGGTCTATTATGTGCCACTACCCAAAACCCCCAATGCGATATGTACTACGGACCCGAAACAGGTTATGGTAACAACCCCATACAATATCGCATTCGTCGCATAATCGCAAGCCATAAAGGGATGTTATGTTCAAATCGCCGATTGCGATATATATGCGGACCCAACCGCTCTATTAGAATACACCGTTATGTTATATCGCGTCCACCGTGTCGGAAGTTATGTACCATAAGTCTTAAAGGATGTCACGTTAAAACACTGATTGCGATATTACTACAGACCCGACAACTCCATTAAAATACACCTTTATGTAGTATTGCGTCCGGGTATCGAAAGTTACACAAATCATAAAGGGTTGTCACCCCGAACCACCGATTGCGATAGCATTGCGGACCCGTTGCACCATTATAGCATGGCTTAATTAAATATCGCATCCGCAGTAATCGCAAAGTTCAAAGGAATGTCAAACTGCCGATTGCGATAATATTGTGGACCCGATGGATTCATTAAAAACAGTTCATTGAATATCGCATCCACTCCATCAGAAGACAGAGCATGTGCACACTTGTAAAACCTCCGATTTTTATGAAGTTGCGATTATAGGATTAAAGGAATGACTCTGATTCTCATGAAATTGCAATTGCGGGATTAAAGGTGATGACGTGGCATGTGGGACCTCCATGTGGGTATAGCAGCTCTTATATGGTTTCCGTGAATAATCAAGTCTATTGGATGAATATTAAAAAAAAGGGCCTCTCTGATATAATTTTAATATGCGACATCACAAGTCGGCTCCTCCACCTTTGAACGTGTCGTTTCGATTCATTGGCAAAACTCATACATATATACATATACAAGTTGAAACGCTTTATATGATTCAGGCGTATTAGGCATCTATCACAGAGAACAAGGAAAGTTCACAACTCGTGAACTTGAAGAAACAGAGGAAGTCGAAGGTCTAGCAGATGCAGACAGTGCAGTAGAAGCCAAAGGTCTGGCAGACGCAGAAGGTGCAGTAGAAGCCTAAGGTCTGGCAAACGCAGAAGGTACAGTAGAAGCCGAAGGCTGAGCGAAGAAGGAAGCTGAAGACAGTGCGAGAGGACAATCTCTTGACCTGTTCATCTTGAAAGATAGGGTTGGTGCCTCAGAATTGGAAGGATTGGTGTCCTTGGAGTTGGTGCTCCTAAATCCAAGGTTGGTGCCCCTAAATCCAAGGTTGGTGCCTTGACAAGATATGGTCAAAGCCCTAGAGGTCGGAGCCTCATCAAAACCAAGTTGGAGCTTGGAACACATTTATACTATATTTATTATTTTACTCAATAAAATTATACTTATACATTTCTTTATTATAATAACAATAACAATTGAAAGAAAATACTGATTCACCCCCCTCTCAGTATTTCCAACAACCCACTCTCCCAAAATTAGGTATTACCCATGAACTAGTGGTATAACAAGCACTGTAAAGCTCTCCATAACCAACTTCAACTTTTCTTTCCTCATAATCACTCTTCTTACCTCAATCTCTAATACTTTTACACTACCTCCTTCACCACAAGGAACGCCTCTATATCTAACATAAGAGACATGAATTGTGTGCTCCACTTCGTCACTTCCCCAAAACCTTCTAGCACACCATTTTACCTCACCACTGCCCCCTCCCCTCAAACCTCAATGTTAGCTCCATGTTCAACCATACTTCTACTCTATATAATATAATTAGGCAACACAGAACCAAGGTTACCTCGCCCCCCATAACCTTGCTACTTATTCTCTTATAAAGATATCAAAGAGACAGCAAGAGTTATGACCACCAGAATAGCAATGAAAGAGGAGGGTTTTCAAGTCGAATTCTTCAGACATGGCTTCACCCCCTTGATTCTTACATTATTGACTCGTTTAACCATGTTGTTAGCATATGTTTCCCACCAACTTAGACCCACCATACCATCCACCCAATTCACAAATTGAGCTCCAATGCAAATCCTAACAACTACATGATGGTTATGGTTGATCATACATTCTTGAAGATATATGCTACAAACCCTTATCAAAGGTTCCAATGAGCCAAGGGTGCTACAAATATTGAAAAAGGCTCATTAGAAAAAAGGGCAAGTGGGTTTTCAACCCACCTACAAAACAATTGATCACATAATCACGCTCCAAGCCATCATTTAGGAGACATGGCATCACTCTTTGCAAGTCTGTTGTTGCTTTGTAGGCTTTTGAAAATCCTTTTGGCTTGATCCCACAAGTGCCTTTATTCTAGAGGCTTGAAGATATTAGAATTTATAATATTCTCATGGCAGCCATTATGCACCCTTACAAGCTTGTTTTGGGTCAGGTCTGCACAGCGCACAAAGTGCTAGATTTCATCATGAGTACTCTTAGGATCAAGCAAGGGTGCTTGCTTTCTCCCTTCTGTTTGAGATTTACATCAATGAGTTGGAATCATTCCTCGATGAGCACATCTAAGATGGTGAAAAGTGCCTCTTTTTTTAATTCGTATTCTTCATTTGGTTGATGACATGGCCATCCTAGCCTCTTCCCTAAAGGAACTACAGAGATAGTTGGACTCTATGGCCCTCTTCTGTGACCTTAGACAATTGACGGTTAATCTAGGTCAAACCAAGGTTACAATCTTCAATGGGTTGAAAAGGTCTTCTTAGATTACCATTCTGTAAAGGGGAGGAAACCAAGATCACAGGTTCCAAGGCATACTTAGGGATTTAGTTCTTAGGGCCTCATTTTAGTTTGAGACATAACTACTATGGAACCTTAGCTCCACTCAAGAGATAGATCTTCCATCATCACTTCCAGGACATTTCATCCAAGATGGTTCACATGGATTCCATTATTCAAGCCACAATTCTCTACAACTTAGAGGTCTAGGAGCCTAGTTTGAAAGAGTCAACACGGGCCACTGTTGAGAGGGTGCAAACCCTTCTCTTGCGGCATTTCATTAAATACAAATATACAATGCCCACACCTATCACCCTTTATTAGGTTTGGTGCCCCCCCCACCCTTTCACATCAAGACCCTTTTCAACCCTATCTCCTCCACTGTCTTTGGGGCTATGCAGACTCAACTATGGACAGAAACCACTAACCATACCTAGTCGATTGTTCCTCAAAAGCCATTGCATTGGCTAGCCTACCCCCTGGGATGGGTTCACAACTAGTTTGCAAGGTTTTCAAATCTTTTGGCATTTATGAGTTATTGAACGAACCACCTCCCTCAATTCAAATACCCACTTGAAGTGTCTGGTTGCCTCCTACCTACTACACAGGTACTGAATAAGATAACCCACAATGAAATATATAAGTACTACAGACAGAGCAATTGGATAGAGTCATCAAGCGAGTTGGCCTGAATGATGGTCGTTCATGTAGAGCATCTCATGGAGCTGAAAGGTGAACTTATTTCCCAACCTTCGTACACCCATCATCATTGGATGCATGCCCTCCAAATCCCCCTGGGCCAATCCAAAGTGTGTTCCCATAGGCTTTAGGTGGAGACAAATGACCACAGCAAATAGTCAAACAAGATCTATCAATTGTGCCATCTTCAAGGCATTGAAACTAAGGAACATTTTCATCTTTCGCTGCTCCCTCTACTATGAGGTTCAAGGGTAGTTTCACTATCTATTTTGGAAGTCATGGTCACTTTCCAATTTCTCCAGGTACCATGAGCAAAGTTGCTTAGTTCTTTACATGCATGAGGCCCTCAAAGTCCGGTCCAATACTCTCTGGCCACCTCCTAGACCAGCATCCTACTAGAGGACCACCTCCTCCTTCCCAATGCTCCTACCTACCAAAGGTACCAATAGACACATGATTTGTAATATGAAGCTTGGCTCTCGATCAATGCGAGACTGTGGGGCTTTCACCACTTCTCAGTGATTCTCAAGCCGTGGCCATTCCAGACCCCTCACAACCAGGAGAGGACACCCAAGCCTCAATGGCAGGCAACATTGTTGAGACAGCAGCAGAGTACATGGTCCAGATTATCTTCAAATTCCTCTTCTTCCAGACGGTATTCTATTCAGAGTTTCCACAATTTGGCCTCAGATGGTAGGAGAGCAGTTGCTAGCAGACCTTGAGTCCCACTCATTCCTTGTATTCCAGTTTTTGTGTTCATCTCTCCCCAGTCTTTGTATTCAGACATGAGAGTTTTATTTAGATCTTAGATTAAGGCATTACCTCACTTTATTTCTCTTACTTCCTGCTTCTTGCTTTATTTAGGAGCTGTGTCTGCACTCCCACTTTGTATTAATACATTTGTACTCAGCAGTCCCATTGACCCTACTTTTTTGGTCATTTGTTGGAAATTAATAAAATTATCTAATCCTACAACAAGCATTCAAAGATATGTGAGAGACAGTAGAACATTCAAGTTATTCAACTGCTCATATGGCAGCTAGGATCACCTGGGGAGAGATAATAGACACCTGGGGAATATTGGTGATCCTTGGTAACATCAGCAATCTCCCTACAAAGCCAACTTAGGAGGAGAATGCAAAATGTCAACAAACAAGATTTGAACAGAAGAGTTTCGTACAGGATTTAAAATAAAATTGCTAAACAACAAGATGCTTGTGAGTGAAGAAAGCCAAGAAAATTAACAATTATATGAGAAGGGGATGATTACCCGTCAACATTATCCCCAAAAGTGAGATCTCCGGCTGAGACAGTTTTTTGAATTGCTCCTTTTTGCACTTCTTCTGTTCCACTTCTTAACTCAGTCTGTCCAATTAAAGAAAGAGTAAGATAATCGCAGCAGAACAACTCATGCTTGTAAACCAATTAACAGGAAAAGTAAGCAAACACATAAATATATGCAAGAAAATTGGAAATGAATGCCAAGTAAACTTATTAATTTGCCCAAAAAGGATATACCAAATTATGTGAACATCATTCGGTATTGCTAATGTGTAAAGTAAAATTTAGCAGTTTCTGATAATATTGGACACGTGTATTCAAAATATTTTTCCAGGATTTGGATCAGAAGATCTCTTTATATATGATCATCTTGAAAATAGTCATTTGTATTGCAAAATAGAAGTGAATACTATAAGATCATGTGTAACATAGTGAAAATGAATAAAACACCACAAAGATAGAGAGATCAACACTGTCAATTAGTAGGTGAAGACCAGTAATGTACAAATTCAACTTTCAAGTGTATTACAGCTCACATAACTAAGAATGGTTTGATGTACAACAAAAAGAAAAGGATCCACAAGAAAACGATGGTTTGAACAAGTATTTCGATGATAAGTAAAGCTTAAGATGGGAACTCAATCCAAGATTATAAATTGTTAGTGTGGAAAAAAGTTTGCTCATGAAAAACTAGATTATCAATAGTATAAGTAGGTTGCATCAAGGACTGAAGTGACTATTAAATTCCATACACCATTTTGTTGAGTTATTCAACTTATTCAACTATGCCAGCACACTCTACATTGTTTTGTTATCACATTTAGGGTTATGGAGTTGATCCACAATGGTCATTCTAATTATGGGCACCATCCTCCTGAGTTTTCCATCTGCACCAACATACTCCACATTGTTTTGTTGTAGCGTCTGTGATGAGATCAGAGCACTACACTGCATGACAAAATGTTAATGTAACCAAACTTCATTATGTGTGACCTGGTCGCAGTACTGTAATAGAGTTGGTCCATCATGACCATTGGAATTATGGGCACCGTCCTCCTCAGTTTTCCATCTACACCAGCATACTCCACATTGTTTTGTTGTAGCATCTGTGATGAGATCAGAGCACTACACTGCACGACCAAAAATGAATGTAATCAAACTTCATTATGAGTGGCCTGGTCGCAGTACTGTAAAACACTAAGTTGTATATTAGCACATCTACAACAGTGTTGTCTGCCACTTTCAACTGCACAGTGGATTGCTCACTCAATGTGTGGTCCATGCTAGTTCTTCTGCACAATTCCACACTTCTAAAATAGGGACCAATTCTAACTGGCCATACTTGGGTTTTGATCAAACATCTCCTGAGCTTGATTCCAACTGTCATGAATATAGTGAACTCTAGAACTCCTCCAAGATCATGGACCCACGTAGTGAGGAAGAATCTATAAGCCAATAATGCTTAGACAGCATAGAAACTCTGGCTTCACAACCCCAAGTTTCAACCTCACAAACCAATGGCAGGTTGAACGCTCGGTAATGCCAATATAGGGATCCTGCTCACTCCTCTCAAGGCATTGCTCCTCATAGTGCGAACCGCTCTCCTCCCAATTTTGGAATTTCCACAAGTTCCTTGATACTTCAGTTGTTCATACAAGGACAAAAATGTGAACCACGAATGGTTATTTTGCCCATGTTTTGAAGGGTTTGTATGCCTCCAACTCATTTGACCCAAGGTGCGCACTTCCACAAAAAAAAATCGCTCCCTGGTAGATTTCTTTTCTTTTCTTCACAAAAAAAAAATTCACTCTACTATTCAACACCCTTGTAAAAGTATGTGACAAAGCTGGTGAGAAGGAAAAGGGTTGGAACAACAAATTTTACGTGCTCCTATTGTAAAACAACCTACAATAGTTCATATATTGTGTAAGAAAGCATCTCTACAAGATTATGCCATGTGATGAAAAACACTGTATGACTCAAAACCTATGATCAAGTGCTAGCAAAAGATAAGAATAGATACAGAATAATACCAAGCAGCAATACAATTCCTTCATACAAACCAAGGGTTGCCTTCTAGGGCAAAAAGCCCTAAATTAACATAACTTCTACTATCAAATCTTCCGCCTAATGAACAGTCTAGATTGACTACAAAATTACAATATTTACGAGGCAATTTTCTCAAAATTTTCATTTTGGGGGTGTTGCCCCCGAACCCCCGCCAAGGGGGGCTCAAAGGTTGTTGTTGCCCCCCCTGGACCCTCCTGCAACAGTGGTAGGGGGCGCAAGCCCCCCACACCCCCTCTTCAGGGACTGTGATCCAAACGCGACTGAAACAAGACCTCAAAATTAGGAAGATAATCAGGGTCCACACCCAACAAGATGAGAATCAAGATGTTGTAACTTGTGGACTAGTGATTGATGAAAATTATAACTACTAGATGATTGATGTTGTATGGTTTGATCCATGTTTTTATGCTTTTTATAACTAATTCATCATTCTACGGGCTTTTGTTGACATATCTGAATCAAAATATATAAAAATATATATTATATAAAAAAACGCTCTCGACCTAAAAGCTTCTGAAAATTGTCACTCCTACTCCCGCTTACCACTTTCGTTCCCAAGCAGCCCATGAATGTTGAGAGAGCTCCTAAAGGGAGCGCCCAAGGTCCACCGAAGATTACCTAGACCAATCCACTAAGGTTCAATGCCCCAAAGGATATCATATTACTTTGTCTTATGTTACGAACAAACTTGTTCAATAACTATGAAAAAATCAAATCCAAAGAGGAGAGGGGAAGGAAATCCATTCAAGATAAATAAAATATATTTGTATTTGAATAGTATGAGTGACTGGTTTACAAGATCTCTCATCACACTATAAAGCAATAATTTGTATTATTATTATTACTATTATGTATTAGAATATAATGCATATTTATGATCATTACACATTGGTACCATCATGGTGATTAGTGATAACAAAGATAGCTCCTCATCAACTTCTATTGTTCGTGCCAAATAGTGGCTATCTCCTTTTCTTCTTCTCTTAGCATAATAATGTGTATCTATTTCAAGATTCGTGTTCTAAGTTGACCCCTTTACATTCCACTTTGATTTTGTATTTGTTTATGAACCTAAGAGTTGCCTTTGGCACTCCCACATAGCTATTGTGGCTTGCTTTATTTTCTTATCCCATAAAACCCATCTTGGTCAGTTGTGCACAGTAAAAGAATTTTTTAATTCATTTTTAATGCAATGGCTGACAACAAAACCATCTCTCCAAGAACATTTGACCAATAGCATCTCTAGTTTGAACTGTCTATCACACAATTCAGCAGTAGCATTTTATGTACAATGATTCTTCGGGAGCTACAAGCTTCACTTACCAATGATCCTACCTCAATGACCTTTCTTCTGTTTTAATGATGTTTCTCATGAAAACAATTCGAACCTCAAACCCTACTACAACAATGCCAAAATTTTATCAATTTATGTCCTCAAATGTTAAAATTGGCAACTAGGGCCAAACTCCACATGGGTCATCTTATTTATGACAGCTGATATTTTTCTTGGATTCCTCTCTCCGAGAGGTGTAGGATTGATCTAAAGATCATCTGATTCTGACATGTACAAATGAAGTTATGAATTTATTTTGATTATGGTCAAATTGTCAAGGTCAGCCAGCAAACTTATGTAGGCTCAAAAGCCCAACAGTGATGTTTATTCATCCTCAATGTTGCATATAAATAGAAGGTGACTTAGCCTCATTTGGACACACTCATCTTCACACTTCTCTCTCTCTCTCTTCTCATTGATTGGGTACGGATTTCTAGGCCTCCCTTTCTCCAAATGTTCGAAATTTCAGGAGAACAAAATTTCAGGAGGCCAAAATTTCAGGAGGCCAAAATTTCAGGAGAGCGAAATTTCAGGAGACCGAATTTCTGGACAATTTGACCAAGCGTTGACCAACATGCGTTGACCTCCTTTGACTACGTTCTGTGAGGGTTATCTCTATTTGGGCAGGCCGCATTTCTGGCACAGAAATCGAGGCTAAACGTTGACTATTGATTAGCATTGACTGCAACTAGGGCTAACCACAAGTGGGTTGTTGACCAGATTTGACTGAGTTGAATTTGATTGTTTTGAGGGCTATTTTATCTTGTTGTTTGGAGGCCGAAGTTGACTGAAGTTGACCGATTTGTTGAGGGTCAAATCTTCCTTGTTGACCATTGTTGACTTTTCTGGTTAGGGCTCTTTTGTTGTTGTTATAAATTATCAGATTTGTAAAGTGTACTATCTCTCTCTGTTGAACAATTGAAGACTAAAAGAGGATTTGATCAAGGGTTTCCTCACATTGGGGTTTGTCCCTGGGTGATGCCCCATCTTGTGTCCTCTTGTCTTGGCTTGTTTTCTACTATTTGTGTTTATGTTCTATCTGCATTTTACTATCATGTTGATGTGATTGCTAATCTGAATATTGATACTGGGCTAATAAAGAAATTGAAGTAAAATTGCTCTAAAGCATAGAACATACCATTGTTGCCTAAAATTAACATCAAACATTTTCTCTCAATTCTTAGAAGTTTTCCTTTACAATGATAATTGGTGTAGATAGCTACAATTTCCAAGGCATGAATTTAAGCTATTTTCTTCTCTGCCACAAACCTCTAATAACTAAGAGCTGAAAACAAACTTTCGAGGTGTGATACTCTCCACAAGTTGATTGTGTTGAAGAATCTAGGACACTTATAGTTACTGTGATTCTTCTTAGCTTGATAACTATTTGTGAGGAGTTTTAACTTTTCTTCTTAGCATAGTCTTCACTTGTTATTATTAGAGTGTGTCTTCTTAGTTCATCAAATAGCTACTAAAACAAAAGAAATAAGAACACACAATGTTGGCTTTCTGCCAAGGCCAAAACCTCTCCCTCTTGGAGAGGAAAACCCGCTCAAAATTCTTCGTATAGAGATTCCAATTGACGAATACCAAGACCATGACCCTTGACCTATGAAGCCACTCCAAGACCAAGACACCAATCTTCTTCTTGCTGTTGAGATCATCATCATCATTACTGCTTCACCGAGATCATCATTGTTGCACCATGACTGCTCCTTGAGATCACCACTGAGATTATCTCTGCACCTTCATTGAGATCATAACCTTCAAGAACAAGATCATGACCATGATAGGATCATGACTGCACCTTAATGTAAGTCCATATAGATTGCGTCACTATGAGATCCTTCCATCATCATTGGGTTGAGACTATGATCATCCTTGTCATTGTCGTCACTGCTCCTCATTATGCCGAGACTGTAATAGTTGAGACCGTGATTATCTTTGTCATTGTCATCACCGCTCCTTCTCATTATGTCAAGACTGTAATATCTAACCAAAAACTTATAGACTCCTTCAACTGTAACACTGCAACATAGTCTTCATCCGAGATTCTTGTTCCATTACTTGTCTGAGATATCACTGAGATTATTACGGAAATTTCAGATATATCTGAAGTAGCAGAGGTTTATACAAAATTCTGAAACCCTGTAATCTTATTCGAAAATCTCAGATGTATCTCAGTTTTGTCTCTCCTTCTGCGCAGACCCTAATGGGGTATATATAGTGGTTTTGTCTCCATAAATAAGCCGACTTGTATTGTTGAACCGATGTGTCTATTATTTGAGCCGACTTGACTGCCTTTTAATTCGATTTCCAAGCCGACGTGACAGAGAGGATGGTGCTTGTCATTTGGAGGGCTACTTGACATTGTTTATGACACAAATATATTTTTCTTATGCTCAAGAAGAGTTGCTTCATACATGACTTGACTCTTTGACATATCAATAAATCCTAAGGCTCTCAATGGGAGCCACTAATAAATAAATAAACCTCTTGCTCATGAAACCCATGCAGCAAGGTATACAAAAATAATTTTGTTCTCTTTATTACATCCTTTATAAAGATCAAGTCATTATGAAGACCGAACCTAGTTACATTCTACAACACTCCCTCTTAACTAGGGAGGTATTCATAATGGTACTTGGTCATTCTCAATCTGAAGAATTTCTCATAAGAAGAATCGGATTGGTAACCCATCTGTATAGCATCATAGTAACCAACATTGTTTCCACAGCAAGGCCTTCACTGACAGCACTATCTCTCATCAGATCAGATATGCCCAAGTTCCCTCTAATCAAGAACCTGCCCAAGCTCCTTTTAATTAGGAACTTCTCAGAGCTCCCTCTAAGCTAGGGACTCTTCTATACATCAACAACTTCTTCTTTGTGTGTCCTTCAACTGCTTGATCAACTTCTCTTCTTGATGTCATGAAATTTAGTTGTGCTTCCTCCTCGTAGGGCAACAGCCATTGATCACTTTCCTCCTTAGTTTGTCATGTCCTTCCTTTATTCATCGAAAGTGGCCTTCTTCATATCTGGAACCTTCGTTATATGACTACTTTCTCATCATGCTTCTTCCATCCATCACACGAATGCTAATTGTACTTGTACTTACAACTCTTGTTTAAGTAGCCCTGCATTATCCAGATATTATTCAATAGATCAAAACATCATATTAAATTAAATCATACCTTACGAGATGGCTCTTCATCATGACATCTTCTTGTAGGTATCAACATCCTGCACACATATTGACACACATCTCCCAAAGATATCCATTGTCAAGGGTCTCATCCTTTTCAGACTTTCATCAAAGTCTTCATATCTTTCCAGGAGATTTCCTAGTCAAATCTTCTTAGTGTTTTGGATGTTGATTGCCTTCATCATGGTTGCATATCCCACGATCTCTTTCTTCCTCACACATTCCATTCCCAGTAGCTTTCAATCAGAGTTTCTTTATTGTAGTCAATCACCTCATACTTCATATGAGGACATATTATGTTGATTTCATCTAGTGTGACTTATGCCTTCCTGCATCCTTTCAGAGGAGGAGATCATTTTTCTTTTGATCATGCTTCTTAAGATAAAAGCAATGATCCATGTTACCTGCAACCATATGACATGATATTATAATATTAAACTCAAGCATACATACCTTATTTTACCTTCAAGTCATCGAGGCTTCTTCCAGCAGCTTCCTTGATTGAAAAGTTCTTCAATCCCTTGATATGCTTCAAGTCATCACATCATCATCTCATGGATTCCATAAGTTGGAGTTCTTGTTGAAACACTTACTTCCTCTCTAGATTAGTGAACCCTACGATGAGGATTCCATTAGAGAATTTTGAGGATCTTGTATATCCCCAACTGGTAGATGTTTCCTTTTTGACTTGATGTATGATGTGCCTTGTCCTAGATGACTTCTTCCTTTCCTTCAATGTCCACCGAGGTTCCCAAGATCTATATCCTTCATGTTTTGTCTAGATAACTGGATTCGTCCTATAGGCCCCACGAATCCCGAATCCAGCATGTCCGACGCGATTCTGCCCTGATTCGTGTCCAAAAACCATGACACGTCGTGTCCTTTCCTGACTCGTCGAATCCGAGGTCGTGTCACAATTTTGGCAGCGTGTCCTGTTTTCCAGGACTCGTTAGGCGGCAAAAGTGACCTGCACGGGTATGAAAAGGCCGCATTTGGTCATTACAGCCACGCATATTTTCATTTGGCAAGCGTTTTGGCAGCTTAATGATCAAGTCTAGGCCCTAGTATTGATATGCTATTCATGGTAATGTTAAATTTTTAACATTACCATGAAATGACTCAGGATGTTTGAGAGTGGTTCCAACTTCCGGCCTCATTGGATTTCATATGGAGAAAGTAGAATTTTAGATTTCATTCAAAATCCAGCAGACTTGTCAGTTTTTTAGGATTTTAGGATTGGGGGATTGCAATGTTTCCATTGAATTTTGTCATGTATTAGGGTATGGAACTCGTATTTAATCAAGAGCACCAATCCCTCTATGTACCTTGATGTTAGTGACATTGGTTGTCGAACTCCTGTATCATGACCCTCCTAAAAATGTACGCATCACTCAAACAAAATCTTGACTTGACATGTTATGCTTGTTCTATCTTATGTTAATGCTTAAAGGGTGATATTAATGACAAAGATCCCTATACATATACAGAGGTAATGACAAAGATACCTCAGGATATTAATGCTTAGAGGGTGATATTAATGACAAAGATCCTGATTTTCCAACAAGACTAAAAAATTAGACATTTCTTGTGGTGGCAAGAGGGCCAAGCATAAGAAATAGATAATAGATTGACATGTATTTGAATTTTGTATGTACTATGCATGCTAATAGCTATAGATGAAGATCTATATTTGAAATCAATAAATTTGTATCATTAATTAAAATTTGTGTAAGAAATATCTAATTTCTAATATATATATATATATATATATATATATATATATAACGAATCCTACGTGTCCTGTTCCGGGGGGTCAACGTGTCTGAATCCGACACCATGAATCTCGAATCCTACATGTCCCGAATCCCCGTGTCAGGTGACTTAGTGTTTTGTCTATCATGGATTTTTGTCCTTCATGATTCCCATGGTGATGTCACGAGCCCTTGCTTCTATTGGTTCCATGATGCTACGATGCATCTTATCATCATTGTCATATCTTATAGAAGCTTATGATAGGACCCTTTTGTGAGGGATATTATCCCAATCATAGAGATCTGTTACTCCCTCTTTCCTTGGCCCTTTTCTTTAGCTTCCTCCATTTATCTAGTGATATGAGCTTCCATAATTTTAGCTATACCTATTCTGCCTTGTTTGAGGATCAAACTTCCCTTTTATTTCTGCACATGATTTAGTCCTTTACCCTTCAATACTTTTGTCATCCACTTGTCTTTCTCTATTTAGCATAGAGACCATAAGTTGTCGAATGAGGTAACCTTCTTATCCCATGGATATTTGTTACCTTGATTATTTGTTAGTGCATTATGGTTATCTTCCTTTCTAGGTCTTGTAGATGGAAGATATCCTACATCCTTTGATACCCTTTACTTTCATGTAGATCAGATTTCATGTGACCTTCTTCATTGCATCTTTAGAGAATGAGTTTATCATCTACATCACTTTGATGTCTCCAATATTTCTATGTGAGGGGATCTCTCATAAGTATCCCTTTCCATAAATTCAGAGGAGACATATTGATATGTTTAATGACTTCAGCTTCTTAGAGGACTATGACTATCCTCCTTCATGCAAGGAATCTTGATAACCCATCCAATTCATTGATGTCCTTGCAATCATGAAGTCATTTTAACCAAACTTGAATATAGAATGAAAAGATACTTACTTGTCATGTGAAGATGAAATGTTCACCTTGATGCTTTCTTGAATGATCTCCTTCAACGAGATTCTTTCTTGAGCTGCCTGGTACAATTGAGTTCCAAGACTTTTCTTGAGACTTCCTTGCCTTGTTTAGCACCAAGCACTACTTCTTTTATAAAATGTTGAGATTACTTGATTCCTTGTGAGGGTATGAAATCGAAATCAAGAATTTTAGAGCACTGTCATGATGCCCATCCGAGATGTGGCATTGTGTTATTCTGCTGAAGTGTTATTGTTGTAATGTATGATGTGATTGTATGTCCTTGTAACCTTGTTGTAGTGCTCCTTGCTGGAGTAGAACCTTGCTTGAGTTGACTAGCATGAGCAAAGATTTTTGAGGCCTTTGAGCATTGTTCAATACCAAGCATCGAAACTGCTTCAGACTTAAGTTATTGATATCTCTGTGGTATGACATAGATTGTAATGACACCCAATTTGGGGCTAGCACTGAAACTGTGAGAGGTACTTCTTTTGACTGTGATCCGAATTCTGAGCAATGGTATTGGGACTTCACTTTATCTGAGATTACTTGATCTTGAATTGTCTTGTTGTTGTATACTGCTTGTTGAAGACTGATCTTTCAATTCCTTCAACTTGTTTTGATGCCCTTCTTGAATCTGATCCTTAAGTGTCTCTTTTTGCTGCCCTTTCCTTGACTTTAGCACCTTAGCTCTGATACCATGTTGAAGAATCTAGGGCACTTATAGTTAATGTGATTCTTCTTAGCTTGATAACTATTTGTGAGGAGTTTTAACTTTTCTTCTTAGCATAGTCTTCACTTGTTATTATTAGAATGTGTCTTCTTAGTTCATCAAATAGCTACCAAAACAAAAGAGACAAGAACACACGATGTTGGCTTTCTGCCAGGGCCAAAACCTCTCCTTCTTGGAGAGGAAAACCCATTCAAAATTCTTCTTATAGAGATTCCAATTGACGAATACCAAGACCATGACCCTTGACCTATCAGGCCACTCCAAGACCAAGACACCAATCCTCTTCTTACTACTGAGATCATCATCATCATTACTGCTTCACCGAGATCATCATTGCTGCACCATGACTGCTCCTTGAGATCACCACTAAGATTATCTTTGCACCTTCATCGAGATCATAACCTTCAAGAACAAGATCATGACTATGATAGGATCATGACTCTTAATATAAGTCGAGATAAAGTGTGTCACTATGAGATCCTTCCATCATCATTAGGTTGAGACTGTGATCATCCTTGTCACTGCCGTCACTGCTCCTTCTCATTATGCCAAGACTATAATAGTTGAAACCGTGATTGTCTTTGTCACTGTCATCACTGCTCCTTCTCATTATGCCGAGACTATCATATCCATCCAAAAACTTATAGTCTCCTCCTTCAACTGTAACACTGCAATATAGTCTTCATCCAAGATTTCTGTTCCATTACTTGTCTGAGATATCACTGAGATTATTAGCAAAATTTCAGATATATCCGAAGTAGCAGAGGTTTATGCGAAGTTCTGAAACCCTGTAATCTTATCCGAAAATCTCAGATGTATCTGAGTTCTGTCTCTGCTTCTGCGCAGACCCTAATGGGGTATATATAGTGGTTCTGTCTCCATAAATAAGCCAACTTGTATTGCTGAACCGATGTGTCTATTATTTGAGTCGACATGGCTGCCTTTTAATTCAATTTCCAAGCCGACATGACAGAGAGGATGGTGCTTGTCATTTGGAGGGCTACTTGACATTGTTTATGACACACATATATTTTTCTTATGCTCAAGAAGAGCTGCTTCATACATGACTTGACTCTTTGACATATCAATAAATCCTAAGGTTCTCAATGGGAGCCACTGATAACCTCTTGCTTATGAAACCCATGCAGCAAGGTATACAAAAATAATTTTGTTCTCTTTATTACATCCTTTACAAAGATCATGTCATTATGAAGACCGAACCTAGTTACATTCTACAACAGACTGCACCCTCTCTCACCCAAATTTTCATCCCACATGCTCGCAGCCAATCCTATAGAATGTTTAAAAGAAAACAAAAGAAATTCCACACCAAAACTTGCTCAATTCGTATTGCATATGTACACATATTTATAGTACAAAATTTGTCACAAAGTTCGATAACTGAGGATAAGAATTATTGTCCAACCAAGAAGAGCCCAAAGCAAAATTGGATTTCCACATCTAAATTTGTGACCCTCTAAAGTTGACCTTACCTTAACATTTTCGCAGTGTGGGGCACCCAGCTAAAAATAGGCATTACATCTGTAACAAGTACTAGCAAGCAACAAGTATGACGCATATGTTAGAAAGGGGATATCATATGACCACTCTTTGGCTCCTAGATGAGACAATCTGATGTACACACGTATTAATCTATTATGTAACATATGTTGCATTTATAATATAATTAAAAAAAAAAAAAAAACAAAGCACGATCCTGTAATCTAAGGCTATAAAAGTAGCAAATACATTTGTTTCAAATCGGTTGTCCACGTTCTCTCATCATGACAAGTGTTCTAGCATATCTAGTGTGTTCTTGCACTTTCTACATATATTTCACAAACTAGCAATTAAAAAATCAAGTAGAAAAAGAAATTGTGATTCTTTATTCAAGGAAAGTATTAATCCATCTTGGCGGTTGTTCAACTTTTTTCCCTATCACATAGAGGACTCTTCACATTAGGGGCCACTTTAGGATTGCATGGGACTACACACAATTCTTGAAAAAGAGAAAGGGAAGAGTCAATGCATGTCCACAAACCCTCATTTGTACTTGTTAATCCAAACCTTAGCAAGTATATTGTGTTACCAATATTTTATTTCCAATGCCTCTATGTAGGATTTTTGCATTACGTTTTGTTTCTACATTATTATTTCATTAAAAAGGATATATAACCATTATACCTTGTTTTGTAGCCATCACTCTAGGAATATTTTAAACATAAATAACTAATTACAGATAACGGGTGCCTTAACTAAACCTTCCAATGATCAAATAACATCTACTAAGCATACTGACATTCTCTTAGAGTCAAAATATATTATTTCACCCAAATAAGCTTTATGTTTCATACATTTCTATAAAAAACATCTATATACATGTTTCTATCGCCATCCTATGAAATGATATTTTGAGTATAGCATAAAACCTATATGCATGATAATGTCCTAAGCTAGTACTTTGGAAAAAAATTTGACTTTATATAGTCTTACTTCCAACTAGGAATATCCTAAATATTCATATAAGGTTCTAGTTTGAGTATAGCATAAAACCTATATGCATGATAATGTCCTAAGCTAGTACTTTGGAAGAAATTTTGACTTTATATAGTCTTACTTCTAACTAGGAATATCCTAAATATTCATATAAGGTTCTAGGCAAACTGATTGCTAAGTAATTCCCAAACGCAATTCATATTCCAAACTCAATAAAGGTAAAATTTATATGCATTTCAATTGTGTATTGAAATACAAGAAGTTTACACCCTAAACTCTTATCTCATTCATATTTGATAATTCTATAAGCATATCAACTCTTACAAAATCGATGGAAACCCTCTATAACATTTCACCTTTACACATTAGTATGAGACATCATAATACATTTTATTGAGCATTAGTTAAACTAAGAAAAAATAAATTGGACTCATACAGCAATTAAAATTTAATTTTTTGGGAAAAAGGAATACAAAATAAGAAATGCCTACCATTGCAAATTGAAGGTTATTGATCCACTTGCAGTGCGTTACCTTCGCACACTATACGTGTTTCCTGTTTTCAATTCAATTACAACCAAGTTAATAAACAGTCCCATTAGCAACACCTACAGTGCATAACTCTTATGCTATCATAAATAACCAAATGACAAAATGATGCACTGTCATCATTAAATAGAATTCAACTTGTTTGGTTAAATGATGATACCGACCTTTACTAAGTAGAATCAACGACTCAATACTTCAACTATAAACTAAAGACATATATTTGCAAAACAGGTAGTCGTAACATGTGAAACCTTAACGCACAGAAAACTTAATCTAAGGAATCATAATATCTACACTAAGCAAGGTTCATGACACTATATGATCATCGTTGCTCTAAAAGAACAATTGAGAACCATACAATAATCGCTACTTAGTGTTTGCATTGTAACCAAGCGTAGGGGATCAACTAAGGCATACAAAATCAATGGGTTGACTTCTACAATGATTGCTACCATACGAAATAACTGGATCCAAAGCCAAATAACTAGTCCAATTAACTAAAGATAACCATAAAATGTTATAGCACAAAAGAAAAGAAGAATCCCTTCAAGGAAGCGGAAATTTTTCAATTGGACTATAGCACCACTTAAACACGATCAGATGCTCTGAGGATTCATGGACCCATTATGCTAGTAAATAGAGAAATGGCATGTTCAAGACACTACGTAACTCCTTTGATAGAGTTAACACGGAACTTAAGAACAAAAACAGCAGGTCCAAAGTTGCTCCCTTTATTGATGCCTACACCAAGTTATCCTTGCAAATGCTATATAATAAGGTCACCCTTAAGGTCAAAGTTCCTCCAAATTTAATATATATAAAGGAATAGAAGAGTGACCTAATATGAACAATAATTTCTAAGAGTAACTTGACATATACAACAACACCAACTTTCAGAAGTGCATGCCATCTAAGTGCTTTTGATTACTATATCTACGAGCTCTCCTCCCTTGATGTTCATTCTACCTAAAACATGAGATTACATGTTTACTCACTTGTTCATATGAGGTTATTCCTTTAACCACGTCGACTTATTACACATCTATCACTCTAAGTTGGTTTAAGAATGTTGATTTGGGGTAGCATCGGATGTGCTCTAGCCACGAAAATTGGTGGAGAGGCTAAGGCGCATGAGATCGCCAATACCCAGAAAGGGTTTGGCCAAATTCTAAACAGTTTGGAAGATATTAAAATAATTAATATTTTTAATGGAGTCCCTAAGTCTAAACTTAGGGAAAATAAAATATTAATGTGAATTAATATAAAACTATGTTAAAATGGTCCAAAAGTCATGGATCCAGCCAGATCAAAACTTAGCCGTTGATTAGGGACTTAATCTCAGCCGTTGATTTGTCAACGAGAAAAGTATAAGAGGCAGCTTGAGGGTCACTTGGAGAACATACCAAGAGATCAAGATTTCGACTTTCTGGGGCTGGGTTCGCTAAGAAAGTTGAGAGAGTGATCAAAGTTGCAGCTGAGGGGTAGTGAATACAGAAGCAGAGAGGCAAAGATAGCACCGGGAGGATCAGCGCAGTAGCCGGAGAGAGGGACGCAGAAGCAGCCAAGGGTTCACACAGAGCTAGCCAGGGCTCACGCAGAGTCAGCCAAGAGCAGTGCCTCAAAGGGCCAACGTGGGTGACGCAGTGCCTCCAGAGGTTGACGCATGCCAATCCGGAGTGACGTTGGGCTAACGCTGGGCCAAAGAGAGGCTGACGCAGTCCCTAGAGGCTCACGTTGGCATTTTGTGGGGCAGATTGGAGCTGTGGAGCTGCCGGAGTGCTTATCCAGGTTTTCAGCCAGAATATCTGCTTCCGAGTAGAGAGGTACTACTGCCGATATTTTTCTCTGTTGGGCGAGCCAGATTTGGAACCCATATTATATTCTGAAACTGCTTAATAAATCAAACCCTCAAATAGTTGCACCGGTTTTCCCGCATTGGGATTTTCCAGAGACATTAGTCCAAAAACAACAGTGTCACTTGTGTGCTTGTTTCTATTTCCTTCAGTTGATGATCTGTAATGTGTTGAGCATGTACTTGTATTTATTTCCAGTATTTACATGGTAAATAACTTGTTAATTAACAAAACAAGTAGGTAGGAATAAATCAGTAAAGTACATGAAGGGTTTCTAACATGTCAGACTTAGAAATTCCAACATGGTATCAGAGCGTGGTTGCAGATCACAGGAGAATTGAGGACATCAGCCGAGCAAAGCAGTAACAGCAGAAAACAATTGTCCCGAGTGACAGAAGTTGTTCCTAACAGAGTAGCAACAAGGAAGGGGTGACGCAGTGCCTGTGTCGTCAAGATTGGGCCAAAAAGAGGTTGCGCAAAGGCTGAGGGAGGCAAAGACAGGCTCATGTAGAGCCACGCAGAGGCCAGGAGGGCTAACGCAGTTGGCTGAGTAAGCTGATTTGCTGGTGCCGGGATTGCGCAGAGGCTGAGGGAGGCAAAGACAAGCTCACGTAGAGCCACGCAGAGGCCAGGAGGGCTGACGCAGTTGGCTGAGTAAGCTGATTTGCTGGTGTCGGGATTGCGCAGAGCCTAGGAGCTCTAACCTTCAGTTTGTTGGGTTTAGGAGGTTGTGGATAAGTTGCGGAGTGGCGCTGGTGGGGTATTGTAGTCAGAACAGTACCTAACAAGGCAAGGCGGAGGAGGGAGTTGCTACCAAGGGTTTCTAGCCAAGAAATCCAGGTTAGTGGTGCAGCTGCACAAACGATCAGAGTGGGGGCATCTCAACATTGGCAAAAGGGTTTCCAGGATGGAAATTGAGGCTCAGAGAGAGTCACACCGAGAACTTCCAAGAGGGAACTAGAGGAGCAGCAAAATGGCACTACACGGAGTAAGAGACCAGGATAGACTGGACGGAGCCTCAAACTTCGTAGTCTGGAAGGCCAGAATCTTATCCGTACTAGACAGGAATCGTTTCAAGCACTTCGCCTTAAGGACGATATCTATCCCAGTTGACTCGGATGATAACAACAGGTACGAGGATGCAATGGTGAGGGGTAAGAGTATCATCCTTGACGGGGTAAAGGATCATATACTACCACATATTGTCGAGAAGAACACGCCATAGGAGATGTGGGAGGCCCTGACCAAGTTGTATCAACATACTTCCGAGAAGAGGAAGATGCTACTAGAAAATCAGCTGTGATCATACCAGATGGAGAAGGGAGAACAGATTGACCCATTCCTCAATTGATCGAAGGAGATCTGGGATCAGCTAACTTCCATAGGGGCAACGCCAGATCCAAAAATTATGGTGAGAACAGCCCTGAACGCAGTCTCAGAAGACTGAGAGGTGTTTGTCCAGAGCATACTGGGCAAGGTGACCCTTCCAGATTGGGAGGAAATGTGGGCTGCTCTTCGCCAAGAAGAGATCAGAAGGTTGAGCAAGGCGGGAAGCAGCGGCAAGGGGATCAGAATCAAGGAGGAGGAGGAGGATGCTGCCCTAGCATCTGAGGGAAAGCAGGAGAAACAGAAGAAGAAGGACCTCTCCAAGGTCAAATGCTTCCACTGTGGGGAGTTGGGTCATTATGCGACCCAGTGTCCAAGGAAGAAGAGTAAGGGAGAGGCCTCCGAGACCAAGCAACGCCAACAAGGGCAGAGAAGGAAGTGGAGACAGACGATGATTGTGCCATGAGTGCACACACACCACTTGAGCGGAAGTGGGGAGACATCGAGTTGTAGTCAGGCGGACTACAGGCAATGAGGGGCAGGATCCTCGAGGTACCCAGCCTCTTGGATTATACCTTGCTACGGGAGCCCCGAAGAGGAGTAGCAGTACTGGCAATGTCAGTAGAGACGGATGCGGATGGAGCAACAGAGGGAGCTACAGTGCAGGATTCCCGAGACAGCACGAGGCTAGCAGGCTGCAACAGTGCGAGAGGCACGGGAGTGTTGCACCAGTGCAGGATGGCACAGAGAGGTGTGCAACGGTGCGAGATGCAGGGAGTTGTTGCAGCAGCGCAGAGGTCAGAAAGGGAGCACTTGTCAGCGACAGAGGGAGTTTCAGCATCGAGGGTGTCTCTAGCCTGACAAAGATGTCAGAGTTGGGAGATCAGTTACTTACTTCTCAATAACTGAGTTGCAGTGCAGTAGTTAGCAATGGTAGTGCTATGGGCAGCACGATGCAGCATAATGAGAGGGGTTGTAGTGCAGATGCAGCAGTGGCAATGGCAGGGCCATGAGCAGCAACACGGATGCATGGGGAGTTGTAGTACGGATGCAGCAGTGGCAGTGGCAAGGCCATGGGTAGCAATACAAGATGCAGCAGTGCAGATGATAGGCAACAGGCTTGGCATCAGCACAGGGACCGATGCCGGATGATCAGGGTCACACTCAATGAGGAGTATTACTAGAGCACAGTCCTCGCTAAGAGGGAGTGTTGATTTGAGGTAGCATCGGATGTGCTCTAGCCACGAAAATTGGTGGAGAGGCTAAGGCACATGAGATCTCCAATACCCAGAAAGGGTTTGGGCAAATTCTAAACAGTTTGGGAGATATTAAAATAATTAATATTTTTAATGGAGTCCCTAAGTCTAAACTTAGGGAAAATAAAATATTAATGTGAATTAATATAAAACTGTGTTAAAATGGTCCAAAAGTCATGGATCAAGCCAGATCTAATCTTAGTCGTTGATTAGGGACTTAATCTCAGCCGTTGATTTGTCAACGAGAAAAGTATAAGAGGAGGCTTGAGGGTCACTTGGAGAACACACCAAGAGATCAAGATTTCGACTTTTCGGGGTTGGGTTTGCTGAGAAAGTTGAGAGAGTGATCAGAGCTGCAGCTGAGGGGCAGTGAATACAAAAGCAAAGAGGCAGAGATAGCACCGAGAGGATCGGCATAGTAGCCGGAGAGAGGGATGCAGAAGCAGCCAAGGGTTCACGCAGAGCCAGCCAAGGTTCACGCAGAGCCAACCAGGAGCTGCACAGTGCCTAAGAGGGCCAGCGTGGGTGACGCAAAGGACCAGAGGACTGACGCAGTGCCTCAGAGGGCCAGTGTGGGTGACGCAGAGGGCCAGAGCACTGACAGAGTGCCTCTAGAGGCTGACGCATGCCAAGCTAGAGTGACGATGGGCTAACGCTGGGCCAGAGAGAGGCTGACGCAGTCCCTAGAGGCTGATGCTGGGGTTTCGTGGGGCAGATTAGAGTTGTGGAGCTGTCGGAGTGTTTATCCGGGGTTTCAGCCAGAATATTTGCTTCCGAGTAGAGAGGTACTACTGCCGAGATTTTTCTCTGTTGGGTGAGCCAGATTTGGCACCCAGATTGTATTTTGAAACTGCTTAATAAATCAAACCCTCAGATCGCTACATCGGTTTTCCCGCATTGGGTTTTTCCGGGGACATTAGTCCAAAAACAACGGTGTCACTTGTGTGCTTGTTTCTATTTCCTTCAGTTGATCTGTAATGTGTTGAGCATGTACTTGTATTTATTTCCAGTATTTACATGGTAAATAACTTGTTAATTAACAGAACAAGTAGGTAGGAATAAATCAGTAAAGTACATGAAGGGTTTCTAATGTGTCAGACTTAGAAATTCCAGCGAAGAATTTAAGTTTACTTAACAATTGCAGCGCACCAACCAAATATCCCATGGCCAACATGGTTATGTGGCCTCAAGTATTAACGATCCATATGATGTCTTTGATCTCCAAGGATATAAATAATGATGACAAAGCTAATGAATGAATATGAAAAGAAAGGTGTTGGAAGAAAAAAGCAAAGAGATATATGAGACAAGGCATCAACAAAATATCCACTGAAAACATATAGCCATCATTAAAAAAGTTGGTTACACACATGACTCCAATACGACTTAAACACACAAGGAAAGGATGGATGGGATCACTCTAGTAGGGCATTGATTAGAAGAGGTAGCAGATCAATAAGAAGGGGTGTAGAGGATTATCTTCCCTGACAAAGAGAGACAAAATATCTCATCCCCATGGCTCTCTTTATATTAACGAAGGTTAGAATTATTTTTTCAACAAAGCAATGAGCCAATATAGAATCTTTTTTAAGGGGTTTGAGGGGTTGAGAATCAAACCCTATGGGAGAAATTGCTACAATGCTTTATAATCGATGGAAGGCAAAGAAAGCAAAAGAGAGATAGAAGCAAACCAATTAGGAGGAGACTCAACAAAGAAGGTGCTAACCTTCAATGTAAGAGGTGGACTACAAATGTGGATGAAGAAATTTAGCAATGGATAAAGCTTATATAACATGCTTACTAGTGTTTCCAAGAGACTCTAGTTTTAAGGAGGGAGGCTTCAATCATACCTTTCCTCAAGACCCAAAAACACTCTAATATGTGTAACATTAAATGTAACATAAATTTGGCACTCTATGGGATTTCAGTTTGAAGTAATTAATATTTGAGGCCACACAAAGTCAATAAGAACGATCTTGTTATTATCTTAATATTTCGTTTATAGTTGAGATGACCAAACCTTTTATATAAAAATGCACATCAAGTCCCACGTGATACAAGGATGTAAAACAAGTGATCACTTGTTCCTGATATTTGTCTTGATCTTCTTTGCAATCTTGTCCTTCAATATTTTCATATAAGTTGATACCAAAGCCTGATGATCAACCCTACTATAGAATTATTCCCCCCTAACTTTTCGCATTAACTGCACTCAAAATCAAACAATGTCAAATATCCAAATTTTGGTTTTCTTTCAGCCTCACCACCCACCAAGAGTCCTCCTTCGTGATTATCAACATCAAGACTACCCTCAAATGATGATCATTTTGCTTCAAGAACACAATGTTTTCACACCTTGCACAAGTTCTTATAGGACCCATAAAAACAACCTCGTGTTGAACAAAACAAAAAAAAATGAAAACGAAGTGGAAATAGCCCATGAAGATAATTCATCTTTAAATGCAACCTACTAACACACCCCCATCATAGAAACCCTAACATGATCCACCTCTTGGCCCAAAATCATGGGTGTTGAAAAAGTAGAGCTAATAATTCCAGCAACATCTAGTTATTAACGTTGTGATGGCATTTCACGGGTTGGGAGGAACGGGAGGGGCTATCTTTCGCTCAAGTGATCAAAGAGAGCTTCAATTCACCTACGGATTGGGAATTTCTACCAATAACCAAGTTAAATATTTGGCCCTATGGCAGGTGCTGGAATTAGCGATTACTGGAAGAATATGGCGGTTGATGGTTTTTTGGACTCAATTAAACAAGTGGAGAAAACCAAAGAAAATTGTAGCCCCCCATCTCCTCCATCTTACAAAGGCTATATCTGTTAAAGGAAATGTAACTAGTTTCAGTCTTCATAAATGTACTTTTAATATTTGTATTTATTCAAGAAAATAAATATTATTTTTATAATATATGTCAATGAGTTTCTTGCTCATTCAAGTAGGAAGCCACCCCAAGCATATATGCCAAGAAGGAAGCCACCCCACTAAGTGAAATATGGTCTCTATGCAAGATAGAGGAAACAAGACTTAAAGCAAAGGAAGATGTGGGATCAAAGGACCAAGCATTTGCTACCAAGGCCAAGAGAAGGGAAAAATTTGGCAAATTTGGTCCACGAAGAACAAACAACAAAGATATGTCCAAAATCCAATGCTATGGAAGCCAAGAATATGGACACTACAAAAGGAATTGTCCTAAATTGAAGAAGGACAACAACAAAAAAGGGAAGAATCTCACATGACTCAAGAGGTGAAAGAAGAAGAAAAGAAGCAAAAGAAGGAAGATCCTCCGGATCTCTACTATGAGTAAGTCTACTTCTTTACTTAAAGTTATCTTTCAAAGTTTTGAGTAGTATAGGAGCATGTAGGAATAGAATAAAATTGCATGGCTAGAAACATCTAGAATCTAGAAGCATGATGTGCATAGAGTTCTAAATACTCATGTAGAAAGAGCATTTATAAATAGAACAAAATGCATGGTAAGAAATATCTTCTAGAATATAGGAGCATGGTAGATATAGCTCAAGATATTCAGGTAGAAAGAGCATACCTAGAATAGGAAATCATCCACAATGAAAGAAAATTGATCGTGATTAAGAATCTTGGAAGACCTCCATCACCAAAAAGAAAGAAACATTTGCAGGGTAAGGGTTTTTAAGATCCTATAAAGGAATCTTCAAAAGAAGATTCATAAACAAAGGCAGATATCTCATTGGGAATCCCATTCATGGGATTCAAGAAAAGGATAATATACAGGCAAGCTAACATGAAGCAAGAAGAGCCACACCAAGGAGAACCAAATGAAGATGATCAAAGGAGAATCAAGATGAGGCATGTATGCATCAAAGTTTAGTCATGTTATTATATGTATATTATTGAGTCAGGGGAATAGTTCTATGACATGATCAAGTAGGAAAGAATCTCTTTCACCAATAACATGCTCAAAGGCATGTACTACAATGCAATGAAGGTCAACAAAAGGAAATACTCACATAAGGAGTATAAGATTGCTTACTAAAAAGCAAGTGAAGAAGGAATGTTGACTAGTCCTAAAAGCAAGCAATGAAGAAGTGCTCCCACAAGGAGCATAAGGTGATTGATCAATTTATCCATGAATGTTGAAATTGGAAACTAGGGCCAAACTCCATGCGGGTCATCTTATTTATGGCAGCTGATAATTTTCTTGGATTCCTCTCTCCAAGAGGTGTAGGATTGATCTAAAGATCATCCGATTCCGGCATGTATTTATGGAGATATGAATTTATTCATATTATTGACAATTTGTCAAGGTCGGCCAACAAGCAAATTACCCCAACGTATCCTCAACGTTGCATAAATAGCGGTGACCTCAAGTCATTTGTTACACACATCTCTCATGATCTCTCTCCACTCGTTTGGGTTTGGTGGCAAGAGAGGTCAAGTGGGAGACCTAGCTGCAGTTGAAGAAGGTGCCCTAGCCGCTGTCCTAAAGGAGATCAAGCCACAATCATGGAGGAGACTTATACGCAGTCTAAGGGAAGGATCTAGCCGCAGTCATCTAAGGATCTAGCAGCAGTCATCTAAAGATCTAGCCGCAGTCATAATGAAGCCTAGCCGTAGTCATGAAGCCCTAGACGTAGTCAATGAAGCCTAGCCGCAGTCATGCCTTGTGAGGAGGTTTGGCCACAGTTAAAAAGGAGACCTGTAGCTATCAAGAGAAGCACCAATACGCAGTATGAAGAAGCCCTTAATCTGTTGTCCCAAGGGAAGGATCTAGCCGCAGTCATCTAAGGATCTAGCCGCAGTCATCTAAGGACCTAGCGGCTGTCATAATGAAGCCTAGCCGCAGTCATGAAGCCTTAGCCACAGTCATGAAGCCCTAGACGCAGTCAATGAAGCCTAGCCGTAGTCATGTCTTGTGAGGAGGTTTGGCCGCAGTTAAAAAGGAGACCTGTAGCTATCAAGAGAAGCACCAATACGCAGTATGAAGAAGCCCTTAATCTACTGTCCAAAGGTGGCCCTAATCCGCTGACTAAAGGAGGCCTTAACTGCAGTTAAGAAAGGCCTAATATGCAATCAAGGGAGACATCTAATCCGCAGCCAAGGAGAGACCCTAACGCATCTAATTGAAACCTGTTGACAACGTGAAGAAGACTAGATGGACAGCGTGAGGAAGACTAGATGGACAGCGTGGAAATCTTTGTGTTGTAGCTAACAGCGTGGCAAATAAGGCAGCCTTAAGGCTTGAATTAAAGGGTTGTTAGCAAGGCTGGAAGTTACAATCATAAGGAGAAGCATTGCATTGGAGAAGTCTGCCTTCAAGCCAGCATAGGGAAGAATAGGTCATGTGTTCAGGTGCTGCTAAACGTAGATAGCTAGGCTGAGATCTTCAGGAGGAAAATGCTGCCATTTGAATATCATTTGGGCAGGCAGAAAGCTACAGCTAGCTATTGTGCTAGGCCACAGGCCATAGCACACAGCTAGAGGTTGAGTTAAGGGCTGTCAAGGGTGGACAACACCTTTAGAAGGCAGTGTAGCATGAGAGAAGGATCTTCAAGGTATACTACAGTCCTAAAAGGACTTGTCTCTTGACTGTGTGGTGGAACTACTGCTACAGGACTTGCCATAACCTATAATGCAGCAAACCTCAGTGCTAACATGTTGCAGCAAGGGCTACTAGATTGATGAACTCAAAGGATATGCTACAGCACTCTTAATGACTGATTGAAGATTGTCATGAGAATTCAGGGCTGCATCTTTGAACTGTCATCATTAGCAGAATGATGGACTTTCTACTATTGTCATAAAATCTCAGATTTGTATATTTGTACTATCTCTCTATCTGCTGAACTATTGAAGAATATAAGAAAAATTGATCAAGGGTTTCCCCACATTAGGGTTTGTCCCTGGCTCGTGCCACATCTTGTGTCCTCTTGAGGTGAAGACAAAGCCCAAGCAAGAGTGAAAGATCAATCACCGAAGACAGTTGAACAAGGTCAAAAGTTCAATGGTTCCTCATCCCTCTTCTCGGCTGAAGACAAGCTCCGTGAAAAGTCTGACTATCACGGATGGAAGATGTCTCTTGATCTAACATTGGAAGAACAAGAAGTGTTGGATTATGTGAAGGGTAAAATCCCTGAGCCTCCATCAAATGAGCGTCTGGTGGTCTACATCTCCGATCTAAACACCTCCAAGGAAATCTACAACAGATTGGTATGCATGTTCAAGTCTAGTGATGCAAATCAAATTTTGTTCCTCAAAAATAAGTTGAAGGATATTAAGAAGGGCAAAGTCGAGGATATTCAATCCTACTTCTTAAAGATCATTGAGATCAAGAATGATCTTCTATATTGGAGAAGTCATTTATGACAGGGAACTTACTATTACTACCCTTGGAGGGCTCCCACCCGAGTGGTATATATTTAGAACCACTATTCTCAACAATGATCGAAGGAATGACCGGTACAATGGCAAAGGAAAAAGGAATGCAGGACACCAAGGGAAATGTTCGACCCTCCAAGAAAGCCAGGAACTCCAGGTACGAAGAATCAAATGTTGTTTCTGATAAGCAAAAGGAGTATTATCTTATATCGGCCCTCTCTACTACCTCTCCTCCAGACACTTTTGGAAATTGGCTTATTGATAGTGGTGCTTCAAGGCACTTCACTAGATACAAGGAACCTCTCTCTAATTTGATAGAGAAGGAGACAAACTTGGAGATTATTCTTCGAGACGATGCCACCTATCCTGTAAAGGGTGCAAGGAATGTTACGCTTCAACTGGATCAGGGTAAATCGATTCATTTACAAGAAGTTCTTTATGTACCTGATCTCAAGAAGAACCTGGTGTCCATTTCGGCAATGGAAGACAAAGGTTACAAGGTGGCATTCATCAATGGAAAGGTATGTGCTTGGAAAAGGAATTTTAAAGATGCTTTTACTCTTGGGTTCAGGGTTGGCACTTTGAATCAAGTTGCAGGAAGTCCATTAGGGACCATGTCGTGTGACTCATCTAGTCAATGGCACCGAAGGTCCGCCCATCTTCATTGTAAGGCCCTACCTGATGTGAGACAGATGGTGACAGGGATGCCTGAGTTCAAAGAAGAGCATGAAGGTATATGTTTGGGATGTACCGAGGGAAAACTTACAAGTAATAGCAAGACCACAGATGTGGAACAACCCAAGGGGCTTGAGGTTCATGATCAGGAATCTCATATAAGTAGGATGAAGAAAGCTCTCTATAGTTTGAAGCAAGCACCTCGGACTTGGTATGAGAGGATCGATAGCTATCTGATGAAGTTGGGATTCACTAGGAGTGAAGTCGATCCGAACCTTTACTTTAAGGTTGAAGGTGATAGATCTCTCATACTAGTGCTTTATATGGATGACCTCTTTCTGATAGGTGCAGACCCTCTCATTTACAAACGTAAGAGGGAGTTGGATTCCGAATTTGGAATGGTGGATTGCAAGCCTGTGACTACCCCGATGGAGCTTAACTTTAAGAAGTTATGCGGTAGTGCTGTCGAACCTGAATTGGGAAATGCCTCTGAGTTTCGTCAGCTTATAGTAGCATTGATGTTCTTGGTGAACTCCCATCCAGATAAATGTTTTGCAGTTAGCATGTTGAGCCAACATACTCAAATTGGATTGGTGCCAAGAATCTTCTGAGACATCTTCGAGGCACAATCACTCATGGACTGAGATACATTGTCATAGTTGTGAAGGTGCATGGTTATTCTGATACTGATTGGGCAGGCAGTATGGTGGATCGCAAAACCACTTCTGAGTGTTGGTTCTCTTTGGGTTCTGGTTCGATATCCTAGATGAGCAGGAAGCAGAAGTCGGTTACTTTGAGTACCACTGAGGTTGGATTCATATCTGCGAGTATAGCCTCGTGTGAAGCTGACTGGTTGGAGAAGCCCTTCAATGAGCTGTTTGGACACGTGCTAGATACAACCGTGATCCTCTGCGACAACCAGAGTGGGATTCGATTGTTGGAGAATCTCGTATTTCATGATCACTCCAAAACATAGACATCAGGTACTACTTTATCCGGGATTTGGTACAACGAGGAGCAATAAGGCTCCATCACATTGGGAGTGATGTGCAGGTCGTCGACATTCTGACGAAGCCCCTGGGAAAGGTCAAATTCTTGACTTTCCGAGAACAACTAGGAGTCGTGGAGAGACCCTCTCCTGAGGGTCCTGTATGAGATAGACTTTGAGCTTTGGGAGCTTCGGGGGGCTTGGGGTACTTCCTGGAGCGATGAGAAAACATAGGGTGAGTGGTTCAGCCTTCCCCTAGTGGTTTGCTATGTAGGCAGGATGAGTGGTTCATCCTTCTCCTACTAAGACACAATCATAGGGTGAGTGGTCCAGCCTTCCCCTAGTGATTTGTTGTGTACAGGGTGAGTGGTTCAGCCTTCCCTTGGGATACCCCATGGCGACATGTAGGCAGGATGAGTGGTTCATCCTTCTCCTGCTGAGACATCCTACCCATGCAGTCTGGGACTCATGGGAAGTACCTCTCATTTGGCCAATGAGTAGGGAAATGAGGATAGGGACCATAGTACTACTGATGGACGCATCGTGTACTACCGTACTCCCTATGCTAGGATGATATTGATCTGGGATCAATTGGAACTAACTTCGGGTCAGTAAGAGTGGTATGAGACACTCTCTTTATTTGGAACTAATTTCGGATCAGTAAGAGTGTTATGAGACAATCTCTTTATTTGGAATTGATTTCGGATCAGTAAGAATGGTATGAGGCACTCTTTATTTGGAACTGATTTCGGATTAGTAAGAGTGGTATGAGGCACTCTCTTTATTTGGAACTGATTTCGAATCAGTGAGAGTGGTATGAGACACTCTCCTTTTGGGACTGACTTCGAGTCAGTGGAGAATGGTATGATACATTCTCGATCTCTTCTTCTTCTTCATAGTTCAGCAAAGCAGTGCAAAACAGTGCATTGATGGCAAAGATAGTACAGATTCGCAGATGGATTAACAGATGGAGTTCTCCCTAGTTGAGAGGGAGTGTTGAAATTGGAAACTAGGGCCAAACTCCATGTGGGTCATTTTATTTATGGTTGCTGATATTTTTCTTAGATTCCTCTCTCCGAGAGGTCTAGGATTGATCTAAAGATCATCCGATTCTAACATGTATATATGGAGATATGAATTTATTCATATTATTGACAATTTGTCAAGGTCGGCCAGCAAGCAAATTACCCCAACTTATCCTCAACGTTGCATTATAAATAGAGGTGACCTCAAGTCATTTGTTACATTACATCTCTCATGATCTCTCTCCACTCATTTGGGTTTGGTGGCAAGAGAGGTCAAGTGGGAGACCTAGCTGCAGTTGAAGAAGGTGCCCTAGCCGCTGTCTTAAAGGAGATCAAGCCACAGTCATGGAGGAGACTTATACGCAGTCCAAGGGAAGGATCTAGCCGCAATCATCTAAGGACCTAGCCACTGTCATAATGAAGCCTAGCCGCAGTCATGAAGCCCTAGACACAATCAATGAAGCCTAGGCACAGTCATGAAGCCCTAGACGCAGTCAATGAAGCCTAGCCGCAGTCATGTCTTGTGAGAAGGTTTGCCCGCAGTTAAAAAGGAGACTTGTAGCTGTCAAGAGGAGCACCAATACGCAGTATGAAGAAGCCCTTAATCTACTGTACAAAGGTGGCCCTAATCTGCTGACTAAAGAAGGCCTTAACTGTAGTTAAGAAGGCCTAATACGTAGTCAAGGGAAACATTTAATCCGCAGCCAAGGAGAGACCCTAACGCAGCTAATTGAAGCATGTTGACAGCGTGAGGAGGACTAGATGGATAGCGTGGAAATCTTTGTGTTTTGTAGGTGATAGTGTGGCAAATAAGGTAGCCTTAAGGCTTGAATTAAAGGGTTGTTAGCAAGGCTGGAAGCACAGTCATACGGAGAGGCATTGCATTGGAGAAGTTTGCCTTCAAGTCAGCATAGGGAAGAATAGGTCATGTGTTTGGGTGTTGTTAAGAGTAGACAACTAGGCTAAGATCTTCAAGAAGAAAATGTTGCCATCTGAATATCATTTGGGCAGGGAGAAAGCTACAGCTAGTTGTTGTGCTAGGCCACAGGCCATAGCACATAGCTAGAGGTTGAGTTAAGGGCTGTCAAGGGTCGACAACACCTTTAGAAGGCAGTGTAGCATGAGAGAAGGATCTTCAACCCAGTCCTAAAAGGACTTGTCTCTTGACTGTGTGGTGGAACTACTGCTACAGGACTTGCCATAACCTATAATGCAATGAACCTCAGTGCTAACATGTTGCAGCAAGGGCTACTAGATTGATAAACTCAAAGGATATGCTACTACACTCTTAATGATTGATTGAAGACCGTCATGAGAATTCAGGCTTGCATCTTTGAACTGTCATCATTAGCAGAATGATGAACTTTCTACTACTGTCATAAAATCTCATATTTGTATATTTGTACTATCTCTCTATCTGCTGAACTATTGAAGAATATAAGAAGAATTGATCAAGGGTTTCCCCACATTGGGGTTTTTCCCTAGCTGGTGCCACATCTTGTGTCCTCTTGTCTTGGCTTGTCTTCTACTATTTATGTTTATATTCTATCTGTATTTTACTATCATGCTGATGTGATTGCTAATATGGATATTGATATAGAGCTAATAAGAAAATTGAAGTAAATTGCTCTAAGCATAGAACATACCAAAATTTAACAATAAAGAAGCAAATGAAGAAAGAGATCAAACATGTGAAGAACACCATGATCACAAAGAATCACTATCTGACAAAAATCCATTAAAGACATCCCCAACAAAAGCACCATTTAATGTTAAAGCAATATCAAGATGAAGTCATGAAGGGCTATTAGATCAAAGCATGGGAACAAGCAAGTATCCATGTGAGGAATAGTCCGAAGCATAGACAAGATGACAAGGAATAACAAGATGACAAGAGAACCTGATATATGACAAGAAGGCCACTTTCCACGAAGGAAGCAATGACATGACTAACTAGGAAGGAAAGTGATCGATGGATGGTGCCCTACCAAGAAGAAGTTCAAACAAAGACTTCATGACATCAAAGGAAGGAAATCAAGCAGCTGAAGGATGCACGTAGAAGAAGTTGTTGACGAATGGACAAGTCCCTAGCTAAGAGGTAGTTATAACAAGTTCCGAATTACAAAGGAACTTGGACAAGTACCTTGTCAGAGGATACTTGGACATGTCTTCCTCAATTAAGAGGAAGTGAAAGACACAACATTATTGTCTTCACTTGGGAAGAAAGAATGGGAGGATTGAGTAATCATCTGGCATCCAACACTCTTTGAGGATGTGTAGGGCATCCAAGACAAGAGTAGGCAAGAGGACCGATATTCTTTGAGGGCTGGGAACCCAAGATAAAAATAGTCCTACAAGGTCATACTCAGTGAATTCCCGGGTAGGTATGTACCTTGAGAGACAATGACTAAGGTGTCTATAAGTCATTGGTCTCGCCAACATTGTGCTCTAATCTATTGAGAGATAGCGCTGTTAGTCAAGGCCTTGTTGTGGAAACAATGTTGGTTACTATGATGCTATAACAAATGGATTGCCATTCTGGTTTCTCTTATGTGAATTCTTCAAGATTGATAATAGTCAAACACCTTGTAATGTTGAATGAATAACCTCCTAGTTAAGAGGGACTGTTGAAGGAAATGTAACTAGGTTCGGTCTTCATAAATGTACTTTTGATATTTATATTTATTCAAGAAAAGAAATATTATTTTATAATATATTTCAATGAGTTTCTTGCTCATTGAAGTAGGTCTAGCACATGTTAAAGTGTTATAGGTGAGTCAAAGAGTCAAAAGAATGATGTTAAAGACCTTAAGGGATGTTACACCATGTATATTTATGTATGAGAGTCAAAGAATACACCTCAAAGCAAAGTCAAGCCTCCTCCTAGTAATGGCACCATTAAATGAAGTAAATTGAAGCAAAGAAGACAAGTCAGCCAGTGGCCTACAAGTAGGCCTAAAGGAGGGACAGTCCTCTATATATAGAGGTCGTCCAATCCTCCAATGTCCCATTCATCTACCTCTGAAATCAGCAAGTAAAGAAGCCGAGAAAAGGTGAGCAAAGGACAAAGAAGGAGCCTCCAAGTGCAGCGAAGAAGATAGAAGGGACAGCGAAGGTTTTGGGATTGTTCTAGGGCCAATACCAGTCACACATGCGAAGGAAAAAGAGGGCTGCCTGCGGTTATGACAGCAGCAACTTATAGTCAAGCATATCTCATTGTTTGGGCTTGAATCTAGGCCTACAAGGCCTCCTATCCAAGCGAAGAAGGAGGGTCCTCAAGCAAAGGAGAGAGGAACCATATTACATCAAGCAAACCTCCCACACGTGCAAGAATTAGGGCTGTAGAACAGTCCTACCAAGTCTGCATCTACACCTCAAGGAAGAGCTCATTTGGTCAAGGAGGAGGTAGGGATCATCACAAGGGAAGGGACTCATCACAAGTGTCTCTTCTAGAGCAAGTGCAACAAGGTACATCAATAGTTGAAGGAAGAACAAAGTGCTGGAAGAAGGAGGACGAAGTGTTGGGGAATGAAGTGTCGGAAGGAGGAAGACAAAGTGCCAGGGAAACCAAGTGCAGAGAGGAGGAAGGACTTGACTTGTGCTTGGAGGATATTCTAGTCAAGGGTCTAGGGTTTGGCATTGATCAATAAGAAGCTTCAATAAGAGAAAACTTACCGAAGGGTTTTCCTCTCAAGAGAAGAGAGGTTTTGGCCCTGGCAGAGAGCCAACATCTTGTGTTCTTGTTCTTATGTTTTGGTAGCAGTTTGATGAAGCACACACACATGCATTAATAAGAAGAACAAGAAGATTAAGCTAACAAGACAAATTGTAAAAAGACTTCACAAATTGTTATCAAGTCAAGAAGAATCATACTAAACCTAATTTCCCTAGATTCTTCAATAATATTTGCAACTGAGGCACTTTGAGGTAATTGAGTTCTATCATGTTAAACAGCATCTAAGTACTATGACGGACGTGTTGGCCAATAACGGAGCTAATATGGATCAAGGTCAAGGTTCAACAATCTACAAACCCCTGCCATGATAAGTGGTATCAATCCACAGGTAAATCAATTTGAGCACAATGGCGTTAAAGACAGTGTGAGATCTCGCCGAATAGATGGTAAGCACCTCAAAACTCCCTTTCACACCCATTTAACAATGACATTCAATCACTCTATTAATGAGTGAGCGAAGTGGAGGCCCTCCATTAAAGGGATTAATGGATCAGAGTACCTCAAAACAAGCGGCAATTGTCCTGGAATATTACACGACACCTCCAAGAAGGGCACCTAGAGGTTTGTTAATCCATCTCAAGAAGATGACTGGAAAATCCAGAATATAAATGTCGTTGTTTTGACAGAGATTGCACGCAAGCACTAGGACGACTTAATGGCAAAAATCTTGATCGATTTCAAGGATTTTTTTAGAGGTGGAATGTTCTAGCGATGTCATGAATAAGGCAGGACAAGATTTGAACTCCATTAAATGGCAGCTTCAAAAGGGGGGAGCGAAAAAGCAAGGTTGGCACATTGGTGTAAAAGGATCCCATGAAGGCATGGATTGCAGCGGGAATCTGCTAGGAAAAGACCAGCGTGGCGCAGTAGAGAAAGCACGAATGGAATAGGGCAAAAAGTCAAAAAAAGTCAAGGAAGCATCTGAAGTTGGCCCATCAGTCTCAAGCTAGATACCATGTTTTTTGTTAATGCTGCAAATACATTTTGTTACTAGGATTTTTTTGGAAGATATATAGCAGATATCAATCTAGAATTGTAGTCAATAGGAAGCATAGGCACAAGAAATAATTTTTGTGGATATGTAAGCTCTATGAAGAAACATAAATAGTTGAACTATGTAAAGGTACTGATTTTGAAACCAGACTATGCTTTTAATACAAATCATTATCGATTTCATTAAAAAAACATCATGATGGCATTTCATCTCAAGCAAAGTCAACCCTTCCACAAAGCAATTCTATTTCTTAGCCCATATTCAAGTTGGACACTAAGATTAGCACTACACCTTTTGACAACACCATGAACACAAACAAATTAGCTGCATGGCTCTACAATTTCCAAGCATATTTCCAATCACTAAATTCACTTATGAATGCTCAAAAAATCCCAGTCATGGATGTACAACTAAAAGGTCAAGCCCTCACATGGTCCCAAGTACTCACACGCACCCTTGTGAATAGAGAGCAAGCTCTTATCTAAAGATGGGACCAAGTTAAGGCAACTTTTCACAGTAACTTTTCCATTTTCAAGGATTATGGAGACATTCTAAACAAGTACCCTTAACTTTGTGAAACATTTGTGCAAATAGTCCAACAATGTATCAATTAGTTTTATAAATAATCAATCCAAATGGAAGTGAATGAATTAAATGAAGTCTCGAAAACCAAATTCGTGGGTGGCCTTTTGTAATGTTCCAAAATTAAAAATTTGCCAAAAAATTGCTTAACCAAGATTTTACCCTAAATTTCTCCAAACAGTAGTAGAACATGCACCATGAGATTACAGCAACAAAAACAGATTTACATTATGGAACACAGAAATGTTGCAAACTCAAAAAATACCGGAAACTTGGCTTTATTAAAAATATAGTATGCCAATACAATAGCTATAGTTAGCTGAGATAAGATGGCCACAAAATAGTTTTCTGCACGCTGAACCTAGCCTCCACAAAAATAACTAAAGATGATGCCCAAGCTGAGGATCTGAGTGGTCCTCACTCCAATATCACTAAAGCTCTATGAAACTCCTGTTGAGAAATCTAGGGCAGAGACAAGAGGTAATTTCTCTAGTAATGATAACTACTTGTGAAGTCTTTTTACTTTTCTTAATTATGTTCTTAAATTGATTATTATTATGTGTTCTTCTTCATTAAACAGCTACCAAAATCATAAAGAACAATGAGACAAAGGACAAGATGTAGGCAATCAGCCAAGGCCAAAACCTCTCCAATCCTCTGAGCAAAACCCAAACGAAATCTTCTTCTTAAGAATCTTCAACTGACAAATTCCAAGACCTAGACCCTTCACCAAGAATCCTCCAAGACCAAGTCAATCCTTAAGTCAAAGCAGCTTCTTCCTTGACTTCAACTTCAACCTCAGCAACACTCTTACTGCAACTTCGTCCTTCCTTACTGCAACTTCGGCTTACCTGCAATTTCTGCAACTTTTCGACCCTAGCTTCAGAAACCCTAGATCACATGAGAGAGAAGATAATGGAGAGATCTATCTTCCTTTGCCTTCGCTATGCCTCCTTCTCTTTCCTAGTGAATTCGGCCTTCAAACTAGACCTTGTTGACACCAATCTTTGACACTTTGATGTGACTGCAACTCAACCTTTCTGCAGCAAATTGAAACCCTAGATCTCTTTGCACGTGTGGAGAGAAGTAACCCAAAACTGATCCCAAAACTTCGATCTTCTTGTCTTCTTTCATCCTCCTTTATCTCGCACCTTTTCCTCTTACTTGTGATCGAATGACAAGTGACTAATTGTGTCCTTGAGAGAGGCCGAGTGCCTCCTTATATAGGCTTCTTGACCATGACTTAAGGCTGACTTGATATTGCTTCTAGGCCGACTTGTTCTTAGTGATGGTTGATTGCTTTATTGAAGGCCGACTTGTTGGAGGTGCTTTGGCTTGGTCTTGGAGGATCTTTAGACTTTTTACAATGACTCAAATACATATGTAACATGCCCAAATGGTCTTTAATACATGACATTGACTCATTTGACTTTATGACTTAAAACCTAATAGCTCACAATGGGAGCTTGATCTACAAAATAAAATTCCTTGAGCATGAAACCCATGCCTCAAGCATAACAAAATAATTTTATTTTTCTTCTTTTCATTAATTACATAAAATCATGATTACACATGTCATTATGAAGACCGAACCTAGTTACATATTTCAACACTCCCTCTTAACTAGGGAGGTATTCATAATCCATACAAGGTACTTGGACATTCTCAATCTGAAGAATTCTCATAAGAAGAGTCGGATTGGTAACCCATTTGTATAGCATCATATCATCCAACATTGTCACATAGCAAGGCCTTGACTAACAACTCTATCTCTCCACAAGATCAGAGCACAATGTTGGCGAGACCAATGATTTATAGACACCCTCATCATTGTCTCTCTCGGAACATACCCCACCCAAGTTCTCTTAGAGTATGTTCCACCAGGACTATTCTTATCTTGGATTCTCAGTCCTCAAAGAATATCGGTCCTCTATGACTACTCTTATATATGATGCCCTACCACATCCTCAAAGAGTATCGAATGCCAAATGCTTACCCAATCCTCCATTCTATCTTCCCGGCTAAAGACAAAAATGATGTGTTTATCTCTCCTCATAGCCTACACTAAGACTTTGTTAAAATTGGCAACTAGGGCCAAACTCCATGTGGGTCATCTTATTTATCGCAACAGATATTTTTCTTGGATTCCACTCTTCAAGAGGTGTAGGATTGATCTAAACATCATCCGATTCTGACATGTATTTATGGAGATATGAGTTTATTTGTATTATTTGACAATTTGTCAAGGTCGGCCAACAAGCAAATTACCCCAACTTATCGTCAACGTTGCATTATAAATAGAAGAGGTCTTCAAGTCATTTGACACACTCATCTCTTGTGATCTCTCTCCACTTGTTTGGCTTTTGGTGGAAAGAGAGGTCTAGAGGAGATGCCCTATACGCTGTCCTAAAGGAGATCTAACCCTAGCCCTAGATGCAGTCAAAGAGAAGGCTCCCATACGCAGTCAAGGAAGGTCTAATGCTGCCCTAGTCGCAGTCCTAAAGGAAGGAGACATAGCCACAGTAAAGGAGGTCTATTACGCAACTGAAGGAGAAGCCCTAGCTACAATCCAAAGGTGCTTTAGCCGCAGGTCTAAAAGAAGTCTTAGTCGCAGTTGTGAAGGTGCTTTAGAAGCCCTATATGCAGTAATAAGGAGGCCCTATTTCGTTGGTAAAGAGGAGCCCTGATCCACTGTTCAAATAGGCTCCTATCTGCAGCTAGCCGCAGTCAAAGAGAGGCTGCTATTCACAGTCAAAGGAGGCTCCAATTCGGTGTTCCAACTCGCTGTCAAGAGGAGCCTTAATCCGTTGTTCTAAGAGGTCTAAATCCGTAGTCAAGAAGCCCTAGCCGCAGGTCTAAGGAGACCCTAGCTGCAGCAAGAAAAGAGCCCTAGCCACAGCATAAAGGAACCCTGCTAACAGCGTGAAAGAGGCACAAATTAAGGGACTGTTTGGGCATCCCTTTTGTGACTGTGTGAGGCTGGTTTCTTCTTGTAAGAAGGCCGAGTTAAAGGAGCAGTGGAACAGATCTGTTGGGGTAACAAAGAATAATGTTTATGCTGCCTGGAAGCTACAAGAAAACTGTGTGTTAGGCCGCAGGCCATAACACCACAGTCAAGTATTTCGTATGGTTGTTTGAGGGCTTATATATGCCCAGATCATCATCATAATCTAGTTGTCTTGCGAGATAATATTGCTGAAATCAAAGGATATTTTAATGATAATTGGAGGGTTGTATGATGTTGCTGTAATAAGAGATGGACAGAGCCATTGTCAAGGGTTAGTAGTATTGCGTCGAGGATTAGTCAGCTAGCAAGAAGCAGCATGGTGGAGTAATCACCTTGGAAAACTAGTTGAAGAAAGAGGACTGATAAGTATGCCCTCACCTGAGTTCAGAACTGTAATCCTTGGTATTGGATTTGCAACTTCATTGTATCATCTTTATGGTGAAGATCTTTGATGTTAGATCTCCTATTTGGCAAGTCAATATTGACTTTAATTTATTGTATTCTATCTCTATCTCTCTGTTGAACTATTGAAGACTAACGAATATTTGATCAAGGGTTTCCCCACATTGGGGTTTGTCCTTGGTTGGTGCCACATCTTGTGTCCTCTTGTCTTGGCTTGTCTTCTACTATTTATGTTTATGTTCTATCTACCTTTTACTATCATGCTGATGTGATTGCTAATCTGGATATTGATATTGAGCTAATAATAAAATTGAAGTAAATTGCTCTAAGCATAGAACATACCAAAATTTAACATGGTATCAGAGTTGAGGTGAAGACAAAGCCCAAGCAAGAGTGAAAGAGCAATCACCGAAGATAGTTGGACAAGGTCAAAAGCTCAATGGGTTCCTCATCCCACTTCCCGGCTGAAGATAAGCTCCGTGAAAAGTCTGACTATCACGGATGGAAGATGTCTCTTGATCTAACATTGGAAGAACAAGAAGTGTTGGATTTCGTAAAGGGTAAAATCCTTGAGCCTCCATTAAATGCATCAGCTGCTACAAAGAACAAATACACCAAGGTTGAAGTCAAAGCGAAGAAGATTATTAGAGATTCCATTAACAAGCGTTTGGTGGCTTACATCTTCGATCTAAACACCTCCAAGGAGATCTACAACAGATTGGTAAGCATGTTCAAGGTTAGTGATACAAATCAAATTTTGTTCCTCAAGAATAAGTTGAAGGATATTAAGAAGGGCAAGGACGAGGGTATTCAATCCTACTTCTTTAGGATCACCGAGATCAAGAATGATCTTCTATCGATTAGAGAAATCATATCTGACAGGGAACTTACTATCACTACCCTTGGAGGACTCCCCCCTGGGTGGTATATATTTAGAACCATTATTCTCAATAATGATCGAATTCCAGGGTTTGAAGAAATGATGTCGAGATGCATTCAAGAAGAAACCAGATGGTGGAGCAAGAAATGCCTTCTAATAGAGGCAACCGTACTGCTTTCTCCACTCATGCCAAAAGGAGAAATCATGTAGGGTCTAAAGGTCATTTCAATGGAAATCCCAGATCTAAGGGTGGAAGGAAGGGCAGATGCTTTGCTTGCAATAAGTTTGGCCATTATGCGAGGGAGTGTCCAAATAGAAGGGACACATCAAATGATGATGATCAAAATCATTCCAAGGGCAACTTCAACAACAATGATCGAAGGAATGACAAGTACATTGGCAAAGGAAAAAGAAATGCAGGACATCCAGGAAATGGTCGACCCTCCAAGAAAGCGAGGAACTCCAACTATGAAGAATCAAATGTTGTTTCTGATAAGCAAAAGGAGTATTATCTTGTATTAGCCCTCTCCACTTCCTCTCCTCCGGACACTTTGGCAAATTGGCTCTTTGATAGTGGTGCTTCAAGGCACTTCACCGTATACAAGGAAGCTCTCTCTAATTTGATAGAGAAGGAAACAAACTTGGAGATTATTCTTGGAGATGATGCCACCTATCCCGTAAAGGGTGTAGGGAATGTTACCCTTCAATTAGATCAAGATAACTCGATTCATTTACACGAAGTTCTTTATGTACCGATCTCAAGAAGAACCTAGTGTCCATTTTGGCAATAGAAGACAAAGGTTACAAGGTGGCATTCATCAATGGAAAAGTACGTGCTTGGAAAAGGAATTTTGAAAATGCTTTTACACTTGGGTTTAGGGTTGGCACTTTGTATCAAGTTGCAGGAAGTCCATTGGGGACCATGTCATGTGACACATCTCTTCAATGGCACCGGAGGTTTGCCCATCTTCATTGTAAGGCCCTACCCTATGTGAGACAGATGATGACAGGGATGCCTAAATTCAAAAAAGAGCATGAAGGTACATGTCCGAGATGTACGGAAGGAAAACTTACAAAGGGAACATTCCCCTCATGTAATAGCAAGACCACAGATGTGGAACAACCCGAGGGGTTTGAGATTCATGATCGGGAATCTCATGTATGCAGGTTGAAGAAAGCTCTCTATGATTTAAAGCAAGCACCCCAGGCTTGGTATGAGAGGATTGATAGCTATCTGAGGAAGTTGAGATTCACTAGGAATGAAGTCAATCCAAACCTTTGCTTTAAGGTTGTGGATGATAGACCTCTCATACTGTTACTTTATCTGGATGACCTCTTTCTGACAAGTACAGACCCTCTCATTTACAAAATTAAGAGGGAGTTGGATTCCGAATTTGAAATGGTGGACTGCAAAACTGAGACTACCCCGATGGAGCTTAACTTTAAGAAGTTATGTGGTAGTGCTGCCAGACCTGAATTAGGAAATGCCTCTGAGTTTCGTCAACTCATAGTAGCATTGATGTTCTTGGTGAACTCCCGTCCAAATATATGTTTTGCAGTTAACATGTTAAGCCAACATATGGCTGAGCGTCATCACGCACATTGGATTGGTGTCAGGAATCTTCTGAGATGTCTTCGGGGCACAATCTCTAATGGATTGAGATTCACTACCGGAGAAGTGAGGCTGCATGGTTATTCTGATGCTGATTGGGCAGACATTGTCGTGGATCGCAAAAGCACTTCTGGGTGTTGTTTCTCTTTAAGTTCTGCTTCGATATCCTGGATGAGCAGGAAGCAGAAGTCGGTTGCTTTGAGCACCGCTGAGGCTGAATACATAGCTGCAAGTATGGCCTCGTGTGAAGCTGTCTGGTTGGGGAAGCTCTTCAGTGCGTTGTTTGGTCACATGTTGGATACAACCGTGATCCTCTGTGACAACCAGAGTTGGGATTCGATTGTCGGAGAATCTCATGTTTCATGATCGCTCCAAGCTTATAGACATCAGGTACCCACTTATCCGGGATATGGTACAGCGAGGAGCAATAAGGCTCCATCACATTAGGACTGATGAGCAGGTCGCCAATATTCTGACGAAGCCCCTGGGAAAGGTCAAATTCTTGACTTTCCGAGAACGACTAGGAGTCGTGGAGAGACCCTCTCCTGAGGGTCTTGTATGATATGGATATTGAGCTCTGGGAGCTCTGGGGGGCTTGGGGTACTTCTTGGAGCGATGAGCAACCATAGGGTGAGTGGTTCAGCCTTCCCCTAGTGGTTTGCTATGTAGGCAGGATGAGTGGTTCATCCTTCTCTTGCTGAGACACAATCATAGGGTGAGTGGTCCAGCCTTCCCTAGTGATTTGTTGTGTACAAGGTAAGTGGTTCAGCCTTCCCCTGGGATACCCATGGCGACATGTAGACAGGATGAGTGGTTCATCCTTCTCCTGCTGAGACATCCTACCCATGCAGTCTGGGACTCATGGGAAGTACCTCTCATCTGGCCAATGAGTAGGGAAATGAGGATAGGGACCATAGTACTACTGATGGACGCATCGTGTACTACCGTACTCCCTATGCTAGGATGATATTGATCTGGGATCAATTGGAACTGACTTTAGGTCAGTAAGAGTGGTATGAGACACTCTCTTTATTTGGAACTGATTTCGGATCAGTAAGAGTGGTATGAGACACTCTCTTTATATGGGACTGACTTTGGGTCAGTAGAGAATGGTATGATACATTCTCGATCACTTCTTCTTCTTCATAGTTCAGCAGAGCAGTGTAGGGCACTGCATTGATGGCAGAGATAGTACGAACTGGCAAATGGATTAGCAGATGGAGTTCTCCCTAGTTGAGAGGGAGTGTTAAAATTGGCAACTAGGGCCAAACTCCATGTGGGTCATCTTATTTATGGCAGCTAATATTTTTCTTGGATTCCTCTCTTCGAGAGGTGTAGGATTGATCTAAAGATCATCCGATTCCGACATGTATTTATGGAGATATGAATTTATTTGTATTATTTGACAATTTGTCAAGGTCGGCCAACAAGCAAATTACCCCAACTTATCCTCAACATTGCATTATAAATAGAAGAGGTCTTCAAGTCATTTGACACACTCATCTCTTGTGATCTCTCTCCACTTGTTTGGCTTTTGGTGGAAAGAGAGGTCTAGAGGAGATGCCCTATACGATGTCCTAAAGGAGATCTGACCCTAGCCCTAGACGCAGTCAAAGAGAAGGCTCCCATACGCAGTCAAGGAAGGTCTAATGCTGCCCTAGCCGCAGTAAAGGAGGTCTATTACGCAGCTGAAGGAGAAGCCCTAGCTGCAGTCCAAAGAGGAGCCCTGATCCACTGTTCATATAGGCTCCTATCTGTAGCTAGCCACAGTCAAAGAGGCTGCTATTCACAGTCAAAGGAGGCTCCAATTCGGTGGTCCAACTCGCTGTGAAGAGGAGCCTTAATCCGTTGTTCTACGAGGCCTAAATCAGCAGTGAAGAAGCCTTAGCCGGGGGTCTAATGAGGCCCTAGATGCAGCAAGAAAAGAGCCCTAGCCGTAGCATAAAGGAATCCTGCTAACAGCGTGAAAAAGGCACAAATTAAGGGACTGTTTGGGCATCCCTTTTGTGACTGTGTGAGGCTGGTTTCTTCTTGTAAGAAGGCCAAGTTAAAGGAGCAGTGGAACAAATCTGTTGGGGTAACAAAGAATAATGTTTATGCTGCCTGGAAGCTACAAGAAAACTGTGTGTTAGGCCACAAGCCATAACACCACAGTGAAGTATTTCGTATGGTTGTTTGAGGGCTTATATATGCCTAGATCATCAGCATAATCTAGGAGTTGTCTTGCGAGATAATACTGCTGAAATCAAAGGCTATTTTAATGATTGTTGGAGGGTTGTATGATGTTGTAATAAGAGATGGACAGAGCCATTGTCAAGGGTTATTAGTATTGCGTTGAGGATTAGTCAGCTAGTAAGGAGCAGCATGGTGGTGTAATCATCTTGGAGAACCAGTTGAAGAATAAGGACTAATAAGTATGCCCTCACCTGAGTTCAGAACTACAGTCCTTGGTATCAGATTTGCAACTTCCTTGTATCATCTTCATGGTGAAGGTCTTTGATGTTAGATCTCCTATTTGGCAAGTCAGTAATGACTTTAATTCATTGCACTCTATATCTATCTCTCTGTTGAATTATTGAAGACTAAAGAAGATTTGATCAAGGGTTTCCCCACATTGGGGTTTGTCCCTGGCTAGTGCCACATCTTGTGTCCTCTTGTCTTGGCTTGTCTTCTATTGTTTATATTTATGTTCTATTTGCATTTTACTATCATGTTGATGTGATTGCTAATTTGGATATTGATATTGAGCTAATAAGAAAATTGAAGTAAATTGCTCTAAGCATAGAACATACCAAAATTTAACAGACTTACGGTTGTTAGTCCTGGTCTATTGCATGACACATGAAGTAGAGAACCATATTTGTCAGTCCCTCTTAACCAAGGATAACCAACCCATTCCATAAAAAGGAATGTACCCAAGCTCCCTCTTGACCAAGGACTTGCTTCCAGCAGCTCTTTAGGTGGAGATCATGGGGCAACCAACTGCTTGAAGAGCTCCTCCTTTCGATGTCTTGAACTTTTTTTCTTTATTCAGGAGTCTTCATGCTTTTGAGACTTCTTCGTAGGGCATCGACCATCCATCACTTTCATTCATGAATCATGTCAGTCATGTCATCCTTTCTTTTCATTGGAAAGTGATCCATTAGTCCATATTTGGCCTTTCCTTCATACCTTGCTACCTTCTTCGCATCATGTTTCCTTCAAGATCTTTCATCCTACCACATGAGTGTCAGTTGTAGATGACATCTACAGCTCTTCCTTTGGTAGCCCTACATTAGCCCATCCAGATATTGTTCAAAAATAGAAAATGAACATTAAATCAAAAATACCTTTGTGATGGTCTTTCATCATGACATCTCCTTGTTTGCATCAACATCCTGCATATATATTGACACATCTCCAAAAAGATATACAACGTCAAGGGTCTCTTTCTTTTTCAGACTTTATCAGGATCTTCATATCTTTCCCATGGAGATATCATAGTCAAATCTTTTAGTCCTTGGATGTTGATTGCCTTCTCCATAGTTGCATTTTTCATTATCTCTTCTTTTCTTTATTCACACATTTCCTCCCAAGAACTTCCAATCATAGTTCCTTCAATTTTATCAACCAACTCATATTTCATATGAGGACATATTATGTTGATTTCATCTGCCTTCATGTATCCTTTCAAAGGAGGAGATCCTTTCTTTTGATCATGCTCTTGAGGTAGAGCATTCATCCATGATATCTGCAACCATATGACATGACTCAATTAAATATATGCATACATACCTCATCTCTTCCTTTAGGTCATCTAGACTTCCTTCAGCAGCTTCCTTGATTGAAAGAACTTCAATCACCTTGACTTGCTTTACTTCTTATGACATCATACCTTCATCCCATGAATCCCATAAAAGGTGGAATTATCGGCAAAACACTTGCTTCTTCCAGTAGGTGAACCTTTCAATGAATATTCCAACAAAGGATCTTGAACATCCTTATCCAACAAATGCTCCTCTTGAATGATGTATGATGAGTTTTATACTAGATGACTTTCTTCTTCTCATAAGTACTACTTATGCTTCTAATGAGGTTACCAAGAGCTACATCCTTCTATAGGTGACTGCCATAGACTTCTATTTCAGCTATCTTTCATGCTTCTCTATGATGATGTCACGAGCTCTTGCTTTCAATCATATGCTTCTATGATGCCATGATGCATCCTATCATGCTTCTTAGTGATTCCTACCATGATAGCTATACAATAGAAAACTTGAAAAGAACTAGGTGAGGAAGACTATCTCAATCATAGTAGAGATCTTTTACTTCCTCTTTCTTGGATTTCTTCTTTTCAGCTTCCTCCACTTCTTCAGTGATATGGGCTTCTTCTCTTCCTCTTTTGTTGTTGTCCTTCTTGAGCTTAGGACAATCTCTCTTGTAGTGCCCATATTCTTGACATCCATAGCATTGAACCTTTGCCATATTCTTCTTTCTTTTCTGAGGACCAAATTTCCCAAACTTCCCTTTTCTCTTTGCCATAGCAACATATGCTTGAGTTTGCTCATTTGATCCTACATCAAATTTTGCTTTTAACCTGGTTTCTTCAATTTTGCATAGTGACCATAGATCTTTGAATGGAGTAGCTTCCTTCTTCCCATAAATGCTTGATGTAAAGTTACCCCATTCCTCTAGTAGTGCATTTAGTACTATGGTAGTCATCTCTTTGTCAGACATTATTTCTCCCAGATCTTGAAGTTGATCCCTTATTTCAGATATCCTCATAAAGTATGAGGCTATTCCTTCTTATTTTGATATCCTTAGCTTGTAGAGTTCTTTCCTTAATGAGATAACTTCTCCTGTAGTGCTTACAGAAAACAACTCTACAAGTTTGTCATATATTTCTTTTGAAGTTTCAAGTTTAGATACATAGGGAATGAGGGGATCCTTGATGGATTCTATGAGAATCCTTTGAGCCCTTACTTCCCCTTTCATATATCTTGCAAGTGCTTGAGCATCTTCTTTTGGAGGTTTGGTGATTGAGCCCTTAACATGTTCCATGACCTCATTTTCTATGAGGTTCAGATTTGTCCTCTTCTTCCATGCTAGAAAGTTTGAAGCCCCAACCAGCTTGTTGCTTTCCTTGCAAAAAGACGTTTTGACAAATTCAGATGTAGACAAAAATGTACTTACTTGTGAAGATGCAACTTCGACCTACTACCTTCTCGAAGATGATGATGATATAGGTAATAGAAAAACTTCTTCTTGATGAAGATGCTTTTTCTTCAAAAGTGATCCTTGACTCCAAAGAGAGAGAAATCACCTTAGATCTTTTGATGAAGATGACAACCTTCTTGATCTTGCTTCTCTTGGACGAGTAGACTTCGAGACTCTTCAACTTGAGTAGAGGTAGGGTTTTGTGGTCTCTTCCTGTTAATTTTAGATAACAATGGTATGTTCTTTAGAGCAATTTACTTCAATTTTTCTTATTAGCCCAATATCAATTTCCAGATTAGCAATCACATAAACATTGATAGTAAATGCAGATAGAACATAAACAATAAGCAGAAGACAAGCCAAGACAAGAGGACACAATATTTGGCGAATGCCAAGGAAAAACCCCAATGTGGGGAAAACCCTTTGATCAAATCTTCTTATTATTCTTCAAAAGTTCAGCAAAGAGAGAGAGTACAATATACAAAATTTACTTGCCCAATCACTGTAAAACAGTCCAGTCAAACTGCAGTCAACAGGATGCCCTAACCAGAAAGTCAACGCTGGTCAAACCAGCAGAAAGTCTCCTCCAAATCAGCTTGGTCAAACCCAGTCAACTCGGCCTCCAAAGACAGTCCAAATCAGCCCAAAACAATCCTGAAATTCTCAGTCAAAGTCGATCAAAGTTGTTGCAGTCAACATTGGTCAACCTGCCCAAAAAATCTCGGTATCTGTGCCAGAATATGTGGCCTGCCCAAACAGAGATTCTCCCACAAAAATCACAGTCAAATGAAGTCAAACAATGCCTAGTCAACGTTGGTCAAAGCTGGCTGCAACTCGGTCAACGCAAAGAACAGAAATGCCCAGTCAAACCTTCGCACGTGTGGAGAAGAACAAGTTACCTGTGATTTGTACAACCCAATCAGATGAAGAGAGAGAATGGAATGTTGAGTTGTGAATGTCCAAATGAGGAAAAGGCCTCTTCTATTTATACACAACGTTGAGGGTGAAGAGACACGTCAGTTGGGCTTCATGAAGAACTAAATTCATAATTCCATTTCTACTTGTCAAAATGAGATGATCTTTAGATCAATTCTGCACCTCTCGGAAAGAGGAATCCAATAAAAATATCATCGCCATCATATGAGTTGTCCAAGATAGAGTTTGCCCCTAGTTTCCAATTTTAACACTCCCTCTCAACTAGGGAGAACTCCACCTACCGGACCATCTGTCAATCTGTACCATCTCTGTCATCCCTGTTCTGCTCTACTTTGCTGAACCATGAAGAGATAATGAAGAAGAAATGATCGAGAGTGTATCATACCACTCTCCACTCACCCGAAGTCAATCTCCATTGATCCCAAATCAATATCAAACATCTTAGCATATAGGGAGTATGGTAGTACACGATGCGACCATCGGTAGTACTATGGTCCCTATCCTCAGTTCTTAACTCATTGGCCAGATGAGAGGTACTTCCCATGAGTCTCACACTGCATGGGTAGGATGTATCGGCAGGAGAAGGTGAACCACTCATCCTACTCATATGCCATAGGAGAAGGTGAATCACTCATCCTATGCATATATCAACCATCATGCGATATCACAAGGGAAGGTTAACCACTCACCCTGTACACAGTGTACCACTAGGGGAAGGTGAACCACTGACCCTATGGTCGCTCATAGCTCCATGAAGTACCCCAAGCCCCCCGGAGCTCGTAGAGCTCAATATCCAACTCAAACGTGACCCTCATAAGAGGGTCTCTCCACGACTCCAAGTCGTTCACGGAAGGTTAAGAATTTGACCTTCCCCAAGGGCTTCGTAAGAATATCTGTGACCTGTTCATCAGTCCCAATGTGATGGAGCCTTATTGCTCCCCGTTGTACCATATCCCGGATAAAGTGGTACCTGATATCAATATGCTTGGAGCGATCATGAAACATGGGATTCTCAGAAAGACGAATCCCACTTTAGTTGTCGCAATAGATCACGATGGTATCCAGCACATGCCCAAACAGCTCACTAAAGAGCTTCCTCAACCAAATAGCTTCACAAGAGGCCATACTAGCAACAATATATTTGGCCTCAGCGGTGCTCAAAGCAACCGATTTCTGCTTCCTACTCATCCAGGATATCGAAGCAGAACCTAGTGAGAAGCAACATCCAGATGTGCTCTTACGATCCACCACACTGCCAGCCCAGTCAGCATCAGAATAACCATGGAGCCTCAAATTCCCGGCAGTGTATCTCAATCCATAGGTGATTGTGCCCCGGAGATATCTCAAGAGATTCTTGGCAGCAATCCAATGTATGTGATGAGGCTCGACCATAAATTGACTTAATGTATTCACTGCAGAGCATATGTCCAGACGGGAGTTCACCAAGAACATCAGGGCCCCCACGAGTTGACAATACTCAAAATGATTTCCCAAATCGGGCCCAGCAGCACTTCTGCATAACTTCTTGAAGTTAAGTTCCATCGGAGTAGTCACAGACTTACAATCCACCATCCCAAATCTTTCAAGTAGCTTCACAATGTATTTTCCTTGGGAAAGGAAAATCTCACCTGGCTTTTGCCAAACCTCCAAGCCTAAGAAGTAGTGCATCAATCCTAGGTCCTTCATCTCGAATTCGGAAGCCAACTCCCTCTTGCATTGATAAATAAGAGGGTTTGCACCTGTCAAAAAGAGATCGTCCACATAAAGTACCAAGATGAGAGGTCTATCATTTTCAACCTTAAAGTAAAGGTTCGTATTAGCTTCACTTCTTGTAAATCCTAGCTTCATCAGATAGTTGTCGATCCTCTCATACCAAGCCCGAGGAGCTTGCTTCAACCCATAGAGGGCTTTCTTCAACCTGCATACATGTGTCTTTCGATCTTGAACTTCGAACCCCTCGGGTTGTTCTACATAGACTTCCTCCTTAAGTGAACCATGCAAGAAGGCGGTCTTGACATCCATTTGATGTAAATTCCATCCTTGAGAGGCAGCAAGGGCAATGATCGAATGGATGATGGTATATCAGGCAACTAGTACAAATATCTCATCGTAGTCCACACCTTCCTTTTAAGAGAAGCCTCGAGCAACAAACCTGACCTTGAACTTTTTTGCACTTCCATCAGCGCCATGCCTGATCTTGTAGAGCCATTTCGAGGTGACAACAAATTTGTCCTTGGGTCTAGGTTCCACATCCCGGACATCATTCTTCATAATCAACTCATACTCTTCGTTCATAGAATCCTTCCAAACTTTGTGCTTCACAGCTTCTTCGAATGTGCAAGGCTTAGTTTGAACAATGGTGCTCATGGTAGCTAAGTACCCTTGGTACCTATTCGGCTTCTTACTTTCACAAAATGTCCCCCTTGGTGCAATATGTCTCTCGGCATCTTCGAGAGTGTCCCTAAGCCATGAGGGTCTCCTTTTTTAGGAGGAGGGTTCATGGGGAGGTGGATCAATGGGATCCATCAATCCTTTAGCATCGGGCATCATCTCATCCTACATTTCTCCCTACTTTCCTATATCAGCGTCTTTGTCCTTCCTTGGAATAGGAAGGTTCCTAATTTTCCCAAGGGCAGCGTCTTCATCGAAAGTGACATCATGACTTATCTCCACTTCTCTTTGACCAAGCACATAGATTCTATATGCCTTTGAAGTTTCACTGTAGCCCACAAATATTCCTTTCTTCCCAGATGCATCCAATTTGCTTCTTACCAGTGAAAACTTCTTCGGGAGTTTTGGAGTCCAATGCTTGATGTGGGCATCTATTTTGAACATACACGGCAATGTTGGCAGCTTCTCCCCATAGGAACTTTGAAAGGCCTTGATCATGAAGCATGGCACGAGTGGCTTCTATAATAGAACGATTCTTCCTTTCAACAACACCATTTTTCTCAGGAGTATATGTGGTAGTAGTCTCCCTCTTAATGTCAGCTTCTCTACAATAGTCATTGAACTCATTTGATTCATATTCGGTTCCATTATCGATCCTCAATATTTTGATCTTCTTCCCTGTTTGATTTTCGACCAAGGCTTTGAAAGAGCGGAAACATGAAAACACTTCATCCTTCTTCTTCAAGAAATAAATCCAAGTTTTGTGAGAGAAGTCATCCACAAAGATAGCATAATATAATATCCTCCCAAAGATGTCACAGGCAACATACCAGATAGATCAGAATGAACCAATTGCAAAATGTCGGTAGTCTTGCTATCACTTGAGGGGAATGGTCCCCTTGTATGTTTTCCTTCGGCACATCCCTAAAAAACACCTTCATGTTCTACTTTAAATTCAGGCATACCTGTCACCATCTTCCTTGCATCGAGTAGAGCCTTATAATGTAGATGAGCAAACCTCCGGTGCCATAATTCGGATTGAAGAGATGTGTCGCAAGACATAGCTCCCAATGGACTTCCTCCAACTTGATATAGGCTATCAACCCTGAATCCAAGAGTAAATGCTTCTTTGAAATTTCTTTTCCAAACACGTACCTTTCCATCAATGAATGCCACCTTGAATCCTTTGTCCTCCATCGCCGAGATAGATACCAGTTTCTTCTTTAGATTGAGTACATAGAGTACTTCTTGTAGATGAATGGTGTTACCTTGATTCAATTGAAGAGTAACATTCCCAACTCCTTTCACGGGATAGGTGGCATTGTCTCCAAGAATGATTTCCAAATTTGAATCATTTTCTACCAAATTTGAGAGAGCTTCCTTATACCCAATGAAGTGCCTTGAGGCACCACTATCAATCAACCAATTTCCCAAGGTATCCGGAGAAGAGGCAGTAGAGAGGGCAGATATAAGATGAAATTATTTTTGCTTGTTATCTACAACATTAGATTCATCATACCTAGAGTTTCTTGATCTTTTAGGAGGTCGACCATTTCCATGATGAGTAGCGGGAGCATTCCTTTTTCCTTTGAACCTGCCATTCCTTTGATTGTTGTTGCCCCTAAAATTGTTGTGGTTGTTGTTGTCATCATCCCGAGGTGTATCCCTTTTATTAGGACACTCCCTAACATAGTGGCCAAACCTGTTACAAATGAAGCATCTACCCTTTCTTCCATCTTTGAATCTCGGTCTTCCTTGACATTGCTTCTTTGAACCTGCATTGTTCTTCTTTTTAGCATGAGCGGAGAATGTAGTAAGATCATTCCTATTTGAAGGCATGTCTCTCTCTATCATCCTTGTTTCTTCTTGAGTACATCTAGTCAACAATTCATCAAAACCTGGAATCCAATCATTGTTGAGGATAGTAGTGTTGAACACATCCCATTCACGAGGGAGACCTCCAAGGGCAATGAGAGTGAGCTCCCTGTCAACTATAACTTCTCCAATTGATAGAAGATCATTTTTGATTTCGGTGATCCTCATGAAGTAGGATTGGATATCTTCTCCTCTTCCCTTCTTTATGTCCTTCAACTTGTTCTTGAGAAAGAGGACTTGGTTTGCATTGCTAGCTTTAAACATGCTAACCAACTTGTCATACATCTCCTTAGATGTGCCCAAATCAGAGATGTAAGCAACTAAATGCTTATGAATAGAATCCCTGATGATCTTCTTAGCTTTGACTTCACCTTTCTTGTACTTTGTCTTAGCAACAGCCAGTGCATTTGAAGGAGGTTCAGTAATCTTTCCCTACACATAGTCCATAGCATCATGCTCTTCCAAAGTCAAGTCAAGAGACATCTTCCATGCATGATAATCAAACTTATCATTGAGTTTGTCATTAGATTTGAAGTAAGAAGAGGAGGCCATTGAATCTTGTCCTTGTCCAACAAATCTCAGTTACTGCTTTTCTCACTCTTGCTTGGGCTTTGTCTTCACCTCAGCTTTGATACCATGTTAATTTTAAATAACAATGGTATGTTCTATGCTTTAGAGCAATTTACTTCAATTTTTCCATATTAGCAATCACATAAACATTGATAGTAAACGCAGATAGAACATAAACAATAAGCAGCAAACAAGCCAAGACAAGAGGACACAATATTTGGCGGATGCCAGGGAAAAACCCCAATGTGGGGAAAACCCTTTGATCAAATCTTCTTTTTATTCTTCAAAAGTTCAACAAAGAGAGAGAGTACAATATACAAAATTTACTTTCCCAATCACTCTAAAACAGTGCAGTCAAATTGCAGTCAACAAGATGCCCTAACCAGAAAGTCAACGTTGGTCAAACCAATAGAAAGACTCCTCCAAATCAGCTCAGTCAAACCCAGTCAACTCGACCTCCAAAGACAGTCCAAATCAACCCAAAACAGTCCTGAAATTCTCAGTCAACGCTGTGGTCAAAGTTGTTGCAATCAATGTTGGTCAACCTACCCAAAAAATCTCAATATCTATGCTAGAATATGTTGCCTGCCCAAACAGAGATTCTTCCGCAAAAATCACAGTAAAAAGAAGTCAAACAAAGCCCAGTCAACGCTGGTCAAAGCTAGCTGCAACTCAGTCAATGCAGAGAACAGAAATGCCCAATCAAACCTTCGCATGTGTGGAGAAAAACAGGCTACCTGTGATTTGTATGACCCAATCAAATGAAGAGAGAGAATGGAATGTTGAGTTGTGAATGTTCAAATGAGGAAAAGGCCTCTTCTATTTATACACAACATTGAGGGTGAAGAGACACGTAAGTTGGGCTTCATGAGCCTACATTAGACTTATGGCCGACCTTGACCATTTTTCCATAAAAGAAATAGATTCATAATTCCATTTCTACTTATCAAAATGAGATGATCTTTAGATCAATCCTGCACCTCTCGGAAAGAGGATTCCAATAAAAATATCATCTTCATCATATGAGCTGTTCAAAATGGAGTTTCGACCTAGTTGCCAATTTTAACACTTTCCTTCATGATGACTTGAGCGCTAAGTAACCTGACACATGGATTCAGGATTCGTAGGATACAGGGATTCGAGTGTCGGATTCGGACATGTCGACCCCCCGGAACAGGACACGTAGGATTCGTTATAAATTATTTTATTAAAATATATATATATATATATATATATATATATATATATATATTAAAAATTAGATATTTCTTACACAAATTCTCATTAATGATACACAAGAATCAACACCTACATCTTCAATAACTTTAATAAATAACTCACCCATAAATTGTGCATCCTTGTATTCTCCAAGTGTATCCACTGCTTTCAAGAAAACTGAACCATTCAAGGAAGACACCATGAAGTTGATGAGTGGGTGTCGTGTTGGATCTGTCCATCCATTAGAAACAATGTTAACCCCAGATGTTGGCCATGATGCTTTAATAGGTTCAAGCATTTTTTGCACCTCTTTTTTTGCCTTCGTCAACAATGTGGTTCTAAGCTTCTCTAAACCAGGAGGCACATACCATGATGGAGACCCGTGAGTTAGAGCTCGAAACATCTCAATAATAGAGGTGAGTGTGCAACATTAAATGATATGAAGTTTTGATAGAAAAATAAAGCAATGGTGAGATCAAGCTCTTCCCGTTTCTCTTTTTGAAAAATCTTGTCCATTGAACCAAGTGAAATTGCTTTTCTTTTTGCTGCTTGTCCCCAATAGAACTCTCAAATGGAAATTTGGTGGTGCCTTTCCTCAAAAATGGAAGGGGGTCTTCATTCTTGGTTTTTCTTGATTTTGCAGCCACATTTGCCATACCAACAGTGAACTCTTTTTCCATTTCTTTCCTCTTTTGTAAAGGAACAGCTTTACAAGCTCCAACTCCACAACCTGGTAAAGCTAATAAATGCCCTTTCACACAGTAATATGTACTTTTGAAAGAATTGTGGCAAAAGTTGCATCTCCAATTCACATTGCCTCCTCCCTTCCCCTTGGTGCTTGTCCCATCCTCTCTTGTGACATATTTCCACAAGGGATATTTCTCAATGTTGTCTTTAGGAGGAAGTCTTCCCTCAACATTACTTGCAGCAGACTCTGATGATATTGGGGGAGGAGGGGCATCTCCAATGGAGACATTCTTCCCCTTCCTTTGCCCCCTACTTGCTGCCCTTGATTGAGCCATGAATACTGTAAAAAAAAATAAACAAAACATGCACAAATTTGTAAAAAAAATTCATATACAAACTGTTGTAATAGAAATGCAAAAAAATAGAGATGAAATGCACTTACCTGGTGCTTGAATCTCCTTGCCGAACACTCCAAACCCTTAGCTCCTTGCCCACAGCTCACTATTTGCAAAAACGAATGAGAGAAATGGTAAATAATGAAAAGAACAGCGTTGTTTTTATGCCGCGGGTTTCACTTTTTTGGGATTCAAATCCCAAAATCGGGACATGACCAGGGTTCAATCATGTCCCATTAGGACACATCGTGTCCCATTTTTGGATTCGAATTCCCATCGAATCGTGTCAGATTCGTGGGATTCGAACACGTGGCCTATTTTCGACAAATCTGGTTTCAGAGCTTGAGCGAGGATCCCAAGAATGCTTCAAGTGCAAACTTCTTCTTTGATCGATCTAGGGTTTTGACACTTCCTTCAAGAAGATGATGTAGACCTTGAATTCAAAATGCCTTGAGGATGAGATGATCTTTCAGATGCCTTGATGCCCTCATAGAACTTCAGTCCTTGATGCTTGACTGTCCCTTATGGAGCTACCCTTCCTTAACTTGTCACCTTAGCTCTGATACCATGTTGAGAAATCTAGGGTATAGACAAGAGGTGATTTCTCTAGTAATGAGTGCTTGTGAAGTCTTTTTACTTTTCTTAATTATGTTCTTCTTAACTTGATTATTATTATGTGTTCTTCTTCATCAAACAGCTACCAAAATCATAAAGAACAATGAGACAAAGGACACAAGATGTAGGCGATCAGCCAGGGCCAAAACCTCTCCAATCTTGAGAGGAAAACCCAAACGAATTCTTCTTCTTATAGAATCTTCAATTGACGAATTCCAAGACCTAGACCCTTGACCAAGAATCCTCCAAGACCAAGTCAATCCTTAAGTCAAAGCAGCTTCTTCCTTGACTTCAACTTCGACCTCAACAACACTCTTACTGCAACATCGTCCTTCCTTACTGCAACTTCGGCTTACCTGCAATTTCTGCAACTTTTCGGCCCTAGCTTTAGAAACCCTAGATCACATGAGAGAGAAGATAATGGAGAGATCTATCTTCCTTTGCCTTCGCTATGCCTCCTTCTCTTTCATCAAGCAATTACCATATTATGTGTGTATGAAGATCACAAAACAAGAGATACAAGATGTAGGCACTATGCCAGGGAAAAACCCCCCTCAAGGGGAAAACCCAGTCAAAAATTATCTTCCTTCAATAGTATTCTTTGAGACTCTTCAACCTAGACAAAGACCAAACCTTCCCTCCACACCAAATCAGCCTTCCAAATCTTCAACCCTTTTGCAGCAGCACTTCCTTTCCAGCAACTTCAACTATGCAACAACTTACGGTATCAGACAACAACTGGTAGCAGCAATACTTGGAAGACTTCGATCTCCCAAACTCGGGCACGAAAAAGAGAGAGAGTAGCTCCAAAATTTCAATTTTCTTCTTCTCCTTAGACTTGACCCAACTCGCACTTCCTTTTGCTTCCTTTTACCCACTTCACACTTCTTCAGCTTCCTTAGAGATATCGAACTAGCTTGAGATGAGATGCTCCAAATGAATTCAACTTACTTCTATTTATAGGATCCAAGTGAGGTCGAATTCGTGTCCTTAGGTTAACTTGATCTCTTCTAGGCTAACTTGGTGTGGAGGTTACATAAATTATATTTGACTCAATAATAAATTGTTTTACATTATTCAAAAGCCCAAGAAGGGTCTCTTTAAATGTACAATGACTCTATAGACTCAATATTAATCCTAGGAGTCCAAAATGGGGACTTTGACTAATATAATGATGACCCAAGCATGAAACCCATGCTTTAATAAGTCATTGATATAATAATAAAAATTCTTTTCTTTATTCTTTTGACAAGTACATTTCATGATGACTCAAATACATTAATGAAGACTGAACCTAGTTACATTTTCCAACACTCCCTCTTAACTAGGGAGGTATTCATAATATACAAATACAATGGAAGATCTCAAACTATATGAACAATGAAGAGTTTAGGCACCGCAATGCCATGGACTAGATTCCTGACCAGGGCAATCTATCCATTGGTCTCTCATCAATTTAGGCACCACAATGCCACGAACAAGATTCCTGATCAAGGCAATCTATCCAAATGGGAATAAGGTGGACTCAAGCTTTCAGCCTCTCTAGGTACCATTAGGCTTACTTGCTAACCACCAACCCAGGGACCTAGGTGCGTATCCATGGTCAGAGCTCTACGACCCACGCCACCCTCCCTACTTTGGGACCTAGACATCAACACAAAGTGTCGGCCATATGTCCTCCCAGGCAATGCTTCACTCGCAAAGCCTCAACAAATCTCTTCCAATCTCTTATCATCAATACAATCAGCAATATCTACTAAACCAAGCATGTTTCTTAGATATTCAAACTTCTTATTAGGAAGAGCCTTTGTAAGCATGTTTGGTACCTGTTCATCTGTCGAGACATACTCCAACTTCATGATCCCATCTTGCACCAGGTTCCTAATAAAGTGGAACTTATTGTTGATATGCTTCGTTCTAGCATGAAACACGAGATCTCTAGACATCTTGATACAACTTTGATTGTCACAATTAATCACAGTAGGATCCAAAGACTTCTCAAACAAATCTGTCAAAAGTTTCCTTAACCAAACAGCCTCTTTTCCTACTTCACATGCAGCCACATATTCTGCCTTAGCACTACTTCAAGCAACGAGATCTTGCTTCCTGCTCATCCATGAGATCATAGCAGCTCCCAGACTAAAACATCCTCCAGTAGTGCTCCTTCCATCGGTCTCACTGCCACCCCAATCAAAATCTATGAAGCCAATTAGCTTGACTTCCTCACTATCATACTTTAGGCAATGATGTATGGTTCCACGAAGATACCTCAATATGTGTTTGGCAACTACCCGGTGATCATGAAGAGGCTCCAACTGAAACTGACTTAGAATGTTTACTTCAAAACATATATCTGGCCTAGTATTTACCAGATACATTAGGGAACCAACCAACTGTCGATAGGAGGTAGACCGTAGGATCCACGAGACTAGAGTTAGAGCCCCTCAACTTCTTGAGAGTGGTGATCATAGGAGTAGTCACTGGCTTAGAATCCATCATCTCGAATTTCTGCAACAACTTGATGATGTACTTTCCTTCCCGCAAATATATCTCCTCAGTTCTCTGCCATACTTCTAGACCCACGTAATAGTGCATCAGTGTTAGATCCTTCATTTCAAATTCAACTGCCAACATCTTCTTCAATTCTTCGCTCCACACCTGTGATGAATAGATCATCCACATATAGTAGAATAATGATGGGCTCATTATTTAAAACCTTGATGTAGAGATTCGGATCAGCAAAACTCTTTACGAACCCAATTCTAAGTAGATATGCATCCATCCTTGCATACCATGCCCTAGGTGCTTGCTTCAAACCATAGAGGGTCTTCTTAAGTTTGCAAACATGAGAGTCCCTGCTATTAACTTCAAAGCCTTCGGGTTGTTCAATATAAACTTCCTCATCAATGGTCCCATTCAGAAATGTGGTCTTCACATCCATTTGATGGATATTCCAACCCATGATAGCAGCCAATGAAACCAAAGATCTAATGGTAGTGTACCTTGTTGTGGATGCAAAGGTTTCTTCATAATCAATGCCTTCCTTTTGAAAGAAACCCCTTGCAACGAATCTAGCTTTGTACTTGACTATACATCCATCAACAGCATGTTTGATCTTATAGATCCATTTGCAGGGGACAACCAATTTGTCACTAGGTCTAGGGATGATTTCCCAAACCCCATTCTTCATGATGGATTGATATTCTTCCTGCATCGCTTTCTTCCAAACCTCTTGATGAGCAACTTCCTTGAATGTAGATGGTTCGGCTTCAATTAACTTTGTCATGTATGCAGCATAACTAGAATATATTTTCGGTCTCTTACTTTCCCTGAAGGTTCCTTTCGCAACTTCATGTCCTTCAGCATCTTCTAATGTAGCTTTTAACCAATTTGACCTTTTCCTTGTGGTTGGGATGACCACCGATTGAATAGGCTCACTTGGTCCTTCTTCTTCTTTTTGATTTGTAGTAGGGTTTTCATGATGATCTTCTTCTTCTTCTTCAAATATTGGAATTTCTTTGTCATTAGAATCAATAGGAATATCTTTTGATTTCTTGTAGGCTTGATTTTCATCGAATATGACATCCCTGCTTACTTCGATATGTCTTCCTTCCTTAATGTAGATTCTATATGCTTTTGAGGAAAGATTATATCCAACAAATATTCCTTTGATACTTGTAGAATCCAACTTCTTTCGCTTATCCTTTGGAACATGGATGTATGCTGGATTTCCAAAGATTCGAAGGTGATCCACACTTGGCTTCTTTCTTGTGAATACTTCTTCGGGTGTTATATTATTAAGTTTTCTATGAGGACTTCTATTTTGAATGTACACAGTTGTCATTGCTTCTTCTCCCCATAAGAATTTTGGTAGGTCTTAATCAAGGAGCATTGTTCGAATACCTTCTTCAATTGACCTATTCTTTCTTTCAGCCACTCCATTTTGTTCGCGATAATAGGGAAAAATGAGCTCCCTCTTAATTCCTGCTTCTTTACAATATGCAATCCATTCCTTAGAAGTATATTCCCCACCATTGTCAGACCTTAGAGTTTTTATCTTTCTTTCGGTTAGGGTTTCCAATTTGGACCTAAACTCCTTGAACTTTTCAAATACTTCATCTTTTGTTTTGAGAAGGTAGATCCATGTCTTTCTAGAATGGTCATCAATGAATGTTACATAGTAGAGATGCCCTCCAAATGATTTGTCAGACATGGGCCCACATACATCAGAATGGATGAGGTCTAATATCTCTTTGGACATAGTTTCATTATTCGGAAATGGCTTTCTTATATGTTTTCCCAAAGAGCATCCCTTGCACACACCTTCATGATCTAACTTCATATTGAGGATGCCATGAACCAATTGATTAAGAGTAGGGATGACCTTATAATGTAGGTGACCATACCTCCTATGTCATAGCTCAATGGGATTGATTTCCATGTGAACCAAAGCTTGAGGAGGTGGTGTAATAACCCCATAAAGGCTTCCTTCACGAACTCCAATAACCCTAGCTTTATCAATGCTAGAGCCTTTCCCCAAATCAATACTTTTCCATCAACAAAAGAAACTCTATCCCGTTTATCTTCTAAACAAGAAATAGAAAGCAAATTATTTTTCAAACCTCGAACATATAGAATGTTGTTGAGGTGCAGCTTCGATCCATTTTCCAACTTCAACGGTGTTGATCCCAAGACTCTAACAGCATAGCTTTTGTTGTCACCCAATGCCATTGCACGAGAAGATGGCTCCTTTGATAGTGTATGGAGTTGTTTACTTTCTCTTGTCATGTGTCTTGATGCTCCACTACCAATGATCCACGCATTGTCATCACTAAGAGAACCTATAAGAGCAGCGAAGAATCCTTGACTTTTGACTTTGTTGAATAAGTAGTGGATGACCTTCTTGATCCAACTTCCTGCATTGTTGATACCCATCTTCATGTAGTTTATCAAAGAGGGAGAATCCATGCCAACAAATTGATTTTCAACTTTTCCTAACCTTAGCTCTGAAACCATGTTGAGAAATCAATGCAAGTAGATTAGGCTTTGATTCCTCTTTCTGGATAATTACTTGTGAGTTATGTTAGTTTCTTTTACTTATTTATTATCTTATCTTTCATCAAGCAATTACCATATTATGTGTGTATGAAGATCACAAAACAAGAGACACAAGATGTAGGCACTATGCCAGGGCAAAACCCCCCTCGAGGGGAAAACCCAGTCAAAAATTCTCTTCCTTCAATAGTATTCTTTGAGACTCTTCAACCTAGACAAAGACCAAACCTTCCCTCCACACCAAGTCAGCCTTCCAAATCTTCGACCCCTTTGCAGTAGCACTTCCTTCCCAGCAACTTCGACTATGCAACAACTTACGACATCAGGCAACAACTGGCAACAGCAATACTTGGAAGACTTCGATCTCCCAAACTAGGGCACGAAACAGAGAGAGAGTAGCTCCAAAATTTCGATTTTCTTCTTCTCCTTAGACTTGACCCAACTCGCACTTCCTTTTGCTTCCTTTTACCCACTTTGCACTTGTCCAACTTCCTTAGAGACATCAAACTAGTTTGAGAAGAGATGTTCCAAATGAATTCGACTTCCTTCTATTTATAGGCTCCAAGTGAGGTCGAATTGGTGTCCTTAAGCCAACTTGGTGTGGAGGTTAGATAAATTATATTTGACTCAATAGTAAACCTTTTTACATGATTCAAAAGCCCAAGAAGGGTCTCTTTAAATGTACAATGACTCTATATACTCAATATTAATCCTAAGAATCCACAATGGGGACTTTGACTAATATAATGATAACCCAAGCATGAAACCCATGCTTTAATAAGTCATTTATACAATAATAAAAATTCTTTTCTTTATTATTTTGACAAGCACATTTCATGATGACTCAAATATATTAATGAAGACCAAACCTAGCGACAATTTCCAACATCAACCACCATCCTTCCTCAAGCCACTGAAAGTCACTTCCCACCATCTCATCCTATAGATCTTCTCGTTCGGTTCCAACGAGCTATTACACTAACGTGTTCCATTAAGTATTCCTCCCAGAATGTCACCTTAAGCGTAATTAATCGAGTTAGGCTCAATAATAACCCTGTTTTCCTAAAGTTGTCGAAATGCAACAGAACAAAAGGCAAGTTGTGTTGATGATGGAATATACCAAGCGAATGCCATTGGATCCCAAAGAAACTCCTCAAAACCCCATAAAGCCCCTCCAAAAGCCCCTGGGCCTGTTGATGGAGTAACCCTGCTCCTATGACCTAGTTGCCTCTAATCCTGGAAGTCCATCCTAACCACGCCATAAGGGAAACCAGAAAAAGGAACATGACAAATCCTCCCACCCCAAAATTGTTTGCCCTCAAGCAATCCATATCTGTCGACCAATCTGGTGGTCTTGTGCAACTAAGAACCAATACCTAGATCCCATACAAACCGATGGGTGATACCATGCCTGTGTGCTACCCAACCAAGAACCAATCCCTTAATGCCCAGATCCTAGACTAAACTCTGACTGGTCCCGCCATCAACAAATCCCCCTGGATCCCAATGCCACCATGGCCAACCATCAACACCCGTATCCCATTTCTCTAACTACGCTCCGTCTTCGGCTTTAGATGTTGCTCCATCAATTGAATACCAACTCATCACTTCTCTCCAATCCAACCCCTGACACAAACCAATGCCAATCCTACTCTGTTGATGTTGGGCTGGAATGTTGAAGAGTTGCCGACCTACATCCCACTACCAACTAAAACATGCAATATCCCTCACATCTAAGGGCTCCTGCTGCACTATGTCCCTGACTAAAAATATCGCTCCATCAATAGGGTACCAACTCATGATCTCCCGCCAATCCAGCTCATGGAAAGAATCTAATGCATGGACACCTGTGTATAGAACAAGTCTACTAGGCAGATGTTGGTCCATGCTCAACTCCTGTCGCTCCGACCGATCAACCAACAAGGAAAACTTTACCCCTCTCTCTCGGAAGGATAAAGGTGGGCAAATGGTGTTGCAAGCCCTATCTATGTACTCCTCGAGAGGGCAGCCTACAATAAATACCGCAACCTTGCTAGTTGTCGCTACACTTATTTGCACCTCATCAATAGGTAGACCCATAGATGGATGCACCACCATCTCTAGAATATCCCCACCCATTTGATTGGAAACTTTGTGCCCCTCCAATCTACCAATCTCCTATAAAGCTACCCTATTAGGCTCTAACACCTCCTGATGACTGTTGAAAAGTGTAACTAGGTTCGTTCTTCATAATGACATGTGTAATTGATGAAAAGAAGAAAAATAAATTAATTACTATAATGCTTGTCTCATGGGTTTCATGAACAAGGAATTTTATTTTTAGTAATGGCTCCCATTGCGAGCTTTAGGTTTTGTCATATAGTCATAAGAGTTAAATTGAGTCAATGTCATGTATGAAGGACCCTTCTTGGGCATGTTACATTTTGCATGAGTATTAAAATAAATATGAAAGCCCTCCAAGACAACCACAAGACCTCTCCTTCAAGTCGGCTCAAGATGAGAGTAAGATAATCTCCAAAAGGCATGTCGGTCTTGTCTTCAAATCATGTCGACTTATTAGCATGGGAAAACTACTATTTATAGGCAGCTCAACTTTCATTCTAGACACAGAATTCGGTCATGCATCTAAAGTACAACAGAAAGTGCGAAAAAGAGAAATGGAAGCCTCTCATTCAGCGCAAGAAAAAGGAGGAGAATCCGAGCTATTTAAGCACTATTTTGATTACCTTTTCCTCGCATGTGTGGCATATTTTAAGGGTTCTACAATAGGGTTTCTCAGTTAGCGAAGAAGCCTAGAAGAAGATCTTTATATCAGCATATATCACAACCGAGGTCAAGCGAAGAAGGAAGATACCTCCAAACAACTCACACATGAGAATTGCAAGGGTATAAGATAAGTCGAGGTTGTAGATCTGTGGGTGAAACCGAAATTGCAGTAGTGTAGGCAGTTTGACTTACATTGACCATAGGAGAAGGAAAGAGCACCAAGTTTGTTTCAAGAAGGATTTCATCAAGGAAGGTTTGTGACTTGGTCTTGGAGTGGCAAAAAGGTCTAGGGTCTTGGTCTTGGTATTCGTCAATTGGAATCTCTATAAGAAGAAGAATTTGTTTGGGTTTTCCTCTCAAGAAGAAGAGGTTTTATCCCTGGCTAATAGCCTCTATTTTGTGTCTCTTGTCTCTTTATGGTTTATGCATTGGTAGTTGTTTGATGAAAAAGAACAATAATAATCTAAGTAAAGGAAGATCCTAAACTAAGAAAGTAAAAAGCATTCACAAGCAATTATCTAAAGAAGAGAAATCACCTAATATTGATGCCCTAGATTTCTCAACAATGACAAGTGTCGACAACCCCGCTAGTTGCCTGTAAATATGTTTGCTCCTTGCCAATGGTTGTGGCCCAAACAACGGCTGCTCATCCTCCTCCATCATGGGCTCAACATGAGCCACTAGCTAAGCCCATCACACAAATTGTGCACATCATCCTCCTCATCTAACTCATACCCCACCATACGTTGTCCATGTTGAATCACCACGGTGACTTATCTCCCTGAATGTCTCCCATGGGTCTATCGACTGCTCATCATACAACTCTGTCAAACATGATTGCACATCTGGGTTGCTACCAACACCACCACATGTCTGCTCCTACCCCTTAGAGATATCCTCGTAAAAACCCATGGACTCTACTATAGATGGAGAATCCTCATCTAGAAAGTCAGAAGGAATCTCCACCTGATCTCCCTTTGTCATCTCCTCTGTGCTACTCAAGCATGAGTGGTTAGGCCCCCAAGTTTCCTTGCAAATGAAGCAAAGACCCTTCCTTCTCATCTCATTCTTGCTACATGTTTGGATCTTTGTATCCTGCATCGTCGTCAACTCCTCCTGTGTTAGTTGCCTTCTGAAAAATCTCATGTTTTGCTCAACCACCCCTTTGGCTAGCTCATAGGCAGCTGGTGAGGCAACCTGTGTCTTCCTCCAAATGGCTAACAATTTTGTCTGCAGTTGTTTGTGAATGACATCACCTTCAACTAGTAATGAAGATAAGATATCTTGCATGTTGGCTTTTACCTCCTCAGGGTGATACTCTCTGATGTTGGTGAAGAGGAATTGACAAATCTAAAAGATCAGGTGATCCTGCTCTAGATCAAGCATGACTTCGTAGGATATGATTTTGGCCATGGTCTCTAGGATCACAAGCTTTCTATCAAAGTTTGAGCCCTGGGTGTCATGCAGCCCTAACTAGCACTCTAAAATCAATTGAAAGATCCTCTTCATGATGTCATCATTGTAGGGAGGAAAGGGTGCTACTATCCTCAAAATATCGCTAAAACAGGAGGCAATTATAAGCTTGACTCTCTCACCCGGATGCTCCAAGAATCTGGTTTGTACCAATGCAAGCATAGCTGGCTCCAGAGCCCAATTTAAACTCCAATCAGATTGCTCCACCTTGGAAAGACAGGATTCCAGCTTTTCCAATGTGAGAAGGTCATTTTCTGATCTTCCAGTCTTTAAGTCCATCCCAAGTGCATAAAGCCAATTTCCCACTTCTTTTTCCTTCTGTAAATCCCTCTGTTGCTTCTGCATTAGCATATTATGGACCTTTCTGGAAAAAGGTCTGTTGTTTTGCTTTATTTCTTGGTCCAAAGAAGAACCAAGTAATGTCTTAAACTATTGTTGCTCCCATCTTCTCTCTAAGTTATTAAGGGCATTTTTGAGGTCTTCTAAGGTCTTTTCAATACCCATTCTTCCTGTAAATCTCTTATGACAATACATACATACTACATTCTATGGACCCCAAATAAACTTAACCCAACTCAGCCACACATACTCCGACTATCAAATTCACGAACAGTATACAAAAATACTCTGACTCAACAAAAACACAGCACATAGTCTCATTATGATAATGTACATTGGTGACATACCCTTCCTTATTTTCCAAGAAGTTTTCTAAGTTTAATGCATTTTTCTGTGTGGTATTCTGTCAAACATTTCATGGATACACTGCTGTAGGTGTTTCTGGGTAGTTTAAATTTCTCAACTGTAATTTTCAATGGATTATCGTCTCCAATGTAATTTATAACTTCAGAAGATAGTTTCACAATGATGAATAACACAAATCTGAGCATAAATTGTATTCCTGCTATTCAACAACAACCCATAAATATAGATTTCCTATACATTCAGTACATCATATGGTAGATAGCAGAAATAAAACTCATGAATAGATACACCGTAGAACCTGGACTGATAGGTCGACTTAGCTGATGCAAGACAGTCTTTCCACGTCCAGAGCAGTGCCCACAATTTGTTTTGTGCTCAAGATCTATGCTCAGCCACACTGAAGTCAAAGAACTCGAACCCTTCCTTGTTTATATCAGTCAACACCCCCAGAGAAAGTACCCGGATTTCTGAACTTGCAAACTCGGCCCTATTCAGCTTGTATCTTCAATCACCAACGAGTATTGTGTCCAGCAAGTGCAGGGGTAAGTCACGGCCTATATGAAGCTAAGGAGCTCGAACATTTCAGCCTATTAACACAGCTATCCACAGAGTGCACGCCGAGCAATTTTTATGAGTGATTTCGGCCCACCAACCAAAGCAAACCCGTCTCTCTTGCCAACAGAACTCGTCCAGGGTATAAGAATGCTATTTCACCCCTCTTCCAGCAGAGAAAATCGGTCATTAGAGGCCCAGAACTCTGATTATACAGTCCTTCCTTGTAGACAGTGATAGGAATAAGTGGCTCGATGTACCCTTGAAGCGATGATTCTGCTACAGCAATACCAAGCAGCCAAGAGATGCGATTTTTGGAGCGAGTTTGCCAGTTATTCAAATGAATTCGATCCTTGCAAAATTCGGCCTCTTAAGAAAAAATGACAGAGATAAACCCTGCCACAGATCTGCTCGCCTTCAAGAAAATGCAAGCAAGTCGGCCCCGTGCAATAATTCGATCCTCCTGGAGCAGAACGATTTTCTCAGTCTGATCTTGGCACCAACTATGATTCGATCTCTGCAATTTTTTCTTAGAAGCTCGACCCTTGGCTGCTAACAAACTTGGATGATTCGATATCAGCTCATACGAATTTATGTACAATACGTCTGGCTTCTGGCACAATTTCGACTTCAGGTAGTGATTATTGTGTTGAGGTAGTGATTATTGCAACACAATAGAAATCTGCCTTCATTAAATAATGCTTTCGATCCCTACAGTTTAGTTAATCGGCTTCTGCAATAATCGAGCAACCAAATTAAGAAACTAACAAGCTCACGCGCTTCAGAAACATATTCGGCCTTCAATGATCTTCGTCAACTAAACCCAGAAAAATGAATGACTCTTTTAGATCGGGCCTTTTCAAATATATTCACACCCCAAAATAATATGCCACCCTTCGATTTTGATTAAAAAAAATTATGCACAGCAATCTTCACATATGCTCACAGTCTTTTAATATAAAAATCGGCCTTTTAATCCCTTCGATTTTGATTAAAAAAAATTATGCACAGCAATCTTCACATATGCTCACAGTCTTTTAATATCGGCCTTTTAATCAAAATAATTAGGCGAAGTTAGCCCTTTTTATAAAAATGTAGTTTTTTTGGGGAAACAATTTGGCTTAATTGCCATCTTTAACAAAAGGATATTTTTCATGCAAAATGGTTGGCATGATGGTTTTTTCTTAAATTTTCGATTTTTCTGAATTTTAACAATATGTTAACAAAATGCACAGGTCTGAAACCAGTGTAATGTTCCAAATTTTAAAATTTGCAAAATTGCTTACCTTAAATTTCTCCAAACAATAGCAAAACATGCACCATGAATTTACGAGTAGAGAAACAAATTTACATTATGGAACCTATAAATGCTGGAAACTCATAAGAAACACTGCAAACTCAGTTTTATTAATAAATATATAATATGTCAGTGCAATAGCTAGAGTTAACGGCGATAAGATGGCTACAAAATAGTTTTCTGCATAGTTGAACCTAGCCTCGACAAAAATAATTGAAGATGATGCTCAAGCTAAGGATCTGAGTGGTCCTCACCCCAATATCATTGAAGCTCTATGAATCTCCTAGATGAAGTCTCTTGAAGGAGCATTGGGTTTTAGTCCAACATACTCAACAACAAAGACAAATGTTCAAATCCAAGATGTCCTCAAATGGTCTCCTCCTCCTTTTTTAGAGATATCATGGACCCCTCTAGAAGTCTTATTTTATTATTATTTTAATCACTTAGTACCTTTTTTCCTCTTTTTATTTTAATTAAAATACTCTTTTTATTTTATTTAAGATATTGTTTTTATTTTGTCCACAAGGTCTTTGATATATGGTGATCGGGTGCTCTGTTAAGGCACTCCTTGATGTGAAGTCATTGGTTCAATTCTCTGCCCTGATCGGGGTGATATATTGGACATAATGAAGATGTAGTCTTGCCAAGCTTACAAAAAAAATACTCATTTTATTTTATTTAAAATATCCTTTTAATTCAAGAAAATGGAAAATTGGGCACGATCCCTCATTAGTCCACTGAAAGTCACTTCCCACCATATCATCTTATAGATCTTCTCGTTCCGGTTCCGATGAGTTATTACACTAAGGTGTTTCATCAATTACTCCTCTTGGAATACCACCTAAAGCATAATTAATTGAGTTAGGCTCAATAATAACCTCATTTTCCGAAAGTTGTTGGAATGCAATGGAACAAAAGGCAAATTGTGTGGATGACGGAATATACCAAGAAAATTCCATCAGATCCCAAAGAACCTCATCAAAACTCCATAAGCCCCTCTAGAAGCCCCTAGGCCTATTGATAGAGTAACCCTGCTCCTGTGACCTAGTTGCCTCCAATCCCAAAAGTCCATCCTGACCATGCCATAAGGGAAACCAAAAAAGGAAAATGACACCTTTCTTGTCGTAACTAAATGGAAATGGAATTGTTTCATATTCCCTACCTTAAACCGGATTTTCAAATAGCTTTCAAATAGAATCCACAAGTACAAACTATAATATAAACATCGTCTCCATGGCTTCGAGTACATAACTCCTCGCGTGGAGTACCACGACCCACTACATCCCTATTGTTAGAAAAACAAGTTTAGTCACATAAGGTTGAACACCTTGAAGACATTTACTCATAGACAAATCAAAGATAGTGACACTGGTATTTACATCCTTAAAATCCTCAAAGAGGGAAAATAGTCCATAACTCTAAAGGCAATTATTGATGCAAGGAATAATTTATATGAACCTCTATCAGATCAACTATCAAGAAATGATCCTTCGTGCTCTTCAGATAGAGATCATGGATCAAACAAGTGTTAAGTCATGAATCAAATATCATTAATATTAAGGAGATGTTGAACCAGCAGATTACTCATGTGTAAGACATAATTAAGAGAACTGGATCAATAAAGTATAAAAGCACATTTAACATCAAAGCACATTGGGCCAACTTGAACATAAACTAGATCTTAGTATCAAAATATGCTAACATCTCCCCTTTAGAACAACTTGGAAGGATCGTAAGATTCACAAAAGTGACAAAAGGATAAGGAATGATGCAACAAAGCCTATCCCCACTTTATGACAACTCCCTTAACTCTTAAGGTAGATCAAAGCTTTAAGAACTTGACTCTGTTAGGGACTTTGTGAAAATTTCAACAACTTGATCTTCTATTCAACATAATAGAACCTCAAGGATTTGATCACAAAGAGGTTTTTAAATGAAGTGCATGTGTAGCTCAATGTGTTTGTTGCATCAATGTTAAACTAGATGTTAAGCAAGAAGAATGGCACTTTAACTATTGCATCATAAGGTGGTCAAATGCAACTTTTGGAATATAAACTCAAAAAGGATTTGTCTTATGAAAAAGGGATTTTGGACCAAGGTTGAAAACATAACCTAAGTAGATTTTCAATCATCAAAGTCATCAACCTAGTTTGAATTATTAAAAGCAACCAAAATAGGAAATCCCCTCGAATAATATTGTCTACAAAACTTAATTGTACCCTGGGTATATGAAAGCATCATCTTTGTTGCTTTCCAATGGATTTCATGTAGGGTTTGCATACATCAAGCAACAAGACCAATAGCAAAGGAAACGTCAAGGAACCTGGGAGTTAGATACAAGAGGCTAAAGTTGTATCCAATTTGGGTGAAGTTTAGGAGGTATAAATCTAAATCTAGATCAAAAGGGGGATGGGATAGTTTACATTTATCCACATGAAAGTGATAAAGTAAATAATGAGGATACTTAGGTTGAGAATGATAAATTCGTTGACTCCTTTCCTTGTTTGCAAAAGGAAGAGATGAAAAAAATGCGGGTCCTCACTTGTGAGTATATCATTTCAAATTGCTTCCTAAAATTGGACTTCGCATCGTTGAGAAATTTGGGATCACTACATAAAATACAAGCATGAGAAGTTGGTTATCTACTCTTTTGGTATAGACATTCAAGTCAAATTGGCATCTATAAAACTTGGAGTCAAGCGAAAATTGGTCATTTTTTTCGTATAAAGCATGAGGAGCTTCTTAAAGCCAAACAATGATTTCTTAAGTAGACAGACTAGATTGGAGTCACCCTAAACAAACCCATGTCATTCCAAGTAAATTTCTTCTTGTATATCCCCATGCAAGAAGGTGAATTTTCCATCCACTCAATCGACCTCCCATCAATATGAAGTTGCAAGGGAAAGAACTTGGAAAATACAGTTTATTTATGGCAACAAGGGGAAGATTTCTATATAGTCAATGCCTTCTACCAATGAAAAACAATCATCAACAAACTAGGATTTGTGTTTGCAAACACTACCTTTTGTTGCATACTTAATCTATAAACCCATTTACATCTAAAAAAAATCCTCCTTCGATAAGTTACACTAAATCCCAAGTATTTGAAGTATTGTGCACCAATCAAGAACAAAAATCTTCTTTCATGCTTTATACCACTTTGGTTGGTTAGGTGTTTCTATGATGTTTCTAGCTCATGATTCTCAAGAACATGAACCAAAAAGGGAATAGGCTTGCTCAAATTATGAATGTGCTCTACACCAAATAGAAGGATCACTAACTAAAAGATTAGTTGGTTCCATGATTGTGTGGACCTGCCTACGAAGATTTGGAGCTAGTTCAAGTTCAATTTCAATAGACCATCTAGAGGAGGAGGTGGTGTTGAGTTTTTTAACCTCATTGTCATCATTACAAAAATAAAATTGATTCATAAAAGAAGAAATACGAATCATACATAGATCAAAGATAGTAATGCCAATTTACATGGTTAAAAATCCTCGAAGAGGGGAAAAAGTGCATGGCACTAAAGGGAATTTATTAATGCAAAGAAAATTTTACATGAACATCTCTCAAATATGTCATCGACAAATGATCCTATATTCTCTCTTTAAATAGAAATCATGAATCAAGTATCATTAATATTAAGGAGAACTTGAACCATCAAAGCACTCATGTAAGACATTATTATAACTCTTGAATTAATAAATTACAAAAGCTTAGTAATGAAACATGTTAAAATCACACATGACTTAAAAGCACATTATACCAAGTTGAACTTAAACTAGCGCTATTGTCATTATGTTAACATCCTCCAAAAGAGATCCATGACAATGATGGGAAAAATCCCCACAAATATACCATTCATTACAAAACATACACCTACTCCAAAATGAATAATGTTTTAAATGGAGAGAGCTCATGGCTCAAGCATTCATGGAAAACAACATAACAATGACAACGCTCACACTATTGAAGTTGACAATCTACAAGCTCACTCTTGGTCTTAAAGAATACTAAATATTTTGCAACAAATAAAGAATCTCCATTTACACAAAATTATCAAGTCATGGATCTACTGGTTTAAATAATAATCGCTATTAGCACTGTGAAAAAATTGGTCTTACAAACCCTAGTTAAAACATTGAATTTTCCCACTCAACCATAGCTGCAAAACTACAACTTGGGACATGTCTTTAACAAGTTTCCCAATCAAGTAGAGCGTGCTTACAACATCATATTTCCCATTGAACATTTTTTTCACAATGGTGTTAGTGATATTACACCCACAGGATGTTACAACCAATGTTATCAAAACTGAATCGGTGACTGAATCGAAAAACCCTTTAAATTGAGAACCGTTGGAACCAGACCATAACGAGTAAAAAAATTGGTCGACCAAAAACACATACAAATTTATCCAACCAGCTCATAAAATAGAAGTAAAGATAGATCAATGACTTGAGAATTAGCCTCTTCGAGGGGGAAACCACCTTTACATCACATAAATGAACAATCCTTGGATGATACAATTGACAAGGCCTCCTTTCTATATATAAGAGTATAAGGGGTCACAATATAATCAAAGCCTACAATAATAATAATAATGTAAGGGCATAACAATAACAATAGTGGGCTTCTATGGGGCATAATAATAACAATATGGGGACTACATGGGCACAACAATAGCAATAAGAGGGATACACTAACAATAACAATAAGGGGCTACAATAGTATTATAGGGACCTAACATGCCCCTCCCCTTCAAAAAAGTGTTGTCATCAATGCTTGAGTAGTTCTAGATGCTTCTGTATAAAATTCTCATCCTCCCATGTGGAACCTTCACGGGTAAGTTCCTCCACTTGATGAGATACTCTGCGATTGATCGATTTTGTGATGAGATACTCTGCAATTGATCGATTTTGTAGCTATCGGGTTCTAGTTTCCGTGACTGCTTTAGGTTCCAATATGATTTTTCCTTCCTCGTCAAGTTCTAGAAATATTGTTTGAACTGGGAGCTTGTCACCTATAACCTTATTTAAGCATGAAACATGGAAAATTGGGTGCACTCAGGAAGGTGCAGGAAACTCTAATTTGTAAGGACGATAATACTTTATTGATAATTTATTATCCTTCTTAACTTGCTTGAGGGACATGTGTTTGTATGGTTGTAGCCATAAAAATACCCAGTTGCCTACATCAAATCTTATTTCACTGTGATGCTGATCTACCTGTTGTTTCATTCGATTATGCGCCAAAGTGAGGTTATCCTTTAAGATTTGGAGAACTTGTTGTTGATGCTCAATGTGATCTTCTAGTGCTTGAACCTTAGAATTTTCTCTTAAAGATGATGTGATGGACGGTGGATGATATCCATAAAGTGCCATAAATGGGGTCATTTTTGTTGCAGTATGGAAGGAAGTGTTATACCACCATTCAGCGAGAAGTAACCACTTGACCTATTGTGTTTGTTTATCAGATACAAAGCAACAAAAATATCCTTCCAAACATTTGTTCACTATCTCAGTTTGCCCATCAAATTGAGGATGATAAGATGAGCTATGAGCTAATTGAGTACCCAAACAAGAAATAATTTTGTCCAAAATTTTCCAATTAAAATGGGATCTTTGTCTTTTACAGTAATCTTCGGGTTTCCATGTAGCTTTTGAATTGTTTACATAAATTCAATAGCAATAGTATTGGCTTTAAATGGATGAGATAATGCACAAAAGTGTGCATACTTGTTAAGTCTATCAACTACCACCATGATGAAACTCTTTCCTTCGAACTTGGGTAAACCTATGATAAAATCCATTGAGACCTCCTAACGTTGACTTGGAATGGCTAAAGGTTGTAATAGACCCGGGGTCTTAATTGTCTCAACTCTATTTTGTTGGCAAACCAAACATTCCGCCACAAACTTTTGAATATTAGATTTAAGGCCATCCCACAAAAATTCCTTCTTGACCCTGTGGTAAGTTTTTAAAAATCCTGAGTGTCCTCCTAAGGGAGAGGTGTGCAATTTCGGAAGAATATTTTGTTTGATTTGGGAATTCTTACAAAGATATAAGCGATCTTTGTACCATAACGAATCATTTTTCCAGCTAAATGTATAAGATGTAATAGGATATTGTTGCAACTTTTGAATGAGTGTCCACACTTCTTCGTCATTCTTCCATTCATCCCTTACTTCAGTTATCCAATCTGGTTGGATAATAGAAATGACACAAAGCAATGCTTCCACATCCTCATCCTTTCTTGAGAGTGCATTTGCAATAACATTTTGCTTCCCTTTTTTGTAGATGATTTCAAAGTCATAACCCAACATCTTTTTGACCCACTTTTGTTACTCTTTTGAAGAAAATATTTGTTCCAAAAAGTATTTAAGGCTATTGTGATTTGTTTTTACCTTGAAGTGTCTTCCCATTAGGTAAGGTCAGTGCATGTAGTATTGCCAACATTTTCTTCTCATAAATAGGTTTGTGTAAGTACTTTCAAAAGCAAGGGGTCTTCCTTCCTGCTTAAAACAACACTAATTCCATTTCCTGGGGCATCACATTCCACAATAATTTTTTTTATGAAATCTCACATAGCTAAGACCGGTGCTTGGAACATTGGCACATTGCTATTCTCCCATAATTCTTAACAAACTTGTGATAATACCCTGTCAACCTAATAAATCCTCGAAGATGCTTTATGGTTGTGGGGATTTTCCATTCCTTGATAACTTTAATTTTATTAGGGTCTACCTTAACACCCTCATGAGATACAATCTGACCCAGATATACCACCTCTTGTACTCCAAAGAAACATTTGGAGGTTTTTGCATATAATTGTTTCTCCTCCAATAGTTTGAGCACCCTATCAACATGTTGAACATGATGCTTTCAAGACTTGGTATAGATTAGTATATCATCAAAAAATACTAACACAAATTTTCTAAGGAAGGGTTTGAAAATGGACTTCATCAAACCTTGAAATGTGGAAGGTGCATTGGTAAGGCCAAAAGGCATGACCAAAAAATCATAATGATCCTCATGAGTTCTAAATGTTGTTTTCAGAAATTTATCTGTAAGGCCTTTGTATTTAATAGTGAGTTTGTTGATCTCCCTAAAATCTGGACACATGTGCCATGATCCATCCTTCTCATGCACCAATACTACTGGAGCAGAGAAAGAACTTTGTCTAGATTGAATTATATCGGTCTCTAGCATTTATGCAACCATACGTTCACTCACTGTTTTGGGCATAGGGATATCTGTAAGGCCTGATGTTTGGAGGAACACTTCCTGGAATCAAATGAATAGCGTGATCATGACCACGAATAGGTGGGAGGCCTTTGGGAGTCTCAAATACCTTGGAATGATTGTCCAAGACCTTTTGGAGATCTAGATAAATAGATGATTTTGATGTTTTAACCTGTAGTGAGCATAATTATGCAATTACTCCTCATTGTTCTTTTGTTTGAAGCTTTTTCATGCTAGTAGAGTTGATTATCTTTCCTGGGTTCCCTGTGATACCCCTTATTTCAACTTCCTTTCCTTCACAAAAACAAAATTCAAGAAAAGTTCTTGAAATTAAAAGCTATCGTACCCAAAGATTGTAACCATTGGACTCCTAGTACAACATCAACACCACCCATTGGAATGGAAATCATTGGACTATTCAATACATATTCCCCCATGGTTAGCTTGATATTATGGCACTTTCTAGATCAATTTATAGTTCCTCCATTTGCAACCATCACTTGACACTCTGATGTTGGATATAGAAAGCAATTCAATTCCTTGGCTATCTTACAATGAATAAAATTATGGGTACTAGCCGAATCAGCCAACACTATTACCTTTTTCTTTTTGATACATCCTTCTATCTTTAGAGTCTAAGGAGTGGTAATTCCTGCTAATGCATTACAAGATATGGTCGGATTCATTTCTTCTTTCTTTGGGGTTAGTTCTCGGTGTATATCCTCTTCTTTTGATGTTTCTTGTTCCTTTTCTTGCTCCTCTTCACAATCTATGTAAAATCATTTCTTCTCAGCACACTTATGACCTTTAGTTTATTTTCTATAACAACTGTAACAAATCCCTTTTGCTCTTTTTTCTTCCAATTGTTGCGGTGTCAACCTTGTAGGTTGTGGAAGGCTAGGAGCAACAACACTTTCATCTTTGTATTTGTGAGTGGTAGAATTCCTTGTTGCCATAATTTTGTTTTCAACTTTTCTTGCCACCTTGAATGCCTTATCTAATGAATCAGGTTCCCAAAGGCGAACCTCATGTTGGATGTTATCCTTTAAATTCCCTATGAAGACATCAATCATATGCTCCTCTGGAATATCATTTACCTTTATATTCAATTTTTGGAATTCCTTAATGTGCTCTGCCATTGAACCCTTTTGTTTGAGATTTATCAATTGGCTAAAGAAGGTGTTGATCTTTGTTTCCTCATAATGTGTTGTCATTTCCTTTGTAAAAATTGACCAAGTGACAAGTGTTTTATGAGAAAAAATTAATCGATACCATACAAATTTATTGGGTTCTAAATATAAAGATGAAATGCATACCTTTTGTGTGTGTTGCACATTATGGAGATCAAAATATTTCTCCATCTGTATTATCCATTTCCATGATCCTTGTCATCAAAATTCCTCATACCAATATTTGGAATATGGCGGGTCTTCAATCCAAAGTTAGATTCTCTGAAATCATGATTAACATTCATTTTTTTCTCATCATGAGTTTCATCAAATACCTTTTCACCATTAGGAAGCATTTATTGTAGCAACTTTGTCAAACCTTTCTTCAAACCTTCCTATTATCATCCATGTATGCTTTTAATCCATCCTTCAAAACTTTCATGTATGTTTTTAATCCATCCTTCAAACCTTCCATGTCTGATTTTAAACCCTCCATGTCCCCTTTTAAGCCATCCATGTCCCCTTTTAGTTCATCTTTGGTTGCTCTTTGTGAGAGTGAAATTTGTTGCACTTGGTCCCATAATTTTGATATATCATGTTGCAATTCTTCCTCTTCATGCGTCATAGTATAACTTTCTGAGGACTTAATGGGTGTAGATTTATTTTGTTTGGGAGGAATTTTAGAGCCTAATATTGATATCTATGCTTCATTATGCCATTGGAATCACTTCAAACTGAATTTTCAAACAAAATTTATGTAAAATTTTAAAAAATACACACCCTTTTCTTACATTTTAGGAGCTCGATATTGAAGTTGTTGTATATTTGTAATTTCATATCTCCAAGGTTTGAAATTTTGTCACGTAGTAACCCTGTGAGTCTTCTTTCCAACCTAACAAGTCAGACCGAGATTGGATTCTTCAAGAAAGTGTTATTCCCGATCTCCCATGATAACCTGATTATAGACTAGTCCAGTAAAGAGAACTTGTATGGAGTGTCAATTGTCACTATTTCGACCTTCAGCCTTGAAAATGATACAAAAGAAACTAGAGTTCGTGCACTTCCAGTAATTTTTTATGAAATTCAAATATGATGCTCAGAGAGAAAGTTATGACGATTTTCCCTAGGTCATCTCTTTGAGATTGAATTCTGAAGCCTACAAAAACCCTAACTTCCTCAGATCATATCTCCAAAAATATAGCCAACCAAACTTTGAAATTTTTATAGAAATTTAACCATGATTTCAGCTCCACGTGGTCGAAATTTCAGCTTCTAAATCTTTGCAGAAAAAAATTATAGTGAAAACACCAAGATGACCTGTTTGAAGTAGTAAAACCCTAAAATCCAAAGCTCTAATACCAAATGTTATGCAACCAACTCATAAAATAGAAGAAAAGATAAAGAAATGACTTGAGAATTAGTCTTTTCAAGGGAGCAACCTCCATTACATCACATAAATGAACTATTCTTGGATGATACAAATGACAAGGCCTCCTTTCTATATATAGGAGTATAGGGGGTCACAGTATAATGAGAGCCTACAAAAACAATAAAAATGTAGGGGCACAACCATAAAAATAGTGGGCTTATATGGGGTGCAACAATAAAAATACGGGGAATACATGGGCATAACAATAACAATAATGGAGCTACACGAACAATAACAATAAGGGGATAAACTAGTATTATAGGGACCTGACATACAATATTCAAATTTTAAAGAAAAACATATATATTCATGGGCATCCATATGAATCCAAGTCATTCATGCACAAATAAACAAAAGTTCTCATTTACATAGCATGTAAGGGTGCAAATGACCAAAATAGCATCAAGTGCAATACGTCTCTTAACCGAAAATACATCAACAAAGAGGCTCTAGATGGCCTCTAACGTCCTAAAAATATCACGCTACAAAAAATATCTACCTATCATCAAAATCATTGTCTATATTGGTTATTTTCGTCATCAATATCACCCTCTAAGCATTAAAATAATATAGAAAAAAATGTAACATGTCAAGTAAAGATTCTGTTTGAGCAATGGGTACATTTTTAGTAGGGTCATGATAGAGGAGTTCAATAACCAATGCCACTAACATCAGTGTACATAGAGATTTTAGTGCCCTTGATCAAATATCCATGCCCTCATACATGACCAAATTCGGTGGAAACGTTACAATCCCCCCAATCCTAAAATCCTTAAAATTTATTAAGTCTACTGGATTTTGAGTGAGTTATAAAATTCTAGTTTCTCTGTATGAAATCTAATGAGGTCGGAACCATTCTCAAACATCTTGATTCATTTCATGGTAATGTTAAAAAATTAAGTACTTTTAGAATTTAACATTACCATGAATTGCATAACAATACGAGGGACATAGGCTTGAATATTAGGTTTCCCAACTGAAAAATTATTGTTTTTTCTTAAAAAAAATTGCTTCAAACATATTTGATCAATTTATACGGAACCGGTCGATTCAATGAAAAAGGGCCAGTTTGGCACTGAACTGACCATTTCCGATTCTAGACCTCAAACCAAACTAGTTTGATCCCTAAACCGGTCATACTAGCTGGTTCCACCAGTTCTAGTCGGGTTTTGATAACATTGTATGCAACCATCTTTCAGGTTGCCCTTATCAACATACGAAGAGATATCAATGATGGGTTCAAGAACACCTATAGGTTGCACAAGGCCAACAAAACATACAATTAACATATTCCACCTGCCTATTCTTATGCAACTTTTCTCTCAAATTGGATAATGGAACTAAACAAAATTGCATTATATCATTCACTAGGTAGAAGAACAACTTTGCACCTATCTTCCACCTAAACCAAATGAAAAGTATAAAGATGGATCCACATATATATTTGAAGTACACTAACAGCTTCCTCATATGATGTTCATCCAACATAACATTCATCTTATTCCAAGGTGTATGCTCCCAAATCAACCTTCGATTGCACACTTCTTGCAAGAGACATAGAAGTAGGACAATCACTTAAAAATGTCAATATTAAATGGAAGATGCAAAACAAGGATGGTGAAGAAGTCACAAGCTTTGAAGATATAGGAAAGATGGGGTTGGAACACTTTTGGAGAGTGTACAAGCAGGAAATAAGGGATATTATTGTTGAGGTGGTTAAAATGACATCATTTTTCCTTAGCATTGTTAATGAAAGGGAAAATGAGAGTTTGATCGAATAATTCTCTATGGATGAGATAGAAGAAGTTCTCCACATTACAAAAATATAAAATCCCAAGGCCAAATGATTAGTGTGTAGAAATTTCCTTGGGATTTTATGATATGATTATGGATAGATTACTTAGAGTCATTGAAGGTCCCAAAGTTCATGGTAGAATCCTTGCAGCCTTTAACTAAACTTTCATTGCATTCATCCCAAAAACTACAACTCTAGGTTCTCTTAAGGAGTTCAAGCCTATTTCTTTATGCACTTGTATCCATAAAATAATTGCTAAGATAATTTCTAGGAGGGTAAAGGTTCTGTTGTATAAGACCATCTCCCAAGAATATTTTGGCTTCTTATCATATAAAAAAATACATGAGGGTATTTGAGTGGCTTGAGAAGTTCTTCATTCTATTAAGTATGAGAGGTTTTCAACCATGGTTGTTAGAATTGACCTCTCCAAGGCTTATGATATGACTAATTAGTTGTATATTTAGTTGATGTTGATCCATTTGGGTTTTTATTTTCCCTTTGTCAATTAAGTGATCAGTTGTGTCACTATTGTATCTTTTGCTCTCATAATTAATGGCATTGCTATAAAAATCTTCAATCCACGATGAGATTTGAGGCAGAATTTCCCTTTGTCACCCTTGCTTGTTCTCATTGTGGCAACGTGTTAAGTAGGGAAATGATCGAGGTAAAAGTTTCAAGAAATATTAAGGTATTTGGATGGGGGATAGTGTGAATATTTTACACTTAGTTTGTTGATGACATTTTGTTATTTTATGATGGTTCTAGAAGGGGTACTTGTAAGTTAAAATCGATTATGGAGCTACATTGCTTAGCTACTAGTTTGATGATAAATTCTACCAAGTAAACTACTTCTTTCTAGGGCATATTTGAGGTAGAGAAGAGACATATTCTCAGTTGTTTCCTTTATAAGATGTTGATCCTCAAAGTGGTTGAAGTATCTTGGCCTTTTTATTAATCCAAATGATTATGGGAAGAGGGATTTGGATTGGGCTCACTACAAAACTTGAAAATACATTTTCTATTTGGTGGTTTGGTTGGATATCCATGGGGGCCATACTTGCAATGGTAAATAGTATGTTAGGAGCAATCCTAGTGTGTTGGTTGTTCATAACATTCATCCCAAACAGATTTTTAGACAAGCCTACAAAAATAAGCTTCAAAATTTTGTAGTTTGGCATTAGGAATGAGAAGGTACTCCTCAAGTGAGATGAGATAGACATGTTGTTCCAAAGAAGGTATGACGTTGGGGATTGAAAAACCTTCATCATTTTGCTAGATCTATGCCAACCAAAAATGTTTGGAGTGAAGTAATAAAGCATAAATATATGAAGCATCCTGCAATGGAGGAATGGATTTGTGATCTAGCCAAATATCTCATAGGAATGCAACTATTATATGGAATGTTAAAGTATTAGCCCTTCTAATTATTTGTAGGTGGCTTGTTTGGAAGGTAGGGGATGATCACATTGTCATATTGGGGGAATACTCTTGGGTTGAGAGTCAAGAGGTCATAGAGTTCCAAAAACATTGGTAATGTTATTGAGCGGGAGAGGTTATTTCTATTTTTCTAGGGTTGTTGATCCAATTTTTTCATGCATTTAAAGTTGAGAATGGAAAATTGTTGCATAGCTAGGGTTGTAGGTAGTAAGTCTGATATTTGGGGTGAGTATTTTAGAAGATTAAAAGTTATCCATGTATGTTTGAAGGATATAACAGATGAGTTATTTCTGTTAAAATAATTGATAGATGTCTATATACACCAAGATTATAGTATAAAATGATCAATTCAGATGATAGAGTAACTAAACCAGTTTGACGGTGGAAATTGTTGTCGAACCCAAAGTTTCTATTACAACAAAATCTAGCACACTAGTGCAAAGCCTCACTAGGTGACCTAAACAATGGGCAACAATGGGAGTGTTACCATTGTCACCTTAGCAACTACTACCCTCATCTTAGTGATGGATACAATCCATTTGGGCTTTTGTTTTCTCTTTATCACTTGGGTGATCAGTTGTATCACTATTGTATATTTTTCTCTCCTAATTAATGGTGTTGCTATAAGAATATTCAGCCCATGATGAGAATTGAGGCAGAAGTGCCCTTTTCACCCTTGATTTTTCTCATTTGGCAAAGGGCTAAGTAGGGCAATGACTAAGGCAAAAGTTTCAAGAAATATTAAAGGTATTAGGATGTGGGATACTTTGAATCTTTCACACTTACTTTGTATGTTTAAAGGATATAGAAGATGAGTTGATTCAGTCAAAAAAACTCGTATGGGTATATATACACCAAGATTAGAGTACAAAATGATCCATTCAATTGATAGAGTAATTGAACCAATTTGGTAGTGGAAATTGTTGTGGAACACGAAGTGCCTATTACAACAAAATCTAGCACACTAGTGCAAAGCATCACTAGGTGACCTAAATAATTGCAACAATGGGAGTGTCATCATTGTCACCTTAGCAACTACTACCCTCATCTTAGTGATGGACACAAACCATTTGGGATTTTGGTTGCCCTTTGTCAATTGGGTGATTAGTTGTGTCATTATTATATCTTTTTCTCTCCTAATTAATGGTGTTATTACAAGAATCTTCAACCCACAATGAGATTTGAGGCGGGAGTGCCCTTTGTCACCCTTGTTTTTTCTCATTGTGGCAAAGGGCTAGGTAGGGCAATGACTAAGGCAAAAGTTTCAGGAAATATTAAAGGTATCAGGATGGGGGATACTTTGAATCTTTAACACTTAGTTTGTTCATGACATTTTGTTATTTTGTGATGGATCTAGAAGGGACACTAATAAGTTAAAAGAGATTTTAGAATACTAAAATCTAGTCATGCATGTCTAAAGGATATAGAAAATGAATTGATTCAGTCAAAAAAACTGGTAGAGGTCTATATACACCAAGATTAGAGTATAAAATGATCCATTCAACTGAAAGAGTAATTGAACCAATTTTGTGGTGGAAATCGTTATGGAACCCAAAGTTCTTATTACAACAAATCTAGCACACTAGTGCAAAGCCTCACTAGGTGATCTAAACAATGTGCAACAATGGGAGTGTCACCACTGTCACCTTAGCAAATACTACCCTCATCTTAGTGATGGAAACAATCCAATGTAAGCGAGGATTCCCAGGTAGATCTCGATGATCAAATAACCCAATCAAATTAAGCCAATCGCCCCCTAAGGGTTCTATAATGGTTCACCACCAACAAATAAAGTCAATATTAAGATTCAAGGTGGATTTACAAGTAATTTACATATTTTAGTTCAAAGGGTCCTATGACTCTTCTAGAGGTTTAGGCCAACCAATAAAGGCTAAGAGAAGGTCCCCAAATACACATAATCAAGAAATCACATGTTTGACGAAAAATTCTCTTTTGCGGATAGAAGTGAACTCCTAGATCTGGTGGCTTGATCTAGAAACAACATAAACAAAATACTTATGCTTTCCTTAGATAAATTAGAATAGGGAGGAAAGACTTACCTTGAGTCCAACGAAATTTCTCCTCTTCGCGCTGCTTGTGAACTTTAGCTCTAGCACCAAACGCTATAAATGGAACCCGCAAAACAATTATAAGAAGCATGAGAACTACAAGATACAAATAACATAGATTAATATATCTAATCAATGGGTCAAGAAGGCATCGAAATACATATCCATCAATAGATACAAGTATATGAAAACAAATCATTTTGTATTAATGAAATGTAGGAGAAGATTACAACCCTTTTACAAATCTTGAGCAGCTATATGTATCCCACCTAACATGTCCTTCCTTAGCCACAAAGCAAGCCTTCAATCACAACTCAAGGATGGTAATGGATCCTTAGGTAAAAGTAGAAGCATTAGGGCATATCTAAGAGTCTCCAAAAGCCAACCCAAACTCTATAGGAGGTAGTGAATTTATAGGGTAAATAGGGTAGTTTAGGTTTTACCAATCTAGGACCTAGATCCACATATGAGGGAGGATAAGCTCCAGGGATAAGAGATAAGACCTCTAGGATAGGAATTCGATATCTTAATCAATATCAAATGGTTAAAACCACCTTATAAGCTTTTGGAAAGAGATGATTCAGAAAGAGAAGATTTGTAATCATTTTTTAATTTTCCCGAAATTCTATAACCATCGCACCTACAACACGGACAACATGCACTAGTTAGTGCAAGTGCCTAGTTACATGTAACTAGTGCAGGTGGCTAGAGGGCAGGGTGTGTTGGGGCCAAAACTAGTTTTTTAATTTGATTAAAGAGATAATGCTTAAGGCTTTGCAAGAAGATGATCACAAGGTGTCAAGGGTGTTGATTGATTTGGTTTCAAGGGCATTTGAGCAGATGTGACAAAATGACCTGTAACATATTTCCCCCTAAAGTACAAAGTCAGAAGCAGTGGCTGAGGACTAAAGTGCTTTACTTTGTGACAAGTCTGGATCAAGAAAAGGTTGGTTGAGATCATCATTTGTTACAATACATAATCATCATGATATCATTGTTGAGGCAATCATACCCATACTCAGCCTATAAGCTAATATTACATGCACAATGATAAAAAAATCTCATCCACTGATGAAGAATGGTGGATCCATGCTTGGATGACTTTTTGAATGATCATAGCCCAGATGGATGAAACTAGATCTAGGGTCTTCTACCTTGTCACTTGATAGTACGAGTCTAGCCATGTGAATAAATGAGTTGGAGTCGAACATGGTAGAAACCATCTGATTATCAGCCAATGATGTAAGCCATTAACATATGTGAGAGGAACCACTGATAATGATAAAGGCCCTCAAGGTATTACAATACAATTTATGTAGTGTGAATATATGAGTTGAAGTCAAAGACCATACATAATCTTCCGCTCAAAGACCAATGATGGGAGCCTATCGCTGAAAGCGAGGAAACTTTCCATTGAGGTATGCAATTTCTAAGGTTATTAAGGGAGTTTCTAAGTAAACTTCATGGATAATGTGTTGATGTCAATAGGAAGCGACTCGTTGCAAGAGGGTCTTGATGTATGCCCCATCAACGACAAGAAATGGGTATCAAAATTTGAGACAAAATGTAGTGATGTCAAACTGGATCAGGAGAGGAAGAGATGAAATAAGGCTTAACGTATTGTAGCAGATGCCAACTAAGGTGGATTTTCTCATGAGCATATTAGCAACACTGAATGGATTCAGCAACATTGACTCAAAGTCCCATGATGAAGGTTTTCATTAAGGTGTAATCAATAAAGAGACAAGCAGATTCCCCAACCCAAAGCAATCATGGAGATGAAGTGAAAGAGTGTCATGTTCAAGAGTGACTCACTTCCATTAATAGGTAAAATAACTTGCTTTCCCAATTTCCCAAGCCTGGCCAATACCTCTTTATTTTTGACAATATTTAGGAGGATAACATATGCTTGATTTATAAGTTCATATTTTGGATGAATCCTTCTGAGTACTTTTAACTAACCCTGAGAAGGAGTGCTTCAGTCTCATCATGCTTAAAGAGTCCATCGTTGTTTAGTAATTTTACAAGTCTAAAGAAGGCATAACTCGACTCCTTTTTCATATTTAGGGAGTTTGAAAAAGAGGCGAAAAAGAAAACTCCAAGATGTTCCTTTTCGCAAATTTAGTCCTTTGGGCTTGAAAAGGCATAAAACAACACCTAGGAGAACCTTCTAGTCATGTTCAACTAGAGTATTCCTTTTTCATAAATAGTCTATCCCATTTTGGAAAAAGGTTAAACTTATATTGGGTAGACATTATTTCATTTACTTTAACGAGTTTGGAGAGACAAGTGCTTGATAATCTTTTCATGTTTTGGGAGTCTAAAAAGAGCTGAAAGAGGACTTGAGGGGGTTCATTTTTCATAGATTTAACAAGCCCGGAAAAGTGATAAAAGTGTACTCATTCATCAAAATGACTTGTATTAATTTATAATATGCATTACATTCTCCAATTACCATTTAACCCGCCCAAAATACCACAAAAAGATTAAAAATACATGATACATGGTAAAAAATAGGTCAAAATATTAAAATATATTAAAATAATAACCAATTTGACCATAAAAAGTGAAAATTTAATTCATTTCTTACCATTTTCATTTGTACCAAGTTGAGTGAGGTATGAGTGGGTATTTACCTTCAATATTCAATAGTTGATTGTGGTTAATCTGATGGACCATTTTCAATATCGTCAATACCAAGTAAGAGATCTATCTTTTCTCTTCATTTTACGGTTTCCAATTCTCATTTCATACATTTTTTAAGAGAATTTTTGAGTTTTTAGGTTTAGAAAATCACCCTCAGCCCATCACACCCCTCCTATATCGCAAGGTGTGATGGGTAAATAAAAATAAGACTGGGAAAGGCGACCCAACGCACTCACCAAAGGGTGAGTGCAATGGATCGCTTTGTCTAAGAAGTGACAGTGCGATGGGCGCAAAGGGTTTTAAAATATTTGATTTTTGAATGAATTTTCTCCCAAAAATTTCAAATTGTTGATCTTATGTGTATTTTCATGTTATTTTGTAGATATTCACTAGAGAGAAATGGCTTTGACCTGGAGAGAAAGAGAGCATGAGGCCTAAGACATGGTTGCTGCCAATGACCTAACAACAATTTAGGATTTAAGAAATTGTGGGCTTCTCAAGTTTTTCATGATTCCGGGCACGAGGGCCTAGTTAGAGTTACTGGAGTATTTAGTCAGATGCTGGGACACACAGGGACAATACTTCAGGTTTGGGGTACATATTGTAACAATAGATGTTGAGGACATCTACTTCATGACAAGGTTATCATGGAGAGTAGCTCCCATTTTGCTATCTAGATTTAGGAGAGGTGGGGAGACAGTGAAGGATTACATTGTTTTTCATTGTCAACCTTGTGGAGAAATAACTAAGGATTGGAAACTTGAGATCAAGGATGTTGTACGGATTCCCCTTAGGACAATACTTTTCACTATTACTCGGCTGGCTGACAGTGCTGCTTTATACTTAGCCACCAAGACCCATATGTAGTATGCCTTAGAGTGCTTGGAGCCCACTGTATTTAACTAGTGTGAAGGGGTTCTATTCAACCTAAATGAAAAATTCAATCAGGCAAAGACAGGATGACTAAAGAACTTAAGATATGGTTCTATCATTATATCCTTTTCCTTAGAGAGGATACCATTACTTTATCCTTAGCGGATATCTTATGAGTTTCCAGGACTTAGAGTGCCTCGTATGAGGCAATGGGTATATCTGATGTCTCGTCGTGGGGGAATATCTACGATGAGTTTTAACCCTACTTTCTTCATACAACTGCAAAAGGAACTAATTATGATCGAGGACTACACATATGCTGGAGTTGATTTCCATAGAGACTATTGGGCTAATTTATTACCACAAATTAACACAAGTATTTCATTATCAATCCATGTTTGTAAAACTTGGAGGCATGTCCAAAATATGGATATCAGATGTAGTCAAGATTAGAAAATAAAATATAATGAACTAAGGAAATACATTTTATAAATATAAATCTAATTAAATAATTTCTAATTCACTGATGCAATATATGTGAGATGAAGTGGCTCCTAACTTAGGAGATCCATTTGTGTCCTTCTTCTACAATATTACTTGATGAATAGAAATAAAAAACCATTAATTGACAACAACTTAAGATGCACAAATAAATAATGAAAGAGGCTCCTAACTTAGGAGATCCTTGATATTCCTCATCACAAATTCATTCATCATAATGCTATTGTTAGAAAATTGGAATTGCATAAAACTACTTGAAAGCAAGAAAGATGAACTCTAGTTTTTATTCATTAATCCAATAGAAGGAGGGTTCAACTTGAACACTGGATTGTCCCTTCATATAAAGATGATAAATAAACCAAGATTCATCAGCAAACATAAATCATCATACATCAAATCAAGTAAGAAAATCTGAAGCAAAACAAGTAAACAAATCTGAAGCAACTAGTTTATGAAAATAAAGCTAGTTTAACAATGAAGTGTACTTAGCTTGGAGTGGGGGCCCTCCACCCTTGCTTTGCACACTTGAAGAGATTATCAACTACTGCAACTTCAGTCAATCATCCACACCATTGAACAAAAAAATGAAGGTAGAACATGTTCCTCAAATTAACTTCAAATATTCAGATGTCTCAACATAAAATTATACAAATTCTACATACATAAGCCTTCAAAGTTTTGGCTTAAATAGAAGATTATGAAACAAACTGATCTAAAGTATCTCTAACAACTATATCTATCCATATCCACCTATCCAAGTCGAACTCATCCAACCTATCACTAAAAATATGGAAAATCCCATGAAATCATAAAACTGCCCTATTTCCTAGGGATTTTCTGAATGACTGGTCCTGTTTGACCAGCTTTGACCGAGCCTGATTAAGCTTGGTTTGACCAAACCAATAGGAGTTAGTTCAGTCCTAGTTCCCAAGATTTCCATAAATGTATCCATCTCGTGCCCAAGTGTCCTGCAAATATGACATCCATATAGCTATTATGGGAATTTTTGATTTTGTCCAAAAATGCACTTGAAATTCAATTTTCATAAAAACTTCTAAAAATTGAAAAATTAAATTTAAATACTTGAATATGCATAAATACATCAAAATGAGGTGGATGTGATGGTAATGGATGGAAAATATAGAAATTAAGTATGTTTTCTTAAGCAAAACTGGACCAAAAATGAGGGTCAACATCTCCCTCTTGCTAATTCACAAGCATGTCCTCATGCTTGTTTCTTCCTCTTGGATCTTCTGACCTCTATTGTGAATCTTGTGCCTGACCCTGATGCTTCCTGCTGTGTTGCCTCTACAAGATAATCTATGCCCTTGTTGTGTTCTTCCTTTTAAATAGTAGCTTTAACCTGATTTTTCTCATATTTGTTTTTCCACATGTTTTTATTCTACTCTCTTGCATAATATATGATGATGGTTTGTGTATTTACATGTGATACAAATTTCTATCCAACAAATAATTGGTTAACACCTATGTTAATGTATTAAGACTCTTAGGAACATGTTGTAGAAAATCTTGTAGATTCACAAGCTCATGTAATGTACTGAAGCACAAGACAAGAATCTACTTCTACTTTCAACCAACGGAAGGCAATCAATCAATGAAAATAATATGAACAAGAAGAAGATAAATCAATGGCACATAACACAAGATGTATATAGGGAAATCCACTACTCAAAACCCTGCTATCTATATTGCATGTATCAAAATATTAGTGAAGATACAAAGATTGTTATCACTAGAACAATTCCGCACAAGTATGCTCAACTCTCTTAGCTCACAAGCTAGCTCAAGCCAAATCCTTAGCCTATTCAGCAACTCTCCAAGCCCCTAATCTCTTGCGTAATTCCTAGGATGAATAACCTGTATTTAAAGGGAATTCATGCTTCCAAAACTGCACAATCCAAACATAGGTTCTTCTATGATTGCATGCATGATATTTACAACTCAGTAAATCACACAACTGATAGTACACTGTCCCTGCACTCTAGTCTCAACTGGGTCTTTCTCAGAATCGACATGCATGAGTTTCTGATGAGGGAATCTTCAGTTAACTAGAGTGACACTTGTGGATGCACTAGTGCACCAACTGACTAATAACACTTTATTAGCTCCACAAACAGTTTGGAACTAATTTAATTGAACATAACTTAGTAAATTGAGTTATCTAATTACAACTCACAGTTAAACTCATCCTGGACCCCTAAAACTTAGGGAGAACATATACATGATTTTAGAAATACTTCCAACTCGAAATTCCTAAGCTAATTAAGTTAATTAAACTTAATTAACTATTTATAAGTTGCTATGAGAATATAATTCAATTTTAACTCTCAGTGTAATTCAAGGACAAATTAAACTGGAATTTCTTGTTGCCCTTTCTCAACACATGTTGATATTGGATGTAATCAAAATGTCATACTAAGAGGCGAACCCTTAAAAACATATGTAGCAAAGTTGGACTTCGTACTCAATAAACATTATTTAAATGTTATACTACAAGTTGTGAACCAATTATGACAACTAAATGGTGAATTCCATGTGAAATAACATCAAATATAAATTCAATAATCATGCTATATTCAACAATGTTATTAGTAGAATGGATGTCTTTCGGAATACTCACCAAATACTAATGATGTGAGTAATCCGAAAGACATTCATTCTACAATATGGATCATAAAAGTCTTAGTTCGAATAATGTTATTAGCCTTGCGACCGATACGAATCCCTTGTAGACTCACTAACTCATCATCAGGAGCATAGATTTCCCATGTTGCAGAAGAAAGGTTTTGAGTACTATGACTAACACCATCAACATAACCAACAAATAATTGAGGGAACACTGACATCTACAAATCAAATGAAATTCAAGATGAGTAGAGGCAGTAGAAAACTCTAGAAAGCCACAATGTAAACACACTAACAAACTTGTACAGTATGTACGTAGTAACTATGCAGAAGAAATCTAAGCATAGTATTTTTTAGATACAACCCATTTTGGGGTTGCACTAAGGGAATTCCATCAAAGTCAACCAGTTCATAGGCCCCTTTTTCTAGCACACACTTAAGTATATACAAACCTAACCATAATGGTTCGAATCTCCTAGCTCCTAATTTATCAACTTCTTGATCATATAAAAGGATTAGGTCACCTTCCGAGAAGGCATGATATTTAACATTCTAGTCAAATTATGCTCTGACATGTTTTTTGTGAGCCTCATTGGCCATTGTCGCATCGTGTTGGGTCTCATCTAGGCAAGCTAGTTGCACAAAACATTCTTATTTTGCGGAAGTTGTGAGAAGAAGCTTTATGGATAGTTTTAAGGATGGAATCTCAAATTTGATTGAGAGAACTGCTTCTAGACCATACACCAACTAAAAGGGTGTGAATCCAGTTTTTGTTTGGACAAATGTTCAGTATGCCCATAAAGAAGAAAAAATAATGGTGGGCCAATTCAGCTTGTGAATCCCTACCATGCATTGGAGCATCGTTTTCAAAATCTTATTAATGGCTTATACTTGCTCATTAGCTTGTGGATAATATGGAGTTGAGCGATCATGTTGAAAACCCAACTTGGCAGTAAGTTCAGACATTATGTAATTTCGAAAATGTTTGCCAGGGTCTGTAACGATGGCTTGGGGCACACCAAATCTAGCAATAACATGGTTGAAAAGGAATAATGCAATTTTTTTTATGTTGTTGTCAAAGGTAGGCATCACTTCGACCCATTTGGTAAAATAATCTACAATAATGATAATGTAGCCATGCCCCCTAGTTGAACGAGGGTTACAGGTCATGAATTCAATACCCCATTTGGAAAAAGGTTAAACGACAATAACTAGATGCATAGGAACAAGTGGAGCACGAGCTTTTTTTATTAAAAATCTAACATGCATGACATTTCTGGATTTCTAGAATACAATCTTGAAACATGGTCAACCATACATAACCAACATGTAAAATATTTTGGGTGATCGCATAGCCAGACATGTGTCCACCGCATGCTCCAACATGACAATCATTCAAAGCTTTCTCGTCCTCGTCAGGAGTAAAACAATGTCAAGAAATTGAATCAACACCTCGGCGGTAAAGGGTGTCACCAATTATGATGTATTGGTGTGCTTGGTATTAGATTCAAGGATGATCAAAATGAGTAGTATCATGCCAAAAAGTCTGGATCTGGAGATAAATGATGATATATCCATACCAAGGATAAGAAGAATCAATCAGAAACAACGTTTTATCTGGAATAGAATCATCAACTATTGGTTTTAACTTAGAGAAGGGAAGGTCCCAAATCAGTTAAACGAAGACTAAAAATTTCTTTGATTTGGACTTGATGAATAAATTGAATTCATGGAGGATAACTATCCCTTTCGAGTACTTTCCCCCCAGTAATTGACGCAATAGAATGTAAGTCATCGGGTTGCAATAAAAACGTACAATAGTCTTTCGAAGTAGGTTATAATGGTGAAATCTTTGAACAAATTATATAGATGCCAAAGCTAACTTTTTGACGTGTGAATACTTGTCTTCAATCTCAGTCAAGTTTTGGCTCAAGTAATATATGGGGTGTTCGTCTCCTATGCCATCTTCTTGTACCAAAACCATTGTGATTTGGGTAACTGTCGCAACTAAATAAAGGAAATAGTATCATTGATATTTAGAGGGATATAACAAAGATGTGCACACTAATACTTCTTTTAAAACATCAAAATCTTTTTGAGCAATGTGATCCCAATTGAAGGGAACCCCTTTTTCAGTAAGTGAGTAAATCCTTTTGTAATTTCTGTGTAGTTAGGAATGAATCTTTGTAGAAAGTTAGGCTTCCCTTGAAGGCATTGTAATTGAATGAGCGATAAGGGAGTAGGCAAATCAACAATTGCCTGGACTTTCATAGGGTTGACATGGATCCCATGTTTGGAAACTATGAATCCTAGAAGTCGACCAGATTGGACACAAAACACACATTTGTGTGGATTTAACCTTATGTTATAATGTTGGGAGCACAAGAAGATGACTCTGAGATGCATCAAATGATCTTCATGATGTTTAGAATGGGCAGGAAATTCATCGAAATAAGGTTGCACTATATGCTTGATATCATGAAAAGCATAGTTCACTGCCCTCTGGAAAGTTACGCCAACGTTCTTCAAACCAAAAGGAAGTTTACGACAGGAAAACATATCCCATGTGCAAATTAAGGCAGTATTATGTTGGTTCAACGGTAGTATGTTGATCTGGTTGTAACTCGAGAAGCCATCCATAAATGAAAAACTTTCACTTTCGACACAATCGTCAACTATTTGGTCGATGAAAGGTGTTGGGTCGTTGTCCTTGGGACAAGCATGGTTAATATCCTTATATTCGATGCATACTCGAATTGTACACTATTTCTTCATAACAAGAACAATATTCAAAAACTAATCAATTAGAGGAACAACATAGATAAAACTATCACGCAAAAGTTTTCCAAATTCTACTTTTATGGCAACAAATTTCTTTTGGTGAACCAAACGTAAACATTGTCGAACAAGTATTAACATCCTCACAGGTTTTAATCTCGTGCATCACAATATTTGGATCTATGCTTGACATCTCTTCATATGTCCAAGCAAATACATCACAAAATTCTTGAAAAATGTCCTTATAAATCTTAATCTCATCGGGAGAACAAGATGTAACAATATGGACATTTTCAACAACTCTAGGTTTGATAGAAATATCGAGGGGTATGGTCTCCTTAATATTTGCCAAATTCTTCTCGAAATTTACCTCATGAATAGAGATAGAACCCCGAAGTGACTCAGTAACATTGGGTGAATAAAAATATTCAATATTATTCTCAAGGATTTCAGGCAAAGAGGATCGATGATGATTATCGTCCCATGGAGTTTCATCTGGTATCATGATCTCCATGATGCTTTCGCCGGTCGAAAGGGTCAAAATGCAAACCTGAATCTTGGGAATGATCAACCCAATTTACTAAGGCATCAATATTAGGATTTTTCGAACATGTCGAGTAAATGGATTCATATTCTAGCTCAATGGGTCTAAGCGACATATGGTCGCCAAACAAGTCAATGTTAGAGTTGTCATGTACTATCCAGGGATCAAATGGAATAGTAAAAGACGAAATCATATTAATAGAGGCAATTGGATTGGGAATGTCAGGAGGAGGGAGCATGAAAGTTCACATTAAGGATGAATCTTTGAGAAATCCTATCCCAACATGCTAATAAGGGTGTGGAGATTCACCTACAAGTGGGATTCTCCTAGTGATTTGGGAATTAGTGGCGAAAAAGGCAAGCTTATCTATGGCCATAATGACCCCCTGGTTAGGGAAATCAGTCATCCTAAAATAGGTTGAGACCACGACTTCCATGATATAAACCCATATTAATCCCAACAAGAGGTTATAATCTAAAGGTCAGTCAATGACTTCGACCTCTACTGAGACTGTTTTCCAACTAATTATACCTGTAATAAATTAAGGATCCAGTAAGGTTTAAATCCTCTCCCATCAAAAGCTTCGAGGGTGTATGGTGATTGATTAAGTTATGGAGAACCAATGGCTTTCCAACATGGAAGCGACATGATGCAAGTTGAAGCACCTTCGTCCATGATGGTGCGATGGATAGTGTAACAACCTCCTCCCTCATCTACCCAAGTAACCGACCAACCGGGGTAAACATGTGACGAGAAGTTACTATGATATGATTCGACCTCCCAAGTCACGTTAAGGAAGTGGAAACGACAAAAATACACCATACAAACCTTCCACAACAACAACAAGACTCTCAGGAACCATCCCTACCTCTCAGGTAACTAGTCCCTGAGTCCCACTGAGTTTTTTGACCAATTAACCCACAGACTTTCCCATGATATGGGTATGCTAGTGTCCAAAGGGCTCTGCACGCTCCCACAACATTGCATGTTAGCATCCAAGGACCATTTTGCTCAGTGTGTTGCCAACATCCCTGAGATTTGAGCCACTTTTTTAGGCCTAGAGCCCAGGTCATTTCCCATAATTGAATGACACCTTCAAAACATAAAGATAACAAGGGAATGATGATACGAATGAAATTACTTAAACAATCCCTTGATTGGACCCCTACTAGCCATGGCAGGCATTTCATCAAACATATCACAAATATGTAATCTATAGGTGTAGACAACAAATCTAAGCATATGGGTCTCATACTTATCTGAGAATCACTGAGAAGAATTGATGCCTCAACACATTAGCTGCAGTTTCATCCATTAGGCCATTGACACATTGTTCATTCATTTACAAGTAGAAACATGATGAGACCCATACATAGCCATTGTTATAATACATATTAATAACTAGCATAATAACAACAGAAATACCAAGGAAACAACAACCATATAATCCACATATAAACCAATATAATATTCAGGAGATAACAAGGAGAAATAAACTTCTAATAATGATGCAAAAGCCAACCTGGTATGGGACTACCATGTTCCACCCAACCGTAGACATGGATGAGCTAAATCTCTCTTTAGCCAGTCATATTTGTGCCATATTCCAAGCATGAATGTGGGATCTCATAAAACACGTTAATCAAAACCATCCAGGGCTTCCAGAGGCCAACCACCTCAATCCATCAAACAATGATTCCAAGCCTTTCAGGGCTCGAGAGTGTTTGTTCCAACCAAGGCTCCAGGTCTAGTAACTCAACCAACAACTACCGTTGGGCTCTAGAGCATTTGTCCAACCAAGGCTCCAGGAACTAGTAACTCAACCCAAGCTAAAGGAAACATGAGAACCAACCAAAAAAATAAAGAATTAAACCCACAATACCATGTCTATCTAGGAAATCGAAAGGCTAGGCAAATCCACTGTCAATCTAGGCATTCCTTCATTCCAATGGCAGATCATGACCAATAAACCACATGCATGCCAAAACTTGTGAGGAAAACATACATGCAACTCGGTACTTGCAAGCCAAACTCGTTGTAGAAATTGATCCTGATGTCCTCTTTTGTTTTCCTGCTCTTCATTTGCCTTCTTTCTAAAAAGCTCCATGTATGCCACACTCCTCCAAGAGTGCTCCAAGAAACTCTAAGTGCCCAAGAGTATGAGAGAGAGAGAATAGAAGAGAGCTTAACCAAAACTCGTCAAAGCTTTACAACTAATCCTCTATTTTCTTCAATTTACATTATTTTCCTTCAATCTCCTCCTCACATGCAACCTGTGACCTTTCACCTTCCTTTTCTCCTAATTTCATTATTTTCATAAATAAAATGCCAAATAAATGCTTGTTGCCTTTTCAAATCCTTTGCCATTGCCTTTGCCAATTTCCTTAGCCATAATAAACTGAATTGCCACCCCACTATGATGTTTTTCCCACCATTCAACTTGGAATACATGTCCTATGACCATGGCCTTATATATTTTTACATGGATTTTTAACCAGGGTTATTACAAGTAGTTTTACTTATAACGACAACTTGAATCATGAAATATCACTGGGGCGAAAGTTTAGGAGTATGGTTCTAATGGTTAAATACAACAATATTCAAATCTGAAGGATCTACTCCTCTAACGTTGCTAGTAAAGATTTCTTTTGGGCAAGAAAACTCTGCAACACGTCGAGAGCTGACATGGCAGAAGGAGTATGATCTAAATCCCCAAATATGTTGTAATTTTTTGTAACTATTGCATGAGGGTTAAAAGCTGACTTATGACTAATCCCTTTAGGAGGTTTGATAATCAATTCAAAAATCGGTTTCTCTATCTAGAGAGGACCAAAGGTTGGTTGAGTAGAGATGGCAGGTTGTTCATCATTATTTCCATCCGAAGGATTCAAATTTCCATAGTCCTTATTCATTGTAGCCACCAAGACACCATTCTTATTGCTAATAATAGTTAACATCATCACCTGGGAAGAGGAAGATGGATTTTATGCAACTGTATTTGTCTCCTAGTTTGGGAAAGGGTTTGTCAAAACAGCAAGTGTAGTGGATGTAACTTTCAAAAGCCTATTGATCTCTACATGAAGTGGACAATCTTTCTTGAAATGTTCGTCATTACAAATAAGACATGTTTAGCGAAGCTTTCGCTTCTCGTCAGGAGACTAAGTCTTTTGCTTTTCTTATGGAGGGTTCTCTTGCTTATTTTTTCCTTTACCCTTTTTCTTATCTCTAGGTTGTTGCAATTTGCTATTATTGGATTGAACAATTTTTATCGTGGAAGTACTCACAGGAGTAAGATTGGGAGGGTTTTGATTGGTCACAGTGGGAGAAAAAATCGAATTAGTTTGATTATAATGTTTGATCACTGACTGTTGACCAACATAGCTAATCATGCCATCAGCATCATGTGATTCCTTCGAAAGAGCAGGTGGAATAGTATGTAGGGGTCACAGAACATTGGGTATATTGTTATAGAGCATGCCAGATTGGGTATAAATCAAATCTAGATATTGAGCACGAGCAATGAATTGATCTTCAGTAACAACCCCGCCTTTAGAAACATCCTCAGTTATAGATGGCAACAAAGATTTGATAAACCATTCTACCAATAACTAATCAGGAATGTAAGCTTTGACCAATTGACATCAATGCCTCCATTCATGTATATGATTTAATATGTGGGTGGAGTCAGACTATTTCAATGAGGTCAAAAGCCTAGATTCAGTTTCATAACGAATAGGAAATTGAAAATGGGTAAGAAACGTGGTTGCCAAGGCATTAAAGTTGTTGAATGAAGTTCCTAGTAATTCAATATACCAGTTAGTTGTCGTACTAGTAAGAGTTATTTGGAAAAGTTGTAAGCGAATTGAGTCATCATTTAAGGAGTTAGAGGAACACCATAAATGATAGGTCATAAAATGAGTGGTAAAATCTTCTCTAGGAGTTTCGTTAAATTTCAGAATGTCTCTCGGTAATTTGGTAGGAATAACTTACCACCAAGGAGATTGACAAATTGGATCATTTGTTAGCCGAGATAAATCTGGTAATTCAAGTGTTGCAACAAATGACAACTGACTATTAAAGTCTATCCGCGGAGGTTTACCTTGTGGATAAAGGTTAACCGGGGGTGGAGGATATCCTAGGTATGACGAAATGGGTTGAGCAATCAATATTTGCATTCCAGGATAAGGAGGATTTCGATAACTAGGATAACCATAACCAAGTTGTCCAGTTCCATGAAAACCTTGGTAAGGTTGGAATGTCTGAGTTTTTATTTGTTGGCCTTGATAAGGCATTTGTGGTATAGTAGTTTGACCAACAAGAATTTGCGGAATGCCTTGGAATGGTTTACCAGATGGATTTTGTATCATTCCAATATTGGGTTGATTGGTTGGCACCTGTGGCATTCCATGCACAGGTTGGCTTACTTGCACCTAAGGTATGAACTGACGAAGAGGTGGAGTTTGTAATGTGCCTTGAAGAGGCTGGGTAGATGGGATTTGAGAAACTAGATACCGTTGAAGTAGTTTGTATTTGAGACACAACCTGAACAAGTTGACTCATTTGAGGTGTAACTTGGGCAGGTTGAAATATAGTTTGAACAAATTGACAAGTAAGAACCTAAGGGGTAGCCAGACTAGGCTAAACAGGCAACGTAAGATGCCAAGGACTAGCACCCATTCCTAGAAATGGAGGACCCGTAGGAAGAGGACTCAAATAGGGTGGAGAACCAACTTGTAACATTTGGTCGACAGATGGGAACCTTCAAGTGACAAGTTCTCCCCCCCCCACCCCCCCACCCCAACTGGAGGATAAGGAGTGTATGGAAGAAATTCTCCCCCAGGAAGAGGGTACCTAGTGTAGGATGGAGTAGGATGTTGTAGGTGTCCCAATCCACTGATAAATGGACCATATTGTTGCTCCAAAGGAGGTTGGGGCGCAATAGGTGGAATAGATTGTGAGGTACTTGTCAAAGAGGGACCAGATGGTATTCCAGATGAAGATGATAAAGGAGAAGTCCATGGACTATTCAATGCACCAAAAAAGGTTCCAAACAATGATTAGTAGCTATGTGGTACTAATGGACCACCATACAAATGAGTTTCTGGTGAAGTTACAAACATAGAAGTTGCTACAACTCAGTTGACTTGCTCATGATAATAGACACGGGTTGAGAGACCGTCGTTGATTTAGTCATGGTTAAACTTATCAAAAGATTGTCAAGGTAAATTCAAAGGTGAATTAAAATGAGGAATCCTAAGTGAAGGATCTTGTATTTGAGTATGAGGGGTAAGTGATATGTATATGAAACTGCTTGAGGTTTATGTAAAATTGCAAGTGATTAAATTTGAGTTTTTAAGGCTCTTATGTCAAATTCATAAACACAAAAACATGAAATTAAACTTCAGAAATTGTAGAATATTGCAGACAATACCACCATAACAGTAAACATAAAACAACAAGTGATGAAGGAGTTCACCCCTCTTGGGCTATGTCTCCTGGTCCAGCTTCCAATGCTTGGGCCTATATCATTATGCTCATGAAAATAGTGATTACATCAAGTTACAGTGCTAAAATGGCTTCAGTAACAACTCCAATGGCTTCATAGCTATCAAAACCCTGTCTAGCCTCTTTCTTCTCCAAAAAAGGCCAAAAATTGAGAAAGTTATGAGCTCCCCAAGTTTTTCTGCTAGTCGACCTAGAAATTTGTTAAGTTTGGCTAATCACCCTACAAATCCACCCCCTTTCTACTAATTGGGCAAAAAATTGGCAAACCGGCAGCACAAATTGTGGGCTGTTAATTTCTCCAGTAACTCATGTGCGCATCGGTTGTCACATGGGTGCTCCACGTGACCTAGGGATGGCCCTCATGGTCGAGCTCCCCTTCGTATCAACCCTTGGTCTCGGCACTATGGTTGCATGACCAATGTTGGGGGGTCGGGGCTAAGCCCTGGCCCCTGATACCGCCCCTGGTCTGTAGGGGCATGGTGACTAGGGCTGGGGCTAGGCCTCGACCCTTAACCAAACCTCTGCCCACATTAATGTTTAAATACATATTTAGTGGGTCCTTTTAACAAGGCCCACCCATAACATGTTGGTTATGGTGGAGATTAGTTGTAGGCAGGTTCTATGTTCGAATCCCATGGAGGCTAATCCGACCTACACACAAATTTTTAGTGGCCACAGAGGTGCCACGTGGCAGCCTCTGGCTGGGCCACATGGCAGCCTCCCGTTGGTCCACATCACCAACAACAAACTGACCAATAAGAAATCACCAACTCAACACCAATAAGATTTTGACAAGTAACGTGATGTCATTGGCCCTTTGAACCCAGTCATTTTGCCAAATCAGCAGGCCCAATCATCATGCCACGTCAGCAGTACAAATTGCTGACTAGGTAGTCGTGCACAAAATTTTCCCTGTTTTCCAAATCGATCAGAACTCATTTCCAGGAGCATACAACATCCATTTTTCGTGAAATGAATTGCAACGGATTCAGGAAGACGATATCTAAGCGTTCATTCAAGTTTCACTCCAATCCGACAACTTTCAGTTTTGAGCACCAGATCACTCCTCCCCACTAGAAGCTTTTGGACCCCAAAATCTATTTCATTACTGAACAATTAGATGAGGGTACAAACCCCTCACCTTCAAGTCTCAATCCACTGGAATTTTCCTGAATTCAATAAGTTCAGCTTTTCATGAAAATTGATCTTTTTCCTTGATTTTGGAGACCTTGTCTTCCTGTTGTAGATACCATCTTGCAGAAATTTCCCAGAATTTGCAGAATAAGAAATTGTCCTTGAAGGAACAAACATATTCCATCCTTGGTTGTCAATCAAAGGAAACGTAATCAACTTGAAATATTTCTCACCTCAAACAATGTTGACATGACGATGTTTAGCTTGTCTTGCCTTGTACTTGGCTCGAGTCTTGACCAAGTGTTTTCACTATCACCATGCACCATTTTGAAACCCCAAGAAGAACTTGTGGAACATATGCCTTCTTTGTTAAATTTCTTTTGAACTTGCTCTTTGACCTTTTTACTCTTTAGCACCGACATCTTGTTCCCATCACTATTCAACAATGATGTATGCTGCTGCAATTTTTCCTCATCTTGTTTACCTCTTTTAGGAGGCAACATGTTAGAACCCTGAAACAACTTATTACAACCATTAACAACCTTAATGAAATCATATTTTTCATTTGATGCATTTCCTTGAAAGGCCTCATTCACAATATCTTTATGCTTGAACATTAACAAAGCAAAATTTTGACTTGCATTCACAATTCTCTTCATTTGTCCAACATGCATAAGAGACAAACTCATCTTCTTACTATGCGCTCTAACTATGTACTCAATTCCATTCTTGAACAAGTGATACTTATTTACATGGAGATGAAAGATTGCTCTCCTGCCATAAAACTATGGGCTTCCCAAAACAATACCAGAAATCTCAAGCGGAACTACATCAAGTTCAACTTCAACAAGAAAGTTTGGAGTGATTGCAAATCTAATGATGCACTTCCTTGTCACTAGCAAATTCGCATTCTTACATATCCATCCTAAAGGATAAGGTATTGGATGTGGAATGGTTTCTAGATTTAACTTCTTGACTAAGTCCTCAGAAATCAGATTTGCTTGTGACCTACTATCAAATAGTGTGTCAGTTTTGGTATGCTTTGAAACAACTCTAATATGGAAAAGTTCAATTCTTGTTTCATCATCTTAAGTATCATTAGAACAACTTGAAGAACTAGTGCTTGCTATGTTCTTACCTTTCAAACCCATCACTATAATCTTGTTTTCATCTCCTGAATCAGAACGTAAGTCATGTTCTACAATTGCACTTGTTTTCTCCTTCTCTTTGTTTTTAAGTTTTTTGGGTCTCATTTTTGGATGGAGTTTCCAGCAGTGATCTTCATCATGGCCATTTTTCAAATAGTGTTTGCATGTGAGTTTTTCTTTTTCCATTTTAATAGAAGCAATCTTCTTCCCTTTTCCATCAAACTTACCCTTTCCTTTTTCTCCATACTCAAGGGAACTTTCACTTTTCTCATCTAAACTGTGTTTCCCTCTTACTTGTAGATGTGTGGCTTGAACACAAACCTCATCTAAGTTTGTGGGATTGAACATGAGAATAGTGTGCCTAAGATAGCTATGTAAACCTCCAATATATTTTAACAAAGTGTCTTGAGATGACAAATTTACACCCAATACTAGTGCTCTTCTTCTAAACTCTTGAGTATAATTTTGAACACTTTGTCCTTTTCCTTGCCTAAAATTCTTCCAGTCCATAATTACTTTCTGCGTATAAGCTAATGGATAAAATTGTCTTCTAAGTGCAACAATAAAATATATCTAAGAGGTTGAGACCTTACCATAATTTTTCATATCCTCTTGTGTTTTGGCTTCCCACCAAATCAAAGTAGCACTTTCCAACCTTAATGAAGCCAACTGAATCTTTGTTCCATCATCCTTGATGTTTTGAATCCTACAATATACTTCAAATTGATGAACCCAATTATCAAGTCTTTTAGCATTCACTTCACCATCATACATAGGCAAATAAAATTTAATATCAAGTTTCAATAAGGGAGTTTTACCATGTCCCTTTGGTGTATGTGGAGGTGTTTGAATAAAGGCTGTTGTGGAAGAGGAAGAAGATGAAGGCGAGGAGGGAGGTGAGGATGATGGTGGTTTGTCACCATTTCCTTTTGAAGGCTTGTCAAAATCTCCTTTTGAAGGTTTGTCATCATCTCCTCCTTTTCCTCCAGAAGAACCCTCTCCTTTTGAAGGCTTGTAAACATCTCCTTTTGAAGGTATGTCATCATCTCCTCCTTTTCCTCCAGAAGAACCCTCTCTTTTTGAAGGCTTGGAACTCTCACCCTGCAATCTTGAATTTCTCTCTTCATAGAGAACTTTCACCATCTCAGTCATGTCAAAGAATGCTTTTCTGAAAGCCTTCTCATCCTTTGACATATTATCATCTCCTATACATTCTTACTGAAGCTTCAGGAACAACTTGAGGTGAAACTTGTGGCAAATGTGCTCTCCTTGTCCTTGTCCAAAATTGAGAACCTGTGCCCACAAGCTTTCATTCTCCTCTCTTGAGCTTCAACCTTGTAAGCATTAGAAACACTTGCAAACAATTAAATCCTCACAGCAACAAAGAAAACCTATGCTCTGATACCAAACTTGATCTGTATATGAAACTGCTTGAGGTTTATGTAAAATTGCAAGTGATTAAATTTGAGTTTTTAAGGCTCTTATGTCAAATTCATAAACACATAAACATGAATTTAAACTTCAGAAATTGCAGAATATTGTAGACAATACCACCATAATAGTAAACACAAAACAACAAGTGATGAAGGAGTTCACCCCTCCTAGGCTACGTCTCTTGGTCCAGCTTCCAATGCTTGGGCCTATATCATTATGCTCATAAAAATAGTGATTACAACAATTTACATTGCTCAAATGGATTCAATAATAGTTCCAATGGCTTCAGAGCTATCAAAAACTCTTGTCTAGCCTCTTTCTACTCCCAAAAAGACCAAGAACTAAGAAAATTATGAGCTCCCCAAGTTTTGTTGCTAGTTGACCTACAAATTTGCTAAGTCTAGCTAACCATCCTACAAATCTGCCCCTTTTTCTGCTAACTGGGGTGACAAATTGGCAAACTACGGAAATTGTGGGACCGCTAATTTCTTCATTAACTCCTATGCGCGTCGATGGTCACATGGGTGCTCCGCGTGACCTGGGGCTGGCCCCCGCGGTCTAACTCCGCTCCGTATCGGCCCTTGGTCTCAACACTATGGTCGCATGGCCAATGTTTAAGGTTGGGGGGGTCGGGGCTAATCCTTGGACCCTCATCCCACCCCTGGTCCATATGGGCGCAGTGACAAGGGCTAGGGTTAGCCCTCGACCCTTAACCAAACCTCCGCCCACATTAATGTTTTAAATACATATTCAGTGGGTCCTTTTAACAAGGCCCACCCATAACACGCTGGTTATGGTGGAGATTAGTTCGAGGTAGGTTTTGCAATCAAATCCCACGAAGGCTAATCTGACATGCAGACAAATTTTTAGTGGCCATGGAGGTGCCACATGACTGCCTCTGGTGGGTTCATTGGCGACCTCCTGTTGGTCTACATCACCAACAACAAACTAACGAGTGGTGTGATGTCATTGGCCCTTTGAACCTAGTCATTTTGCCAAATCAGCAGGCGCAGTCAGCAGTACATATTGCTGACTGGGCAGTCCTGCACAAAATTTTACCTGTTTGCCAAATCGATGAGAACTCATTTTTAGGAGCATACGACGTCTGTCTTCCGTGAAACGAGTTGCGCCGGATTCAGGAAGACGAGATCTACACAGTTGTTTAGGTTCTGATCCAATCTAATAACTTTCATTTTTTTGAGCATATTTTGAGCACTGGATTAGTAAGAAAATGATGAGTTTGATAAAGAGGAGTCCCTCTTAAATGGCTGAGAGATGAAGGTCAAGACTCTTTTTCAGTAATTTCCTCAATACTCAAAATACTGGGTGGAATTTTTCCTCCTTCATGACCGAAATATACCGATTGTGGTTGAGATAAAGGTAGAGGAGGAGAAGAAGAAGTCTCATAAGTATTCGATTTAGGTATCTGAGGTTCCCGAGACTGTATAACCTCAAGTTGTAAATTTTATGAATCTAGAAATTCAGGTTCAATGACCTCAGGTTCTAATGTTTCAAGGGCTTCAGTTTCGATTGCGTCAGAGTCACCAGTTGGTAAAGATGTAATTTCGGGTTCAGTACTTATGGGAATTGATGATTTTGGCTGATTAATTTCATGTGTGGTTCCAGAAGGGGTAGCTTTCGAAGCACCAGGTTTGGTAGTTTGTGTTTTCTTATTATCACAACAACGAGGTGTTTCCTCTGGAGGTAAAGGAGGCAATCTTTGCATTCTATGCAAACGAAGAGGTTGTTGGAGATGTTCTTCCATGATGGATTAATCAATTTTAGAAATTAACAACACAAATAAAACAACAAGGGGTAACTAGGCAAAAGGGTTTACCGACTTATTGTGAACTGGAATATACCATTTCCAATACGTGCAGACAATCTCCCCAAATGTTGTGTTCAATGTATCATAGTAAACAAGGTGACCGACTTAGTTACTTATGGTAGGATAACAACCTAATGGGGATTCCTAAAATATACCTGGAGGCAGATGGAAGTGTAGTCCCTCGTATTGTTGTCTAATGCTTCCTATACGATAGGAAGCATTCCGTACTTTTCATATGGGGAGCGCCATCCGATATACCCGAAGGTATGTGGAGAAAGATCGAATATACTTACATACGTGGAATATCAACTACCCCAAGAATGTAACACAAACAAATAATGACAACTCATACGTTTAATGACGTCAGAACACGTCTTCTGACCTCTATGTGTGTCATTAATGTTCCAAATTCTCCTTAGGTTAATTGAATACATTTTAACGTTGATATTCAATTAAGTTTCAATTTTAAGGCTCACGGTACGAATTCACCTGAACTTCCTATGATGCAACTACCATGATGAAAATAACTCTTTTGTTTCGATGAAGATCTCTCTACGGAAAGAAAGAAAGAAACAATGATGCAATAGTAAAAAATGCAACAAATAAGAGCTTCCTAAGCAGATCTTTCAATGTATTGTTCCAATGCAATTCGAAAAACCCTATATGCAATGCAAAAAGGGAGATTTTTATTTTTTCTTTTCAAATGCAATGAAAATGAAAAATGAAGCTAGATTATTGATCAAAATAAATCACACAAAAAATTATGTTTATTCAATCAATAATCAAACCAAGTGTTCACAAACTCTAATTGACAAGAAGAGAGAAAAATCTAATAAACTCTCATCAAAAGGCAAACAAACTCAAATGTAAACACATTGATGGCTTTACAGAGACAATGAGTAGTTTAGAGACTCGGGAAAATTCAATGGATCAAATCAAAACTTAGAGCAATGCATAAAAATGCAGTTTTTGCATCCTACAAGAACCATCGCAATTTGGGTGAAGAAACCAGTGCAATGCATCGCACAAACAGAGCGAGACAAGTGTTGGGTCGCTCTGTCTCAGACTAGAAAGTGCGTTAGGGCTGATTTTGTTCAAAAAGTGAAACAAAAACCCTACCAAGCTCAAAATTATGTTTTCCCAAGACTAATTACTCTGTAAACAAGTCAATTTAAGTTGGATTTAAAGGTCTAAAATGAATAGGCAAAGGAAACCACTATAGGAACATCTCATTCCCGAGTATGGTCGCCAAGTTATTTGATGGAAAATTTTCTTCTGCGAATATAAGTGAACTCCCTAGATCTAGTGCGTTGATCTAGAAACAATAGAAACAAAAGGCTTGTTCTTTCCTTAGAGAGGTTAGAATATGGAGGAAAGACTTACCTTGAGTCCAACGTAAGTTATCCTTTTCTCCTTGCTTGTAAACTTTAGCTCTAGCTCCAAAAGCTATAAATGGAACCCACTAAACAATTATAACAAGCATGAGAACTGCAAGATACAAATATTATAGATTAATATGTATAATCAATGGGTCAAGAAGATATTGAAATATATATGCATCAAATAGACACAAGTATAGGAAAACAAAGCATTTTGTATTAATGAAAGGTAGGAGAAGATTACAACCCTTTTACAGATATTGACCATGTAGAGTTCGCCCACCTAACTTGTCCTTCCTTAGCCACAAAGAATCTTCAATCACAACTCAAGGATGATAATGGATACTTAGGCAAAAACCAACAACATTAATGCATAGCTAAGAATGTCCAAAAGCCAACCTAGACTCTATGGCAAACAATGAATTTATAGGGTAAATAGGGTAATTTGGGTTTTGCCAATCTAGGACTTATATCCACATATGAGGGAGGATAAGCTCTAGGTATAAGAGATAAGACCCCTAGGATAGGAATTTGAGGTCTCAATCAATAGTAAATGGTTAAAACCACCTTAGAAGCTTCTGGAAATAGAAAAGAGAAGATTCGTATTTTTTTTTATTTTCCCCAGAATTCTAGAACTATTGCGCCTGCAGCAAAGGAAACATGTGTTAGTCAGAGCAGGTGCTCGCTTATGCAACATGCAACCAGTGCAAGTGGCTAGAAGGCAGGGTGCACTGGGACCAAAACTAGGTTTATAAGTTGATTAACCCATAATTCTTGGACTTTTTGGAGAGATAATGCTTAAGGCTTTGCAAAGGGATGATCACAAGGTGTCAATGATGATGATTTATGCAGGCCATTTGAGCAGATGTGAAAAAATGACCTATAACATCACCTTTAGCTAAAGTAAACTAACATATAAAATAAGAAATTGCAGCAATCTACTAGTTTATAAAAGCAATGAAAATCTAGCCTCAAGAACCATGATAATAAAATGAAAAATGAGGTCTAAATATAAGACTAAATAAGAGAATTAATTACAACAATTTTCAGGGTTAAAAGGCATATAATAAAAATCAAAACCTTAGACGTCAACCCTAATTTAGGACTGAAAACTACACTTAAATTGACACTTTTTGGTTTTCCAATATATGTCAAACAACTTGTAACCCTAGGATAGTAACATCTAAAGAAATAAATGCTGAAAAATATGATTTTGTTGTGATTAATCTTTCATTTACCCTATAACTAAAGAAAAAGTGAGTTTTTAGAGAGTTAAATCATTGACACAAGAGATAAGACTAGTGCCTTTCTCAATCTAGGGCTAATAGAGTCTAGGAGAAACAATCATGGGAAGAAAAAATATGAGTGTGGGTTCAAAAATACTAAGGCAGACTAACTTGTGTCCCATAATCCTCTAACCCTAGTGTCCTATTTTCTTGAACAAATAAGGCAGGGAGATAAACCTAGGTCACCTCGAGAAAACTTAATGAAAAACCTTGTTCTAGGAGAATTAAGAGATAAAAACACCATCAAAGCTATGGTGAATATTTACTAAACCTTATCCATCAACAATAACACGATTGGAAGAAGATAACTCACATTATGTAACACATATCATCAAAGTTCACCAATAATCATTCATGAAAAGAGAACAATCTACATCACAATATCTCCCAAGAGAAAAGTCAGTCAACTAGTGTTCTATAGTGAATTTAGAGTGAAAATACAAGTATGAGATAAGTGATATATCTCAAGTGTGCAATGATCCAAAGTGAGGTGAATGCTTCCCTCTTTATACTAGGCAAACAAAGCATTTTACCCTAAATTAGGCTAAATATTGCAAAAATCATCAAATCCATGATACAAGGTCGACAAGTCATTATGTTGACCCCCAAAATAGCCTCAAAGATGAAAGTAGAATGAAAAAATATTAAGTAAAATTAGAGGAGGAAAGGTTCAACCATATTTGGCAGAGGAGCCCACAAGTGGGGCCAAGGCACATAAATCATTTTTTTATTATTCCTTGACTTAAAAATGATTTTTTCCTATAGTCAAGAGATGGAGCGATCTCAGCCATCCCAGGAGACTTAATCTCAGACCTTCGAGGGACTGGTGGGCGAGGGTCGAATTCTAGGAGGAAAAGAGGTGTAGAATTGGTCATTTGAGCATTAGATCAGTGTGTTCTCACTTCAACAAAGAGCAAAGAAAATTCCAACACTAGGATTTTCTACTCAATGCACTCCAACAAGAGAAAACAAGCCACATAATCGTCATCATCTTTGAATTTGTGTTTCCACCAGCTGAGCAAGTAGGCTTGTGTAGAGCAGCTGCAAAGAAGGTTGTATGAGACCATATGGAGCTCACATCACGTAGAAGAGGGAGACTGATTTATATTGACAGAGTTTGGCTAGTTCGTAAAAGGTTGCTAGGCATTTTTTGAGTGATAGGAAGTTTTATCCCTCATGTAATTCATTGTTGCTGAAGAAAATAAGGAGAACACATAGTTTACAAGTTTTTCTCAGTCGGGTTTTCTTGGGTAAATTTATTGTGTATTGTTTTTATGGTGTGCTTGTCTTCATCTATTCCTTTTGTTTTTTGCTACATTAAAGTTAGAAAACTCAACATATTTGTGAGCTAAAAGTGAAAGTTTAGATTTTTCATTCTTTTCTTGGTTAAAATTCATAGATTAGTTAGCTAGGTTTTAGAAAACTAACATGGTATCCAATCCTTGTGTCTAAGTCCAACACAATGTTTTCAACCTCAAGAACAAGTTAAGGCGCAAAGTGAAGGCATAGCAAAGCTGGAGGGTTGCACTAGGGTTTATAACAGTGTGGCTACGAGTTTTAACCCACAAAGTGAAATTTTTGGTAGTAAATCAGTGTGCTAGGTTTATGGACAAGTTTGACCAGTAGGATGTCATAGCAGGGTTTGAGACAAGAGCACCGTGTGGAGGGAGCAACAATTTTTGCTCGAGGAAGGAGATAATTTTTTTGGCGATTAAGGAGCAAGGTGTGAATTATTTTGCTGAGAACCCACCAACTACACCAACTAACCCCCAACAATTGGCTCAAGGCAACAAGAATGATGCCAAAGCAAGAAGGCTCATACTTGAGGGAGTCAATGACCACATAGTTCCAAATATTTCTGGCAAGAAGAATGCTAAGGAAATGTGAACAAAAAATTATGAACCTTTACCAAGGCACAAGTGAAGCCAAAAAATTCGTGCTCAAGGACAAGTTGAGAAACATCCCAATGGACAAGTATGAGGCCATAATTTCTTATCTCACCAAATTCACTTAGGTGAAGGACGAATTAGCCAGTGTGGAGAAGACAGTACCCAAAATATATTTGGCGAACCTTGCACTATTATTGCTTCACAAATAGTGGGACAACTTCTAAGACACAATGAGTGGCAGAAAGAATCTTCTAGATAGGGAGCAACTATGGGGTGTGTAACACCTTCCTTGCACATCTACCTAAGCAACCAACCAACCGGGGTAAACATGTGACGTGAAGTTACTATTATATGATTCAACATCCTAATTCACGTTAAGGAAGTGGAACCGATGGGAACACACCATACAAACCTTCAATATCAACAATAAGATCCCTAGGAACCATCCCAACCTTTCTGCTAACCAACCCCTAGGTCCCACTGAGTCTTTAAAATATTAAATCTCTGGACTCTCCCATGCTATGGCCATGTAAGTGTCCAGAGAACTCTGGACGCTCCCACAAGCCTGCATGGCTTCGTCTAGGGACTATTTCTAGTAGACCCGTGTGAGAGTCTATGGAATTTAAGGCACTTTTCAAGCCTATAATTCCGGCCACTACCAAGAACTTGTTGTAGCTTCCGGAATCCATTAAACACATGATGACAAAACTAGTAAACCAAAAACTAACTCTAGGACTAGGCCTGACCTTCCCCAACTGGAACTGACATTCTGTTAAACACTTGGCATGAATGAAATCTATAGGTTTAAATAACATATCTAAGCATAGGGACCTCATATTTATCTGAGATTCACTAGGAGGCATTGTTTCCTTATCCCTTTAGGTACAGTTCATCCATTAGGCCACATATACATTGTTAATTCATATACAAGTGAAAACATGATGGGCTCCATACATAGCCATTGTCATGATACATATTCATAACCAACATAATAATAACAGAAATACTAAGGATACTATAGCCATAGAATCCACATATAAACCAATATAATACTCATGTGATAAAAAGGAGAAATGACCTCATATTAATGATGCAAAAGGCAACCTAGTATGGGACTACCACGTTCTCGACCATAGAATGGCTGAGCCAATCTCTCTTCAACCATTCACCCCCGTGCCATATTCCAAGCATGAATGTGGGATCTCATAAAACACATCAATCAAAACCATCCAGGGCTTCTAGAGGCCAAACCACCTAAACCCATCAAACAATGGTCCACCTCATAGTCGGACATCACAAAACCATCATCAAATTGGTCTCTACCCAAGCCTTCTAGGGCTCAAGAGCGCTTGTTCCAACCCGAATTCCAGGACTAGTAACTCAACCCACAACTGCCATCGATCTTCCAAAGCGTTTTTCCAACGAAGGTTTCTAGGACTAGTAACTCAACCCACAACTGCTGCTAGGCTTCCAAAGAATTTGTCCAACCAAGGCTTCCAGGATTGGTAACTCAACCCACCAAGGGCTTCTAGAGTGTTTTTCTAACCAATTCTTCCAGGACTAGTAACTCATCCCAAACTGTTACTAGGCTTTCAGAGTGTTTGTCCAACCAAGGATTCCAGGACTAGTAACTCAACCCAAGCTATTACAAAGCTTCCAAAGTGTTGTCCAACCAAGGCTCCAGGAACTAATAACTCAACCCAATCTAAAGGAAACATGAGAACCAACTAGAATAACAAAGAAATGAACCCACAACACCATGGCTATCTAGGAAATGGCAAGGCTATGCAATTCCACTATCAATCCAGGCAATCCTCCATGCCAATGACAAATCATGACCAAGAAACTGCATGCATGTGCCATGCATGCCAAAAATAGTGAGGAAAACATACATGCAACTCGGTATCTGCAGTCAAAACCCACTGTAGCTATTGGTCCCGATGTCCTCTTTCACTTTCTTGCTCTTCCTTTGCCTTCTTGCTCCAAAACTGCAAGTATGCCATACTCTCCAAGTGTGCTCCAAGGGAGCTCTAAGTATCCAAGGGTATGAGAGAGAGAATAAAAGAGAGCTCCAAAACTGAACTGACCAACTTTACACTGACCAAGCCTACCCACTGATCCTCATAAGACTTTTTATTAATGAAGCCTCTATTTTCTTCAATTTCCATTATTTTCCTTCATTTTCCTCCTCACATGCAACCTCCCTTTTCTCCTAATTTCCATCTTTTTCATAAATACATGCCAAATAATGCCTCATGCCTTTCCAAAGCCTTTTCCATTTCCTTTTCCAATTTTCTTAGCTATAATAACCAAAATGAACACCCACTAGGATGTTTTGACCACCATTCAACTTGGAATACATGTCCCGTGACCGCGACCTTATATATATTTTACATGAGTTTTTAACTAGGGCTATTACAAAACCCTCCCCCTTGGGGGAACACCGTCCTAAGTGTTAAATGACACCTATAACCAACAAGATTGCCGAAAATAAAACATACTACCCATGGAGCTTTATAATAAAGCTCGTTGTAGTATTTACAATGACCATTGCTGAAACATAACAATCATACTGTTTACGGGAGCTTTATAACATAATGCATTATGGTATTTAGAATAACCACATATACACATACACATTTGCTCAACCAAAAAATAAAAGGATATAATGCCTGCATCCACAACAAAGGAATCCAGAGGCTCACACCTCCACCCTCAATGTAATGCCAAGATTCACCTCCTTCCTAGGAAGTTTAGAATCCACTGTCAAAGTCAAACCTACATCCAATGTCTAGTGCTATAATCATGCACCACTTGTCCTCTCAGTGAATAATTACCAACTCATTGTTCCAGGGCATACTCCCAATGTGCATTTGCTTCCATTTTGCAATGCTAATGACCAAAACAAATCCATCCCCGACCTTCCCTTCTCTGCTACATAGTCCCTCGAGCAATCCGGTCATCCCCTTCCGTGCAGTCACTCACCTTCCAAGTTCCGCTGGAACCCCCATCTTGGGCAGTCCATCCCTTGGCAAAGACTTCCTCGCATCAGAAGATACAACAACTAAGGCATATCCCTACCTTAAAATCATCATACCTGTCATAGCATGCTCATGACAATAAATGGACCTATTGGGTACCAATGTCCCACAATGGCCCTGCTCCTGAATACTTTACTAGCATACTACTACCTGTTTCAATTCTTTTCACTGACGTTGCTAATTCTTGCAGTCAATTTCAACCACCCAACTAGGCATTTCATGCTTTCTTGTACCAAGCACATAACTGCCATTAGATTCAAAATAAATTGAAATAACTTCAAACCATACCTCATTGGTATCTCGTCAATAAGGTACACTGACAATCCTATTCATTTCCTGTCACAACAAGTCAAACTAACATCTTTGACCGAATCATCATGTATAAACACATCACATCATGTTAGCTCAAAACACAACCATCATAAATCAAAATCATAAATCACATGTAACCATCATAAACCAGAATCATAGATCACATGTAATCATCATAGACTGGAATCATAGATCACATGCATAATAAAACTGAAATAAAATACTGATACTTATCCTTTAATCAATCCTTGGCTTCTACCATTGTCCTTATTCCGTATGCACTCCGGGTCGGTTGCCACACCTGACAAACACCCAATGCTTTCTCTTCAACCATGTGCATATATACATAGTGTGAATCACACACAAACAACCACACACAACACACAACACCATGAAATACAAGCACCTACACCTGACCTACAACTCATACGCTTACACCTAGGGTACAACACAATGCATACATACACCTATACCCAGGGTACAACACAACACATATGTACACCTACACCTGATGTACAACACCACACAATACATGTACCTACACCTAGCGTACAACACAACGCAATACTTGTACTACAAAGAGTACGACACAATGAGTACACATGTCACGATACCACAACCACACAATGCACATACATAGTACCGCATGCCTGCAACACATGTACGACATGCACACAATACCACATGTATAACAATACCATATGTACAATATGTACAAAGTACCACCTGTACAAAGCACCACTTGCACAACGTGTGCACATCATCACATGTACACGACACCACCTGCACAACTTGTACACAACACCACATGTACATTGTACCACTTGCACAACGTGTACACAACACCAAACGTACACAACACCACATGAATGACATGTACACGACGCCACATGTACACAACACCATATGCACAACATGTACACCACGCCATATGTACATAGTACCAAATGTACAACATGCACACAACACCACATATACATAGCACTACATATACAACATGTACATAACACCCTATGTACACAATACTGCATATCCAACATGCACACAACAACGCATATCCATCATGCACACAATACAATATGTACACAACACCACATATCCAACATGTACATAGCACTACATATGAAATATTCACACAACACTATCTGTACCACCCAGTACATAACATTGCATAAACAACATGTACACACACTATATATACATGACACCGCATGTGCACAACATCACATATGAAACATGTAAAACATATACAACATATGCACAACAATAGTACCACACATCCAAAACCACACTATCTCTACCAAGCAACCTTTCTTCTAGTGTCTCTCCGCCATCCATCCTTATCCCAGCATGCCGCAAGCCACAATGCTTTCATTTCATTGATGTATCCCTCGGTATAGCCTGTCCATAACATAGACATAATATAATCATATAATATCAACTCATAACCACATGATACTGAACTCATAGATTTGTCAGGGCTACTCCTCCAAATTGATTCCTTGTAAGACCAGGAACCTCTTCATGCCATTCACCTACATAAGCAATCATTCTTCCACAAGAATGATCCCTCATGACCCTGTCTGACAGTGACATATATACATGCAAACATATTTACATATACATAAACATTAACATAAAAAATCATGTTCCTGTCAGACAATGATATGCATACATACACATACATACATATAAACATCAACAAAAAATAATAATGATCTAGTCATTCAATGACATACATACATAGATAAATAAAACATTAGCATAAAATAATCATGATCCATGATGACTTTGTTAGACATGACATACATACATACATACATACATGTATACACATATAGACATCAACATAATCATGATCACAACATAATTACTAGATATCATAAGGTCAAGGTTAAGAGAACTCCCTTTATGCGCGGAATACATGCGCAACATTGAGAACATCAATTCTCAACATAGCCAAGGCATATGATGCCTAAAATCCATTCACCTTACCTTTCTTGATTACCTTTCCCATGACTATCCCGTCATCATCTATTTACACCAATGGACCCGACCAATCCAATTGGTTGTCATACTCTTTCCTTCAACTTCGTTTATACATGCACCGACTTCATCTAAGTCTTACATTGCCTATTGGATTTTATTCAGCTCTCTCCGATCTCCACTAACTTTCCTCTTTCCCAACCGATTCGCAGGACTCAAAACTTAAAATGCAAGCCCAAGAAACAAACAAGAAGAAAAGCATGAAAACCAATAAAATACGACACCACAAAAAAAGTGGCATGATGATGCACTAGACATAACAAAACTGCAATTCAAGCACAAGAAAATTACAAAAGACCAACAACACAAGACTATCAACAGACACCATGATTGAATCCCCATGATTCCTAGTGCTTCCAGAGGAAAACTCAACCTAAGCCTTCTTCAATATTTCATGGCAGTCTCTTTGCCATGCAATCTCATGCATCATATATCCATGAACGCATAACTTTCAGTGCATAAATAAACATAACAACATACTAGTTACCTTACCTTGTTGTGCCAAGCACATTGCCTTGTAACTAAATACATCCATGCCATCTCTCAAGGACTACAATTCCCTTGACGAATCCATCCTTAACTAGAAACTAGTTGATATACCTGTCAAATACATGTTCATGACTATAACACATATCCACATAATGTCAGACAAAATCAAGGTTAAGAAGATTTCCTGTATGCAAAACACTCATTCGTTTGGAATTAGGTTCCCAAACATAGCCAAAGGAATTCTTTCCCAACTCATTTCTTCTACCTTTTTAATTTGTTGCAATTGAGTCTTAATATGCATTGTCACATCACCCAACTATTAGTTATATAAACACATCAATTATTACCTTGTCAAGCTAGTATCTAGCATGTTTCCTTGCAGCTGCTCACACATGTCAACCACATGTTCCAAATATAAAGACAAACATATCTATCAATTTGAAAACCTTTACCAAGTCTAACAACCATGTCATAATCCATAGTGAACTCATATTCATTAGACATAATGCTACAACTGTCACCTATTACACTCAAGTACATATCAACTGTCTCAACGAATGTATTAGTACAATCATCTTAAAACAAGATCATTGGAACACATACTCATATTATGAAATTCATCAAACATTCAACCAACTTGAAAACATACCATGTTAAATAAATCAACTAGACGACATAATAGACACCAAACACTCAAACACCAAATAGACGTCATAATCAAATAGTGAAGCACAAAGTAGATGACATAAGAAAGTTCATACCTTGATGTATCTCATGGGAGGCAATCTTGTCTGCACAACCAATCCAGATTAGCACGATATAACTTCATAACATATCAACTCAACCACAAATAAGTCATGATATCCATAATAATCACTAGATAACATGTCCACATCATAAACTCATAAACATTTATCATTCATACATAATAATCACATTTGCACAGTCAGTCTAGATTAGTATGACATAATATCACAACATATTAACTCATACCTGAATGTCATAACCCTAACCATTCACATAGACCAATCCAACTTAGTATGATACATATAACATCAAGATCTTAATGTAATAACCCAATCATCAAGCTATCATATAATGACAACAAGTTATATATCATGCTCATCAACAACATACAACCTAAGCATCAAGCTAACTATCATATAACAACAACAAGTTAACCTATAACAAACTCATCAACAACATATAACATAATCATCAAGTTATGTAACATGAAACAACAATAGCAATGCATACAACCACATGTTCCTGTCATTTATGACTATTCGACACATATGCATGTGACTATACTAATCAACTAGCATATATCATGTATGTAACCATAACATCAATAGAATGAAAGACATACACATAACCACAATGTACATAACAATCCTTAACCTACATACCTGCATGCCCAACATAAAAACCTGTATGACGACATGCTCTTACCTCAAGGTCCAATGCTGCAACTTCAATTTAATGATTTGCGTCTCCTACTCTATCTTAGCCAACATATCACCATCATAACAGACCAATATCATCACGATGACCTAATTGTATACAATGACTTCACAATGCACGTTTATCAATGATTGTGAGAGGAAGAAAAGGGTGATTGAAGAGGCTCTTATAGGAAGCAAACCTCCTAAGGCATGTCGTGTTTCTTTGCTTGGGGTTGTGGTTCATGTCTACATTAACCATTCTTCTAGTTTTCCTCCTCGATGATAGGAAGTAGTGAAGATGGATATTACGATGCAGAATCTGGTCGTTTAGGAGAACATTGACATATCAACCTAACTCAAATATATTACAACCACCATGGAGAATATTTTATCATTATTGAACAACCAAGGAGAAATGTTGGCCTCTGTCAATCAAGATCATATGATTCTTATCAATAAAAATATTTGAATTTTATAGGTCAAGATAAACTGTTTCTTGGCAAAGGTGGACATGCTAGACCTTCATTTGGAAAAACTTGAAGCTGTAGCTCAAACATGATCTAAGGAGGATAAGGTGGACTTGGAACATTGAGAATAAGTGGGCTATCCTAAGCTCATTTTTCTTGTCCAATTGGAATGCACAGAAGAAGAAGTTGTAGGAAAAAATGATAAAGACAAGTTGACCCTTGTAGGCTAGTTAATTTCTCCTTTATTTGTTTGAATATGTTTTGCAAGTATGTAATAGTTTTAGGAGTATTTATGAAGCTTTAAAAGTGTAGTCAACTCAGGAAACAAGTAGGCAGGAAGTGTAGCAGAAGCTATGGTCTTTTTTGGATTGAACAAAAGCTAGAATACGAAGAATCAATTGAATATGTAAAAGGCAAGAATCAGTTGAATATGTAAAAGGCAAGAATCAGTTGAATATGTAAAAGGCTCTGGCCTTGAAACCAACTTTCAATAAATACAAATCATAACGGTTTTGTTGAAAAAATATTAAAAGTAATAAATATGTATTAATTAATTATAAATCATAATCATAATTTTTTAAAGAGGATAAAACTATGAAATTTTCCTTACACAATGATGAAAGTATATATTTAGATATATTGTTTTTCCTCAAAGAAAATTGTAAAATTTCATTAAAATGAAAAAAGTTACATGTTGTAGATGCATTTCATGCATTCTCAAAGGCTATCCAAAAACAAACTAGAGTCAAAGGCCCAACAAAAATTGGCCCTATGATAAAAACATAGAAAGTGTGCACTAAAAGTGTTGAAGTCCGGACAAAAATAGCACTATAGATATCACTGTATAAATAACAAAAAGAGCAGTTGAAGATCCTGTATAAGCTGCCTATCCTTTTGTGAAGGGTTGATGATAGTATTCTTGAATATCTTCTCCTAGATGCTTTGAGATCTTCCAAATTCCCTTGGCCTATTGAATGGCTACCTTAGACAAACTATCTGCAACTGTGTTCCTTTCCATGTAAATATGGTAGGAAGTTATAGTATTAAAAAATTGCTTTAATTGTAAGATCTCCTCTAAGATCAGAAGTAGTGTGTGGTTGTGGCATCTTTGAGAAACATTGAAATAGTTTATAACATTCATTGAATAACTGAAAACCTGAAGGGTACGACATCCTTTTTAAATAGCCAAAGAAAGAAGAATTTTACGAGATAACAACTTTGCATATTTGTTAGTGACCTTGCCTAAACCAATTTGAGATTTGAAGAAATGATTTTCATTGGAAGGGCCATAAAATTATGGCCAGGGAACTAGTGGATTAATAGTCTCTTCAATGATAAACCATGGAGCCTGAGAAGTATCTGAAGATTAAAAAGGAACAAAGTTTGCACATATTTGTGCAGCAACAATATTGGAAACAAAGGTTAGGTCCTAAAGGGCTACCTTATCCCTTGACAACCACACCCCCCAACATATGAGAGGTGGAAAATTTCTAAGAGAAACATATTTGGACGAGTCCCACTGCATCTTCTAGGAATCATAAAATGATTTTCCCCTATACACCAAGTTACAACACAAGTTTTTTTTAATTTGGTCCAAAATAATAAAGTGAAAAGACAGTGGAGGAAAAAATGTATCATAGACTCCCTAGAATTCTTACATAAAATACACTAGTTGGGACCCTCTTTATGTAAATTTTGTAGATTGTGATAATTTGGGACTTGATTTTCAATTAAACACTAAAGAAAGACCCTAGCCTTAGCTAGGTAGTTAAGCTTCTAGATCTTCTTCCACCACTAGCCAGGGTCAACATGTCTTCTGGTTGAAATATGACATGGATATTCTATCTTTGGTGTGTACACCCAAAATAGAGAGTGAACCCAATAGAGGGTCCCCTCTCTTTCTCTAATTCTGACATGTGAGGATTTATACTCATTTGTGTAATTTTCCCAAGTGTCTAAGAACTCTAGCAGATTAAGTTGATCAACATTTTCCCATCCTTGTTCCCAATCGAGGAGTGAGATTCGTTGACAATCTAATTCAAAAAAGTCTTTCCATGCTCATTTAGGAAGGAAACTAAATCTCAAGGGAGTATAAAATTATCCCCACATCCAATCCATGGGTTAATGCCTATCCTCATCTTCTCACCATTTCCAATCTTCCAAGCAAAACCGCCTTCTACCACTGAGAAAGATGATAAGGCAACCTTCCAACTAACTTAGGAGTTTACAAACTTTTTGTTTCGTGGCCTAACCCATTCCTCAAAAGAAAGAGAGAAGATATATTTTCGGTAGGCTATCAAGGTCTAAAAGTTTTTGTTGACAATAACCTCCAACCAACATTGGCTGCTAGTGCTTTTGCAAAAGTAGGAAAGTATTTAATGCCCTAGCTTCCCCAAGATTTTGGTAAGACAATCCTTACCCACTTCACCCATGGGAGGAATAAATACTCCTTGGATCTAGCCCATAAGAACCGACAACACAACTTCTTGATTTATTTGGTAATTGCTTTGGGCACCCAGGTAAGAGCCATTTAACACACTGGAATCACTTCTAGTATTGATTTTACAAGTACCATCCTCCCTGCATTAGAAAGCCACTTGAAACTAAATAGTTTTAGTCCATTTTCCATCTTAGCCAACAACTAGATAGAATCTTCTTTTAGATATGCATTTAAATTGAGATGAAAACTGAGATATTTTAGGCCATCTTTAAGGTTTTTAACTTGAAAAGGAAATTGAGCTCGCACCCTATGAACTTCTCCATGAGACAACCCATAATAGTAAAGGGTAGACTTTGACACCTTTATTAACATTCTTGTAGCCTTATGCGAAAGAGATTGGGCTTCTTTGATGACTACTAGATCCTCCCTTGAATCATTAGTAAATAGAATAATACGACACTTGGTAATCAACAACCTCAATTCCCCTAAACTCCCCCCTTATTTTTGTTTCCAAAAGTAATTTTATGAGTGCTTCTACTACCAATAAAAACAGAAGCGGGGATAATGGGAAACCTTGTCTGAGACCCCACTAAGTGTGGATATGTATGTATGCATGCATGTATGTATATGTATATTTATATACCAAAATAAATTCAAGACTTATTTATAAGGCTTACAACAACCATGCAGTCTTACATTACCTAAAATTCTATGTAGGGGAATCTTTTCCAATGTATGTTTGCATATTTTAAGGAGCTTGAGATAATGCGACCTTCTCTTTCTTGGCATCTTGCATTACTGTTACATGTCCCTCTGGTTTGTAGGGGTTGTCCACCTCCTTTTTATTTTTGTGGGAACAATCCTTTCTTATATGTTCCCCTTTACAATGCCAATAGGAAAATATCTTCTTTTCCTTTTCAACCTCACAAGGCCTCTTCCTGATAATATGCTTTTCCATATTTGGGGAATTTATTTTGAGATGGAAATTCTTGCAATTACTTTTGCAGTTAAGAATTCCACTTGGCCATTTCTTGTTATTTCCTAGTGAGATTCCTATTTCCTAGTGAGATTCCTCTAGTTGGATTTCCTTCTTTCTCATTCTTGATGGGCTTGCTCCATATCCTACTACACCATGCCACAATACATGCTTCCTTTTATTGCCATTCAATCTTGAGTTGTGTTGTCACACACACCTCGATGTTGATGAATTAATGAAATATAATAAATAATATACCAACTATCCCATTTCCAAGCTATTCCAAGCACATTACCTTGTGGTTGTTAACACATGTACAAACTTTTTATCGGACACATATCTCAACCAGGATACAATTTAAACATATACATCAACATGGTTTCAAAAATAAAAATATACACACATGTATATATCAATAATTTTACTATCATTGCATCATATAATTTCAAAATCATCTCTTTAACAAGATCATAGACATTAATTAAAATCAACCTCTTTACTAAGACCACCATTTCTAAAATCTTGAAGAAAAATAAACCCTTTTAAAATTTTAACCATCATTACCAATTTTAGAGATCAACCTTCTTACTAAGGTGAGAAATAATAATCAAGGTAAGAATTTTTTTCCAAGGAAAACAATCATGGTATCTACAATCTCAAGGGGGTCAGTTAGGAAACCACATGCATCTATCATATTCATAATTTTTTAGATTTACAAAATACCTCATAAGACCTGCATGTGATCCCAAGTTAACATATAATCATTTATTACAGTATTACACCCAACATTGATTTCACATGTAAGTAATTACTATACAAGTCATGACCATAGTGATATAACTAGCCCATACAACAAGTAATTATCAATCACTTGATTCTCCAATAGAGTCACAAACCCCATGCCTTCATTTCCACTGTGATAGAGCCCATCCAGTTCAAGTATTGAACCCGGAAGCTTTGAGACCACTCTATAACACACCCCATCCTATCCCTAGTCCCTACTAGGGGTAGAAGGAAGTCGTTACCTGGATGAATCGATCTCTAATGTCTCTTTATGGAAATTAGGTCTAATTTTTGAACCCTTTTTTCAACTTTCTTAAAAATTTGAATGGGTGATATCCTTGTGTTTGTCTCGTCAGTACCTTTCCAACGACATACAATTTTCCCCATTCTAAATTCAAGATCAAAATATATGGTCTATTAAAAAAAATCATATTAGGTCATGCCATGCTTTCTGACTTTCCATGTGGTTCCAACATGACATCCCATGTGTTTCCCACATGATTGTTATTCTAGCTAGAAAACCTACGTGGATAAGTGTGTATGCCTTTGTAGTCAGAGATCAACCTAATCCACGAATATATTGTTGGGTTGTGTTATATTCTTTCCACGACTACCCCATGTGTAGTGGGGTCACAGGGCGTTGCCGAGGGGCAGAAGCCCCCCTGCACAGGGTCTGGGGTAGCGCCCTGGGAAATCTTTTTTTTGGACCCTATATTAGGTGGGCAAACCTACCTATGTTTTTGTGCATGGATTTCGCACATGGTTTTGGGCATGCTGGTTTTCTGTCCATAATATTTTGTAGATCCGGTCAAGGGAAATACAATTATGTTCTAATCCAGGGTTAATGGATTGGGGTTTATGGATGCTTCAACATGTATATATATGTATTGTAACATTGAAAGAAATATAATAAAAAAACAATCTAGTAGTCCCGATTTTGGAATCCAAGGGAAAATCTTTGTGTATATATGTTTTATGTTTTATGCTCTCGCCATTGTTTATTTTAAGTTTTTTTCTTTTAGAATTCATATGCAGGTAATTTCTGTATGGGGTTAAAACGTACATTTTCTATCGAAGTTGCTTTTGGCTTCAAGGGGATGCCTTTGCTGCTGAGGGGTTTTGCTCGGGCCTGTGGTAGACCCTGTTCAATGTGAGATATACGGGATCAATTCTTGTGGTGAAAGAATGTGACAAGTAGTGGAAAGATAGAGATAGAAAAATCTAATAGTCAGAGTTTTGAGTTGTGGAAACTCAAGATGGAGGATTTGCTGTTGGATAAATTTCAGTGGATCATGGTAGATCCGGGTACTAAACCAACAACAATGTCAGCTGAAGACTAGGTGAAGTTGGATTAGAAGGCAAAGAGCACAATACGATTGTGTGTCTCAGATTCAGTATTGCTGAATGTATCAGGGGAGGCTTCGGTGAAGGCTTTGTGGGACAAGTTAGGGACTTTGTACCAATCTAAGTCTTTGGTGAATAAACTGTTCCTACAGAAAAGCTGTATAACCTAAGGATGAAAGATGGATACTCGGTGACAGAGCATTTGAATGCCTTTAATACTGTGGTAAGCTAGTTATTATCTGTTGATATTAAAATTTTAGATGAAGATAAGTGCATCAGTTTATTGTGTTCTCTACTAGATTCGTGGGATAGTCTGGTTGTTGCAATAGGTAGCAATGCAACTGCTTTACAGTTTGATGAAATATTCTCATCCTTACTGTCAGAGGAGATGAGAAAAAAAAGATGGAGGGCTAAAATCGTGATGTCTTGTTTGTACCAGGATGGTCCTAGAATAGAAACAAAAATAAGTCCTTAAGTGGGAGATCTAAATCTAGAGGGAGATCTAAATATCCAGGAAAACCTGTAAAGGTGTGCTAGAAATGTGGAAATGAAAGACACTTCAAAAGGGACTGTAAATCTAAAGCTCTTGAGAAAGGAAAGGGATCTGATGATGCTCCTTCTATAGAGGCAAAAACCACCTCAGATGAAGGTGGGGATGTGTACTTGGCTTCTTCTTCAAGTAGACATGTAGATCACGAGGCATGGTTGATTGAATCAGGTGCATCCTTTCACTTCACTCACCATAGGGAGTGGTTCTACGAGTATGAGAAATATGATGGTGGTGATGTCTTCTTAGGGGATGATAGGAAGGCTATAATCATCGGTCACAGAAGAGTCAAGTTGAAGTTGCAAGGTAGAAGGATTAGAACACTTCCAGCTATTCTTCATATTCCTGCATTGGCCAAAAATCTGATTTTTGTAAGCAAGCTGGATGATGCAGGGTTTAAAAACAATGTTTGAGAAAGATACCTGCAAGATGGTTCGGGGAGCACTGGTATTGATGCAGGGAGTTCATATTGGAAATCTATACAAGCTTCACGATAGCACTGTTATTGATGGGTGCAACAGTTCTGTGGTTCCTGAACGTGGAGAATAAAATCTAGTGGTCTTTGGAGAAAAGACCATGCTATGGCATCAAAGGCTTGGACATATTGGAGATAAGGGCCTTCAAATACTTCATGGTAATGGTATGGTAGAAGGTATGTCTAATTTCTCTCTGGATTTTGATTTCTGTGAAAATTGTGTATATGGGAAGAAGAATCGGGTGAGTTTCCCCTCTGGTGCTAAGAGGGTGAAACAAATATTAGAGCTTGTGCATAGTGATGTGTTTGGACCTGTGTCGATTCCATCACTGGGTAAGTCTGTGTAATATGTATCATTTATAGATGACTTCTCAAGGAATACATGGATATATTTCCTTAGGAATAAATCTAAATTCTTTGTGAGGTTTAAAGAATTTAAGGCTCACGTGGAAAATCAGACAGAGAAGAAGATAAAGGTGTTGAAGACAGATAACAGTGGAGAGTTTTGCAAGAAGGAATTTAAAGAGTTCTGTAAGAAGTGTGGTATAGCATGACAGAAGGCTACTCCTTACACACCTCAGAAAAATGGAGTTGTTGAAAGAATGAACAGGACGTTGATGGAAAAGGTAAGAAGCATGCTCAGTGGTGCTGGGTTAGGATAAGATTTCTGGGCAGAGGCGGTGGAGACTGCATGTTACCTGGTTAAGATATCACCTTCATCAGTGTTGGAGGATAAGACTTCACAAGAGGTATGGATTGGTAAGTAACCTTTTGTTTCACATTTGACGGTATTTGGATGTGATGCATATGTACATGTTCTAAAGGAGAAAAGAACAAAGTTTGATAGTAAATCTGAAAGGTGCATCTTTATTGGGTATAAGGATGGTTTAAAAGGTTATAAGCTTTGGAAACCATAAACAAGGAAGGTTGTGTACAACCAAGATGTGGTTTTTAGGGAGGTGAAAGATGTTATTAAACATGAATTCCTACCGAAGGAACTTGAGAAGATAGAGTTTGAGCTAAAGGAGAAAGAATCAGACTCTAGAATCAGAAGATGAAGAGCCACAAACTCCAACTGTGAGAATATTAGTTTGAGAAAGAAGGCAACTAGAAAGGTATAGTCCATTTGCTTTCTATTCAAATTTTGCTTTATCTATTATTGATGATGATCCCAAAACTGTGAGGGAAGTAGTAGATTCAGAGGATGGCAAACTCTGGAAAGAGGTCATGGTTGATGAAATGGCATATTTGCACAAAAATGAGGCTTGGGATCTAGTGGAGTTGCCAGCTGGAGGAAACATATTGGAAGAAAATGGGTGTTTAAGATGAAGATGAATGCAAAAGTCAAGGTGGAGAAATAGAAAGCTTGATTGGTAACAAAAGGTTATTCCCAGGTGCTGGGAATTGATTTTGGTGATATTTTTTCTCCTATTGCCAAGGTAGCTTATATTAGATTACTTTTATTTGTTGTCGCTGCTTTTGATTCTGAGGTAGAACAGATGGATGTGAAGACAACATTTCTTCACGTGGATCTGGAAGAAGAGATATAAGTGAAGAAACTTGAAGGCTTTGCGGTGAAGGGTAAGAAAGAACTGGTATGCAAGTTAAAAAAGTTTCTGTATGGGTTAAAAAAATCACCAAGGAAGTGGTATCAGAAATTTTATACATTTATACAAGGACTTGGCTTCACCAGAAGCAAAGAAAATCACTGTGTGTATTTTAAATTAATTGGTGACCTTGTTATTTATCTGGTCTTATATGTGGATGATATGTTGTTGGATGGAAATGAAAAAGAAATTATCCAGTATTTGAAGATCCAATTGTCCTCCAAATTCGACATGAAATATCTTGGTGCTGCAAACTATATTTTGGGCATGGAAATTAAACGAGAGTGGGCAAGGAGAAAGCTCTGGTTAAACTAGAAGAAGTATGTCGAGACAATACTCCTAAGGTTTAATGGATAGGATAGTAAACCAGTGAAGGTTCCTATTCATGTAGGTGTAAAGTTATCTTTTGAATAGTGTCCCAAGACACAAGAAGAGGAAGAGGACATGTTCCATATGCAAGTGCAGTCGGTAGCCTGATGTATGCAATGGTTTGTACTAGACTAGACATTGCACATGCAGTGGGAGTATTGAGTAGGTTTATGTCAAAACCAGGGAAGGAGCATTGAACAATAGTGAAGCGGGTTTTCAGGTGTTTGCGGGGCACTAGTGATTATGGTTTGTGCTACCAAGGAAGACTAGGATTCGACAAAGTTTTGGACATCTATGGCTTTGTTTATGCAAACTGGGATGGAGATCTGGATCATAGAAGATCTATATGTGGGTACATGTTTAACCTATTTGGAGGTGTAGCCAGTTGGATGAATAAGAGACAGTCTACTGTGGCACTTTCAACTATAGAGGCAGAATACATGGAAACCATTCATGCAAGCAAAGAAATAGTTTGGTTGCAGAGATTGCATTCAAGTATGGGGTTACTACAACGAGCTATAAGGATAGATTGTGACAGCCAAAGTAAATTTTTCTTGGCAAAGAACCCTGCTTATCATTCAAAGACAAAGCACATTGATGTTCAGTATCACTTTATGAGGGATATGGTTGAGGACAAAAAGGTGTTGTTGGTAAAGGTGGACACTTTGTTGTAGATGCATTCAAAAAGTCTGTAAGCACTGAGAAGTTCTCTTGGTGTAGAGAAACAATGGGTGTTGCAGGGTTGGATCAATGACTAAGTTCTCTTGTGCCCCCCTATGGAAAGAAAACAACGAGTGGGAGAATGTTGGGTTGTTTTATATTCTTTCCACGACTACCCCAAGCACGAGGGGGGGGGGGGGGTACGTCAGGGGGTCACAAGGGGAGTGGCTTCCCCCCATGTTGAGGGGTATGTATGGGGGTGGTAGCCCCCTGCATGGGGTTCGGGGTAGCGCCCCGAGATTTTTTTTTGGACCCTATATTAGGTGGGCGAACCTACCTATGGTTTTTTGCATGGATTTTGTACATGGTTTTGGGCATGATGGTTTTTTGTCCATGGTATTTTGTAGATCTAGTCAAGGGAACTACACTTATGTTCTAATCCAAGGTTAATGGATTGGGGTTTATGGAATCTTTGACATGTATATATATGTATTGTAACATTGAAAGGAATATAATAAAAAATCAATCTGGTAGTACAGGTTTTTGGATCCGAGGGAAAATCTCTGTGTTTATCTGTTTGATGTTTTATGCTCTCATCATTGTTTATTTTCTGTTTTTCTTTTAGAATTCGTATGCAGGGAATTTCTATACGGGGTAAAAACCTACATATATAACTTAATTTTGGCTAGATCCTTGACCCTGGCCTAGCTGACTGGATCGACTTCCTGAACCCCCGTCCATACCTGAATGTTATCTTGATCTACTTACTTGGATGACGTCATGTCCATGTCATGCCCTCTATGTATTCTCCTTTGGGAATGTAATGTGTCACCTGCTTTAGGCCTCTATGTCATGTTAAAACTCTGCATCTAGGTGCCACATTTCATGCCTAAAGAGTACCATGTCACTCACCTATGTTAACATCATCTTGCCACCCTTGAAGCCATATCACATCCCTTTCATAATTGTTGGAAAATAATAAGCATGCCATGTTTCCCGAATCCACACCATCGGTATAGAAGTGAGTGGGTCTTGGGCCCTCAAATTTTTATCAATTCCTTTATAATTGGAAATAAAGAGGAAAAAGATCACCTTTGCAATTTAATGCATAAAATAATATGTAGATGACAACATTCTTTGCCCGTTTTCATATGCTAAGGCAACCAAGGAGGCCTAGGATACCCTTGAGAGGAGTTTTGGTGTAAGAGGGGGCAATCTAGCTGAAGATGAAGGGTTTGGTGAATCCCACTGTGCTCAACCACAAGTGGATGAAAACTGTGAAGAATCTGTAGAAGAAGCACAAAAAGAGCACATAGATGCTCAAGAAACCCACTGTGCACAACCACAAGTGGATGAAGATTTGATGAATCCAACAAAAACATGATATTGACATGATGTTATTTGGTGAAGGAAGCCCACTTGCATCTGAAACCAAGTGGAATACAACTTGTAGTAGAATAAGTTAGTAAAGAAGTGAAGGAGACATAAACAAACATGAAGATAGATGCAGAGGCAAAGAAGGAATCCCATAAAGAGAAAAAAAGACATAGGAAGAGGCAGAGAAGGAATCACAACAAGAGAAAGCTCTCATTGAAGAGTAGAAGGAACAAAATCAATGTGGTTCTGCAAATATTTTTAATTCTAACATTGATTTCTAGTGTGTAAGTACACATAATTATTATGAAGAAGAGTTAAATTTCCTTGAAACATGGCTTGCAACACCATGTCTTGAAAATGTCTATATAGAAGTTGCAGAAATGAATGTTTAAGACAACATAAATGATGAAAACATCAATGAAATTTTTAGGTATTGGAGTCCTGAAGAATTAAAATTATATTCTCATCTAATGTTGTAGAAAATTGATGTTCAAAAAACCGATCATGAAAATCACACTACAAAAGATGACATGTTACAAGCTGATTTTTTAAGAAGTCCAGGACATGCTTAGACAACCTGGAACAATGGAAGACATGCGCCAACAAATGAAGAAACTGAAATTTGAAGCCTACAACAAAAAGAAAATGCTGACGGGATCCAGAAGAAGAGAAGAAGAAAATAAAATCTAGATGATCTCAAAATTTTAAATTGTAACCCTAGCCGAGACATAGACCAACAAACATCTTAGTTTAAATTTGTTTGTGGTTGAAATTAATGGGGAGTGTTGGATAATATAATTCCAACCACCTTCTAGGTGTCACATTTGTCCATCGAGGTGTCCTAGTTCAGTCTCAGTGCAATAATTTATTGTTGATGTCTCCAATGTAATCTTATTTAACTAATTTGTAACATTGAGAGTATAAATCCTATGCTCCATGTTTTGTTTTCCATTCTTTCTCATTCTCGTGGCTACTTTTTTTTTAATATAAAATTGGGAATGTTTGAATAGTTTTTTTAATGGTTGAAATGCGTTCAGTATTCTCAAGAATTCCCGGAGCACTTAAAATTCTAAAACCTAAAGTTATAACACATAAAATTATGAAAACTAAAGTTATAACCCATATTTCCAAAAATGTTTGTTGAATTTCACCAAAATTATAAAGGTAAATATAACTTCTGACGTGGTCATGTCATCCCATGTTGAAATAATTGATCATTTAACTCAAAAGCATATGCCAAATCATTGAGTTAATGTCTCTTTCGTTAACACATTAAATTATGGTACAATAATATATTACTAAGTAATATTTAAAAAAAAATATTTTTTGCCCACTTGGGGTAGCTCAATTGGGAGTGGCTATGGAAATGAAGTCTCATAGAATTGGAAGTCTTGGGTTCAAATCTTGTGCTATCCCCCGATTGGAGTGATAAATTGGACATAATGAAAACATAGTCCTACCAAAATCTCTCTCTCTCTCTCTCTCTCTCTCTATATATATATATATATATATATAAACAAGATAAAAATAATTATTTCTTAATACTTATCAACCAATTTTTTTTATAAGAAATATCAAATTTATTAAATTAAAAAATATATTTTATTCTTTTAAAAATAAATTAATAAAAAATAAACATTTTTTAGAAAAATTTATATAGCCATAACAACAAAATTAAAAATCAATTCTTTGAGGAAGACTAATTACATAATGACTTACCATACTTTGGGTCAAATGGAAACCAAGGCACTGCACGAATCCCAATGTGAGATAATGAAAGACGATGTCAAACACAAGGGAAACAACCCAGTCAAAGACCCATGATATTGATCGATGCTGAGCACAAGGTGACCTATCAATAATGAAAATAGGGCGAGGGTGCAGCTCTAGATTTGCCCTCAGAGCAATTTTTTATAGTCGATAAGGACAAGCCCTGCCAGCAAGAAGTCAATGGAGACCTTCTCAAACTCGCACGAACAAAGGACCAATACAACTGATGTGATAACTAACATGACGCTGACAACGAGGGATGGCCGACTAAAAAATAGGTCAAGAGACACCGCAGAGAGGCCGACTCAGGTTTACTTCTCTTGAACAAAAGCATGACTCAACTGTGACTACAAGGCAACAGATGATAACTTTGTATAAGTTTGTCATGCAAGAGGCATAAGCAAACTCTCCATATGATTGGAAGAGGTAACCAATTGGAGGAGAAATGACTCGATAACAAGGTTAAGGCTCTCCTAAGTCAAACTAAAGCCCACCCCAATGGAGGAAAGACTTTCTTTTGAGTGCTTTGTTCAAGGGCGACACGACTGACTCTAGCTACCATCAAAATATGGAAATAATGTCTCGTTCCCGCTCTTTTTGGAATATATAATTTTTTTTGTCTTTTTCTTTTATATGAAGCTGGAAAAAGAATAAAAGAATGTTATAGTACAATGGAAAGAACGAGTGTCAAAAAAACAGATGTTCTAGTTCCTGGGAGGGGAACATTCCTATGCTCAATGCAGGGAGGCGAAACTGGTCAAGGACACTCAAAGGGATGTTCTTTCCATGGGTAAAAGGGTGTGTCAAGTTGTAGAAGCTAAGTGATTGCATGGTTGATTTTGCAGAAGACATGGTAAAAAAAGTGGCTTAAACACGAGTCCAAGTGAAGCCGGATCAAGGCCAAAAGGTGCAAGTAGTCAATATGCAATGTAGTAGTACAACTAAACACAAAGGAGCCTCTAGGGTATAAGGCCAAAAAGTAGCGTAGAAGAATGAGAATGAGTCTTCAATGCACAAGTCATGGCGGGACTAAAGAGGACTCTTGATCCTAAGAACAAAAATTCAGCATGGGTGCCAAGTGAAAACAGGGTACTATCTAGGGCGCCCATGATAAGGTAGGCTCTACCACACAAGTCATGATACTTCTAGGTAATGAGAAGGTTCTGCACCATAACTTGGTGGGGTCGATCCTAAGGCCAAAATGGGAAAGGAAACTGATAAGTGCATAATGCAGGTGAAAAACCTAACCTATATGCCAGTTTCGAGACCTGTCAGAGTGGATAAACCATACAAATGTCCAAAGGGGAAATATTCCAAGTTTTGTAGACATAAATAGGAACACTAGACAAGACGTTAATACATCCCACCTATAAACTTTAGATAAAATCTTGTGTTATAGAGTACAAAACTTGAAAATGCGTACCTTATATGTACAATATGGTATAGGGAACTACGTAGCCTTTTGGTGTACACATAACAGTTCTTCGGAACAAACCCCTTGCAGGGCTCAGGCCAAGGACTCCTTTGGTAGTCAAAACTCATGGCTTTAAAGAGTTCCTCCTGTGAAGGCAAATCAAATTCTGAGAAATCAAGAGAACTACAAGGATCAAAAGAGGGAATTAAGGGGTCCCATGTCCCCATAGGAGAAATCGCTTGGTCAACTACCGGGACCAAGTCACAACAAGGAAAATAATAGCTCAACAGATCCTTCTCAAAAGCAACTAAACATTGAGGATTCAATGCCACATAATTCACCCGTGGTGGGGGAGAGTCTACTTGAACACTTGGAACAAACCAAGGGGTACTCTGTAGTAAATTCAAATTAGGGTGGTGATTATCAGATGTAAGCTGATCAATAGTGACAATATTCCGTTTATGAGGAAAACACATCACTCAAAAGAGTGAAGACACCACAACATTCATAGCATAGACATAATCACACCCGAGTAGCATATTAAAGTCTAAAGGGAAATCAACCACCATTATATCGATAAAAAGAGTCTTCCCACACAAAGTAATAGGCAATTGAGGAAGAACACCCATAGATTCACCAGGTCTTCTATCATAGGCTAACAACTGACTCTCAGTTGTCAATAACTTTGGAGAACCTAAAGATTTCCAAGTCAAGGAGGATATAATACTTGCAGAGGATCCTTCATCCACCATACATCGATAGACGTTTGTGGAATTAAATCTAACCTTTATTTGGAAAGGTGCAGCGGAAGGAAGACGAGGCTCAAAAAGACTATTCTAATCAAAGGAGACACTCCTAGAACTTGGAGGAGGAACATTTGAAGAAAAAGGAATGCCCCGTATACTAGAAGATTTTGTACTAGAAATCAAACAGACTCTGTTGTTAGGCACTTCACCCCCCAAAAGAGGAGTGTAATCAGCTAGAGATTGCACTGGCGCAACCACGTTATCAATCAATGGTTGATGGGATTGTTGAGAAACCATATCAGATTCAGGAGTAGAACAACTTTCAGACTCAGACCATATCCTTTGTACCTCTGGAATACCAGGTTATGGTCTACCTTGCATATCTTACAAGGGAACTTAGGTTTAAAACTTCTACACTTTGGTTTATGATCAACATCCATTCTACCAACATGACTAGCACTGGTTGGTGGAAATTCCCTAACATGACTCGCAGAGGTTAATGACTCTTTGCTAGTATGAATTGTAGTGACTAGACTTATGCCCCCAGCATGACTAGCAGTGGCTGAAGGCCCATCTCTGACATGACTAGTAGAGGTTGAGGATGAATTGCTAGTATGACTTGGAGTGACTAGACTTGTGCCCCCAACATGACTTGCAGCGGCTAAAATCTCATCTTCAACATGACTAGCAGATGTTGAGGATGAATTGATAGTATGACTTGCAGTGACTAGACTTATGCCCCCAACGTGACTTGTAGTGGCTAAAAGCTCATCTCTAACATGACTTGCAGAGGTTGATGATGAATGGATAGAATTATTCTTCTTCTTCGTCTTCCTCTTTCTCCTATTTTAGATCTCTTATTGCAAGAGGGAGGAGGAAGAGGAATCCTAGATTTCTCTTTGAAAGAAGATGAACAACCCATTTGATGCCCTTGAAATAAAGCATTTGTTTGAGAAGATTCAAGAACATCTGGAATATTTGGAGTGGACCACAACCAAACTAGTAGTCCAACATTCAATCTAGGAATATTCAAAGTGGCCATCAAGGGGTAGCAACGTTTCCAAAGAAAGGAAAAGTACAAGGATCCCCTTTGGGGAGGGTACCTTGGTTGGTTTCCACAGGAATATTGGCCATATCTAACTTATTTGCTGATCCTTCCCTTACGGGAATTCACAAATGACTTTCCAAGGAAGATAGATTCACAATCAAAAACTTTTCCCTTGAGGAGGAAACTCCACAACTTTCAAAAGAAATATCAAAAGCCTTTGGCGGAGTGGTAGTTCAGTCACTCAGAATCTAAAGTCCAAAAGTGACAAGACAAAAATACCTAAAGCCAACTATATACAAAGAGCAAAGAGAACTTGATTATAAAATCCCTAAAGATACAACCAATCAAGCAACTTCCCAGTATTTCCGCTCCAGCTGATGAGGACCAGACACCAAAATACAAGAAAGCAAAGTAAGGGACCTTCTGAAGATAGTCTGGGATAATGATGGCCCAGGCCTACCAATGAATGTATTAGAAGCAGTTATGTTGACATCCAAATAACAGCCTTTGCCGGTGCAAGCACCCAAGCTTCGCAAGGGTGCCCTCCAGAAGTACTACTAAACGTGATGTAATTTCAGCCTCAGGTGCCACGGGATTCCCCTTGGCAGCCACCTATGCAATCCCTAGGAAAGGCCACTATGGATACCAACTCGTATAAAAATCCAGGGGGAACAGTCGTGAGGCTAGATCCAACAAGTTGGAGAGGGGGTATCTTTCTTGTCTTCACTCTCCCTCGTGCTTAACTCCAAGTCACGGAGCTTTCCCGACCTTTCTAATGATATTGGGTTTCGCTCTTTATTCAACTTCTATGTTTTGTAATTTGAGCAGCCTTGGAGAGTTAAATCTCCACTCACCTAATCCAAGGCCCTAATGAACCTAAACTTGTTGGTGTTTGTTTAAGGACAACAATAAAAGTTCTAGTCCATTTTATTAATTGCTTGATTTTATATAGCTGTTCTTTAAGTCAGGGGGAATTACCAGAGTGAAACTGATGATTTTTTGACGCAACAGAAACCAATAGAAACTTAGCTACATGCAAATGTAGTTATTTTATTCAATGAAAAGGGATTTCTATAGAGTTCTATGAATAAACTTGTACAAGAAACTTTTTCATTTTCCAGAAAACACCCTCCACACACCCAAAATCTAACAAAAAGACTAAAATGTTTGTAATGCAAACTATCTTAATGCACACTATAATGATAGTGCATGGATGCTCATACAAGAAGCAAAACTATGTTTCTTTATAGAGACAATAAGCCAACTTGAAAATGAAGAGGGCCAAAAAAAAAAAATCTCTCCAAACCAAGCAAAAGAAATTGCAAAAGATCACAATTCGCTTCTCAACAACAAAACAAAAGAAATCGTAAACCAAAAGCTTGGAAAAAGAAAAACAAAAAGCAATGTTTTTGTGTTTTTTCTTTTAAGGAGACAAAAGCAACTTTTTGAGGTCATAAAAGTACTAATAAAATTCGAAAGATCAAGAAATAAGTACAAGGAGTCTTTCAATCTTGAAAGTTATAAAGTCAAAAATGAACGAAACTTGAACAAGAAAGACTACAACTTGTACAAACTAACCCAAATAGCAGCAAAAGATTTCGACAAACTGACCAAAAGGCCAAGAAAGAAATACTTTCAAACTTGTAAAAAAGAAACTCTCAAAAAGTAAGAAAAGCAATAAGGCCACCATACAACGGAAAGAAAAGCAAGAGAACTTGAAATCCGGGCTTGAAAACGAAATTGAAAATAATTTCCTGTTCTGGAAGACCAAAACAACCAAGAACTTCAAAACAAAGCCTTGAACACCTAGATACAAACTACAAACTTACTTAAGAACCAAACCTAGGCCAAATCTTTTCAGTGAGAAAGAGATTTTGAAAAAGAAATCTTGTAGGAAAAATATATTCTCCAGACAACAGATGACCATACAACAACAGAAATCACCAAGCTACAAACCTAACTGGGCAGAAAGATTTGAAAAAATCATCCAAAAAATTGCATATGCGACTGTGTAAAAACATAGAAGCGTGCACACACGTTTCTAATACAGGAAACTCACGTATACGCGAGTCTACTTTACAGAAACCTGCGTGTATACGCTACTGTAAACAAAGTAAAAAGCGTATACAAAGCTTTATAAGGAAAAACAAAAATCAAGGTCTGATCAAGAAGATCAGACTTGATGCCTGGGACACTAATGGACCAAACAATACTACAAAAGCAAGCAATCAAGAAAGTGATCCCTGATTGAGAACAAACAACCCAAACCAGGAATAACAAGATTGTTATCCCCAGTGGAGTCACCAATTCTGTTACGGGTGAAACCACCCTAGGGCTTTGGGTTGAGAACCCCAACAGAGTAGAGGGAAAACCTCAACAAGAAATGCTCAAACAATCATTAAACATCCTTAATCTACTAAATCGCGTAGGAGTGTCCTTACCCGATGTCCTTCGTTTGGGTAGATCCCGCAGGGTGCAAACCCTCAACTTCTCCCAATGTTCTTGAAACCTGAAAATTATTCAAATATAACATACACGACAGTAGAAACATAAAGGATATACATGATGTTAACTTTAAATCATATAAATGAATGAATAATTATACATCAATAAAGATTCATAAGTGAATTACTACACAACTTTGATGCATGAACACATTTCATGCCGGAAATAGAACAACATTCCTTTTTATTGAAGTAAGTTATAGATAAGGTGGAGAAATGTGACCTGAGTCTTTCTCTGGCTCCAAGCGGAATCATCCTCCGGATCCGTCCTTTCCCGGCCTTCAGCAATCTTCCTCCATCACCAACACAAGGATATCTCAAGAAAGATGGGGGGTATCTATAATTAAGGAAACAAGGGTTTACTGAAGCTTTTGGGAGTGTAGGAGGCACAAGGATTCTTCAGACTTGATCAGGGATAATCTCACTATAGTATCAATCTCTCATCATTTCTCCCTTAAGGCCTTCCCATGGAGGTTTATTTATACCTCTCCAAGTTAGCTTTTTCAGTTGGGAAATAGTTGGGCCACGGGCAATAGGAGGTGAGTAACAGGTAAAACTCGTGAAATCCACTGGAAATTAAGGAAATTTAATTTTTTTAAGTGTTTTAACATATGTACGTGGGTTGGGTATATGCTGACTTGCGTATACACGCTTTTATCATAGGGAAAAGTAGCGTATAGGGAATAAAACACTGTTTTTAAGATTTTGGACCAAGTCTGGAAGGAAGGGTTGCCTTAGGCCAAAAACAGAGCATCAGATCTACCAAGAGTGGTAAATGGTGTTATAACACCCCTTGTCAGGGGTAAGTGCTCTGCAGAGCAGGTAGCTCCATTCAAGGCTGCGTTGCAGAGCACCTAAGCCCACTCAAGCCTGTGCTGGGCGAGAATCCTCGAAATGTTCATTGGATCATGAGTATATTCCTCCTTTCTAGAGCCTTCTAGATGGAACCCGTCTCCTATCCTATCAAGATGATCTCGACTTAGGATAGCCTTGGATCATCTGATCCTCTATCCTCTCATCCCTTTGAACATGGAAACTAATCATCCAATTATGGAAAACCATTCAATGCCATATTAATGACAAAACCACTTCCATTCATCTATAAATTGGCCTCCCATCATAGAGTTAAAGGGCTGGGATATTATGGAGAAATATTGTTGGTTTAGAGACTTGAAATCATTGTCAAAGTAATGTTATGCTGTTGGATTGATGTTGCTATTGGTGTGATGAGGGCTTGGACTAAGCTGGATGAGTGACACGAGATCGAACCACATTGGGTGTAACTTATCCTTCTATCAATCAATAAAGTTGTTTGTTCCTTTTCCAATACTTTTGTCTATATCTATGATGAATGTATGTTCAAATGTTGTTGATTCCATTTGTTTACAATAAATAGATCATATGCTTTGATTGTTGTCGTCTTCTATTTATGTTGGCAGGTACCAGTTGAGCAAATTCAATTTGAGTGGGAGCGACGGGAGCAACTCAAAGGAGATTAAAGGAAGCAAATGATCACAAGTAGGTTCTTTTATCTTATCTGTTTATTATAAGAAAAGGTTAAACATCTTTACTTTAGTTGTCCTAAGTGTAGCTACCCACTTAGGGAAGATGTAATTATTTGTAGGTATAAATTCTGTATAACAAATTGGCGACCATAATGGGGAACGACCATTGTTCTTGGTAGTTATCCCTTGTCTTAGCAGCACTAGTAGACTTTTCTTGAGTTCATTTACCTATATTCAGTCATTTTGCAGCTTGTTTGGTCAAAATGTGTGCTTATTTATGCGCTGATAGCGCTCTCTAGAATCAACGCATTGTTGTTCTTGACACAGTGTGCTGCAGAGCAACCTCAGCCTAGAGACAATGCTTTGCAACACACTATCTCCCATTCAGGGCTGCACTGGGCCCTGTCAAGCCAAAAGCCATCTTTTTACATGATTTTTTCCAAACTGTTTCACATCTTGTTTTCTGAATGGTCAATGTTTCTCTGTCCTTGAAGTCCAAATAACATTTCTTTTCTATGCCCACTTTGGCTTTGTTTATTCAATTTTTCTTTATCATTGTCGAATCAATCCCAAAGTTATCTTACATTGATTAGTCTTTACTTTTCTGAAAAAGAAACTGTCGTAAAGTCTTCGTTTCTTGTGAAAAGAATTGATTGATCGTTTGTGCATTTAGTTTCTTTATGTTCATCTAAACATTAAAGGAATGAAAAGAAAAACATGCATAATACATTTAGAAGTTTGTGAGTGCTTGTAGGAATGGTATAGGGAAAGTTGCATTAGATGTGCTCTATGCTCTTTGTTTAAAGATTCTGATTGCTCTATCCCTTTTAGTTACGGTTTTCATTGTTTAAATCAAATGAAAAAAATGTTTCCCATCTTAGTTGCATTCTAGGAGTTTTAGAAACATCACGCGGTGAACTTGAAAGGCAAAATTTTAAACAAGGTCAACTAAAATTTATCTCAATTAACCTAATGGAGCATTGTAACATGACACATAACATTTAGAGGTCTATGCTAGAGACATGTTCCGGCATCATTAAACATAGCAGCTGTCACTAATGGTTTGCGATACATTCTGAGTGTGGTACCTCATTCCATGTACGTAAGTATATCGTAGCTCATCCACGTACTTTCGGGTATATCGGGTGGTGTTATAGTATGAAAAGTATAAGGGAATGCTCTCACTGTGTGGTTTCGCATTAGACAACGCTAACATGGATTGGGCCTCCATGTACTTTCGAGTATATTTGGGAGGACTACATTAGGTTGATATCCATCCATAGGTAACTGAGTCAGCCGCCTTGTATACTGTGATACAATGAAAACATCATTCGGGGAGATTACTTGCACATATGTTAATTCCTTGGCTCCTCCGAGGCGGTATATTGTAGTTCACAGTTACTTGGTAATTCTTTTGCCCAGATTACCCTCTTTATGTTTATTTCTTTTGTAATAAAACCAATCAGCAATCATGGAAGAAAATCAACCTTTACCTCGTTGTTCATGTAGGACAGTGAGTAAACTGCCTTTACCGCCTGAAGCTACACCTAGTCGGCGAAAGCGGTCTCATTTAATTGAGTCCAGTGCATCACAAACTTCTGGTTCTTCATCTGATTTACTAGAGTCACCTATACTGGAACGTACTGTGATTCTAGTTACTCCTACTATTATTGGTTTATCTGCTACCGAAGTGGAACCTTTACAGTTACTTGAGGACACTGAAAGTGAACTTAGTGAAATGGTAATTGAAGTTGTCCAACAAGAAGTTGATCCTCAACCAGAAGTTGTTCAAGAAATTCATCATGAACTCGTTGTTCTTTTACCAAAACACTTGGATCCCGAATTTGAACAACCAGAAGTTGTTCCCGTACCGGAAGACGATCGACCGGTTTATCCTCAAACATTTGTAACTGTTGAGACTTCTCCTTTACTGCAGATTCAAACACCAGAAATTTATTATGGACTTGACAATGAAATCCTTCCACCCAGTTTGATTACTATATAAGAGGAATTTGAAGAAGAAACTTCACCCATAACTCAAATTCGTTTTGGACCAGGGCTTTATCTTTATCCTTCTTTTCCTCGGTTAACTTATACTGCTCCTCTTGATCCCATTTACTTTCAAACTCTCGTAGATTCATTAGGACATTAGGTCATTTGAATATGGTTGAAACAACATCCTAGACTGTATCATCTGTTACAACTGCGAAAACATCTATTGTCGCTACTTCTTTGATGTTTACCACAACACCAGAGTCACATCTGTATGGTGGTTCGTCCATCCCACTGGGTTACCAACCATTATTTGGAACTCACTCCGGTGTTTCTTCTAGTCCATGGTCTTCACCCATGTCGTCCACAGGAATTTTACTTGGTTCTTCACTTACGGATACTGAATAGTTTGATCCATCAAGTCAATATCAAGATGGTCCATCTGGGTACTGTCCAATGTATCCACTTAACACTAGATTACCTCCATATGAAGAACAATATGACCAATATTCTTATTCTCCATACTCCGGGGGGCCACCATATGGCAGTATACCGTCATCTTTAGGTCGAACTTATTCTGGAATGACTGTTTGTCAATGGCATCCTACAATGCCCATTCAACCAGGGCTTGTGTATCCATCACTACCAATACAATCTGTTTCATCCATACCTACTACGCCTGTCATTATGACTTTACCACAATCGCAAGCTCAATTGATTGTATCTCAACCTTTGCAAGCTAATCCTTCAACCTCTTATTTTGAAGTTTCAGGTCTACAGACTCTGTCTTCTCAGGTCATTTTACAACAACCATTTGAGTCTGGAATCCAACATCCTCATGCCAGTTTACCATTAATTGGGATGACTCAGACTTATATTGGTCCAATTTATCCACAATCTGGTCAGATTTATACTGGTGGGCAACAACCATTGTATCAACAACCGTGGCAACCACAATACCAACAACAACAATTCCAACAGTACCAAACTTATCCTGGACTTGGTCAACAAGCCTATGCTAAGTGTGGTCAACAAAAAGCTTACCCAGGTTCTAGTCAACAAGCTTATGCTGGTTTTGGTCAACAACAAATTTATGCTGGTTCCCAACAACAACCTTATACTGGATATGCTCAAAAAACCTACCCCTATCAAGGTTACCAACAACATATTCCTTATGCTGATATGAAAAGGCCTATTGCCTAAGAAATTCCATCTTACCCTGGTTACGCTCAACCCAACCTAAACTGACAATTGCTTTTTGTCGCAACACTTGAATTACTGGATTTAAATAAGCTTACCAATGATCCCATTCTTTATTCAGCGTGGAGGCTGGTGATTCCACACAAATTGCCTTATAATATTCCTAAGTTCAATGGAAACCCTGGAGAATATCCGTCCAATCACGTTATGACTTTTCATCTATGGTGTTCATCCAACTCCCTAAATGATGATTAAGTAAGACTACGTCTATTCCAATGAATGCTCACTAGTCCGGTTGCAAAGTGGTATATTGAATTACCATGATCTTCATTTGACAACTTCACAGCCTTAGCCACTACATTTTTAACCCATTTCCAGTTACCCATCAGATATGAAACTAGAACAAAACTGTTGACCATTTAAATAGACCACTCTACTCACATTTCTGATCATATTCATGAGTGGCATCGTCGTCGTCGAATGGTCAAAACTTTTGTTCTTGATCAGCTTTTAGCCAAGTGGTTTATTAAATCCTTGTTGCCATCTATCACTGAGGATGTGGCTAAAGGAGGAGTTGTTACTGAAGAGAATGTAATTTCTCGTGCCCAATAATTAGGCTTGATTTACACCTAGTCTGGCACGCTCTATGATAAGATTCCAAATGCACCTAGACTAGCTTTTACTGTTTCACCACCTCCATCTAGTAAGGACTCTCATGCCGATGATGATGTGATAGGTTCTTCAAGCACTCAAATAAAAAGTAGACCATCTAGTTAAACACTTTCTATTTCAAATCAAACCTCTAATACACCTGATAATATACTTGCTTTCGAAATAAATTCTGTGTCATTTGACAAAGGTAAAAATCAAAACCAACCTAGAAGCAACAAAAAGGGGAAAACCAAAAAGAAACAAAAATCTTTCCCTTAAGAGAAATCATCTGCTTCCTCTTCTCTGGCTAGGAAACCTCGTTACCCATGTTTAATTTGTAATGAGGATCACTTTACGCGAGACTGTCCTCACCACTTTAAAGTCTCAAAACTTATTAAGACTTCTAGTACATCTGCTGTGTTGACAGACCCTTTTCCAAACCCAGAGACTCATTTGGTTGCTACAGATCATGCTTCCACTTCACAAGTGCTTATGTTATCCACCACTAAGCCTAAGACTGATGTTTTGGTGACTACACGAAGTAAAGATTATGGTAATCCACTGTCGTCATCGAATAACTAGGCTATAGATCAACCCAATACTTTGACTTCGTCTGACTCCATTCCACCACCCATTGCACCAGAGTTAATAATAAAACCGCCTAAGGGAGTTGTTCATAAATCTACATTCAACCCTCGAGCTCGAGCAGCGCAAAATTATAACATAGTAGAAGATTTGGCTCAGTCACCTTCTGCTATGTCGATGCTTGAGGTGCTTCAAAATTATCCCTCCCAAAAGCATGCTTTATTGTCAATGATTGGTGGAATTGATCCAACAGATTCCAATCTCATAGTTTTTAACCATGTGGCTTATACGCCACAGTTACCAACATAGTGACCATTCTTGATCAAAGTAAATACTTTGAATCACCTCATTCACCGAACCATTGTTGACAAAGGGGAATCTGCTTGTATCATGTCAATGAATTGCTGGAAAACACTTGGCTCACCGCCTTTGTCACGATCACCTACGACGTTAAAATCTTTTGACGATCACACTTATACACCTTGTGGAATTTTAAGTAACCCACAGATAGAACTAGGGGGCAAAATTGTAATTGTTGTAGTTGAGGTCGTTGAAAAACCCATTGACTACAATATTTTACTAGGAACACTGTGGGTTTACGTTATGGTTGCAGTGATTTCGACATACTTTCGTATGATCTCTTTCCCTCATAAAGGTAGAATCATAGTAATTGATAAACTGGCCTTCTTCGCCTCTAGTTCACAGGTAACTGGAAGCATTCTGTTAGTTCACGGACCTCTGCTATCTCTTCAGAACATTAGAGTGGGTATCTTCAAAGATTCTTCCTTAATGGGCACCTTTTCACTACCGTCACCATCACAAATGGTAGAAATTGCAAAAGTTGAGACATGTAGCATGATATCTTCCACTTCATCTGACCCATGGAAGATTTCCAATAATTTCGAAGTTGATATGCGTAATGAAACCATGCTGCTAAGCCCAATTGAGATCGCATAACAATCAATCTTTTTGGCTTGTGCAACAAATCCAAATCCATCATCACCGATTGTATGGGTTGATTGTTCGTTAGAATATGGTACTTCCTCTGATCCTTTTTCACGTAAATTTTCTACTGATGAAGGAATCATCCAATCAATGATGACAGAAGAAGAACCATGGGTAGATTATCATCATCGATCCCATCTTCCAGATCACATAAAATATATTCCAATTGAACTAAATCTCCCTTCAATTGTTGATTTCCTTTCAAATTCTATATTTATAGACACAGCCGATTCCGAACGAAACTTATCGAATATCAAAGTAACCATTTCTATCGATATTTCGACCAAACCTAGAATTGTAGAAAACATCCATGTTAGAAAATCTTTTTCTCCATTGGAACTTGAAACTTACCGTGCTCTTTTTCGTGAATTCCGCGATATATTTTCTTGGTCATATGAGGAAATGCCAGGTATTGATTCTAGTATAGTTGAACATGAGATTAAAATGTATCCTGAGGTCAAGTCGGTACAACAGCTCCTTCGTCCTGTTCATCCGAAGAAGGCTGCTGCCATAAAATTAGAAGTTGAAAAACTTTTGCATGCTGGTTTCATATACCCCATTCCTCTCACCGATTGGGTATCCAATATTGTTCCTGTCATGAAGAAACAAGGAACAATACGAGTGTGTGTTGATTATAGGGATGTTAATCATGATTTTCCAAAAGAAAACTATCCCACTTCCTTTATCGACCAGATAATTGATGAATGTGTCGGATGTGAAATATTTTCATTTATGGACGACTTTTATGGCTATAATCAGATCAATATCCACCCATAAGACCAATATAAAACTTCCTTGATTTGTCCCTGGGGCACATTCACATATAGGAAACTCCCATTTGGTTTGAATAACACTGGGGAAACTTTTTAGAGGGCAATGAATTATGCCTTCCATGACATCAAACACATCGTTCAACCCTATCTAGATGACGTACCTGATCATTCACAGAAACAGATTGATCACCCGCAACATTTGAGAGCCATCTTTTTACGGTGCCAACATTACAAAATTCGACTCAATCCACATAAATGTGTGTTTTCTGTTGGTTTTGGTCGTTTTCTTGGTTTCGTAGTGTCCAAAGAAGGAATTCGACTCGACCCCTTGAAGGTTAAGGCAATTCTTGATCTGCCTCCACCTTCCAATTTACTTCAGTTACAGAGACTCCAAGGGAAGGCTAACTTTCTAAGGAGATTCATTCCCAACTATGTCGAAATGGCTAAAGGATTTACTCATCTTTTGAAAAAGGGAATTCCCTTCCATTGGGACTAGGTTGCACAAGCTTCCTTTGATTCTCTCAAAGATACCTTGATCCGAGCGTCATTAATGTATTCCCCTAATTATCAGAATGACTATTTCTTGTATCTCACCGCTGCAGATACAACCATTGCTATGGTTTTAGTCCAAGAAGAAGATGGGATTGAACATCTGATCTATTATTTGAGTTGTAATCTCAATGATACGGAAGTTAAGTATTCTTACGTGGAGAAGCTAGCTTTGGCTTCCATTCAAGCTGTACAGAGATTTCACCATTATATCCTGCTCTAAAAGACCACTGTCATTTCAGATTGCAACCCTATGACATACATCTTGTCACGTCAATTGTTAGGGGGGAATATTCAAAATGGATCGTCATTTTATAGGAATTTGATTTGGAATTCATCAAATCCAAGTCAAAGTAATCTCTAGTTTTTGCCGAGCTTTTTTGCAACCTTCGCTCTACCACCATCAACTCAACAATGGAACCATCAATTCGGGATGAGTCTCTGTTTCTGATCTCGTCATCTGACCCTTGGTATGGAGATATATTGATCTATCTCCAAACCCAAACTTTCCGGTCCAATACCTCTCAGGTGCAACAACGACGTATTCGATATCAAGCCAAAGATTATCTGATCATTGGCGACACCCTTTACTGTCGCGGTATCGATACAATTTTTCGTAGGTGCCTCACACATGAGGAAGCCAAGAAAGTTCTAAATGATTTCCATTCTGGTGCTTGTGGTGGACATTTATCTGGCTATGCTACTGCACAAAAAATTATCCGTGCTGGTTACTTTTGGCCTACCATATTTAACGATTGCATTACTGCTGTCAGAAGTTTTCATGCATGCCAGATTTTTGACCGTAAAACTCGATTACCGCCTTCACCACTGCATCCTGTTGTCGCTATTGGACCATTTGCAAAATGGGGCATTGATTTCATGACATGTAATGCTCAATCGGCCAGCAGGCAAGGGTATATTCTTGTCGCCATTGACTATTTTACGAAATGGGCCAAGGAGATGCTTATATTAAACAACAGTGGTGAGGAAACTACACTTTTTTCCTTCAACCATGTGGTTGCACGGTTTGGTGTACCACAAGCTGTAGTTATAGATCATGGTTCACATTTTCGCAATCACATGATGACTGAATTAACTACCAAGTTAGGACTCTCACATGATAGTTCTACTCCTTATTATCCGCAGGCTAATGGACAAGTTGAAGCCATCAACAAAATCCTTAAGCGAATGCTTCAACGAATGATAGGAGTTCACAAATGAAACTGGCATCTGATCCTGTACTCAGCTTTTTGGGCTTACTAAACCTCAGTAAGAAACACAACTGGATCCACACCTTTCCAATTGGTGTATGGTCTTGAGGAAATCTTGCCAATACAGTGTGAGATTTCATCACTAAAACTCGCAACTGACTTGTTACCTGACAGTTTTGATGAGGAAACACATTTCTTAGAACTCATCCATCTAGATGAAACACGTCGTGGAGCTGCATTGACCAATGAAGCGCATAAGAAATGAATTAAGGCACAATATGATTACAATGCCAAGCCTCGCATATTCTTAGAAGGAGACTTGGTCTTGCTTTATGATCAGGAAGCCGATAAATTACGAACAAGAAAATTTGAACCACTATGGATGGGCCCCTGCATTGTCAAGCATGTTTTGGCAAAAGGCGCTTACAAGTTGGTTGATTATGATGGAATTCCATTGTTGCAGCCTCGAAATGGGTTGTATCTTAAACGTTACTATGCTTGATTCTGCATAGTAAAAGCATTGTATATATGCTTTGATTGCGTCTGTGTGTCACAGTGTGACTTTTAGGGTTTTTATGTGGTTAGTAATATGCTTTGAATTTGTTGCAGATGTTGGAACCTTTGGAACCATTTGTTGGTTATGTTGATGGTGTTAGTTGTAGTACGAAAAAAATATCCTCTGCAGCATGGGCCATATTCGCCCCAAGCGGCGAGTTAGTGAGTTTTCAAAGGATTTGTATCGGTCGTTCTACGAACAATATCACTGAGTATAGCACATTGATCAAAATCCTCTCTGATGCCATTTCACTTGGCATTCACCGAATCATCATTAGGCTAGACTCAAAACTTGTCTTACTACAACTTACGAATGTTTATACTGTCCGAAATCCAACTATTCAACATATATTTCTTAGAGTTCGTCTCTTGGAAATACATTTTGATTACATTCAATATCAACACCTTTCTAGAAACTTTAAAACATTAACTGATTCTTTAGCAAATTACGTGTTAAACAGACATTTACGACATATGTAAAGAGTAAATTTTCAATTCACATCAACAGTTGAATATGATTACACATAACCATACAAAAACACTGAAAGTAAAATAGATAGATGTTCAAAGTTTTTACAAAAATTTGTGTCCAAGACATGTTGGTCATCTGACCTCAAAATGGATACAGTAAATCATCCTAAGTAGATCTAATGATGCCCGTGATAACAGGTCACTACCTGAGCTATCATGCATAATAGCCTCATCCAACGACTAGGTACACTAATAGTATGGCGTTGTAGTCTCATTGGTAACTCCCCGATCTGAACATTCAGTATAATGACTGTTAACCCCTCTGTATGATGCTGCAACTCTGCCAGTGTCTCGATCAGATCTAAATCCTAGAGAATTTCTCTTCTGACATTTCTCCCCACTGGTATAATCAGATCAATATCTGCCCAGAAGACCAATCTAAAACTGACTTTATTAGTCCCTGGGGCACATTCACATATAGGAAACTCCCTTTTGGTTTGAAGAATGTTGTGGCAACTTTTCAGAGGGCAATGAATTATGCTTTCCATGACATCAAACACATCGTTCAACCCTATCTAGATGACTTGCTCATTCACGGAAACAGGCTGATCACCCGCAACATTTGAGAGCCATCTTTTTACGATGCCGACACTACAAAATTCGACTCAATCCACATAAATGTGTGTTTTGTGTTGGTTCTGGTTGTTTTCTTGGTTTCGTAGTGTCCAAAGAAGGAATTCGACTTGACCCCTTGAAGGTTAAGGCAATTCTTGATCTGCCTCCACCTTCCAATTTACTTCAGTTACAAAGACTCCAAGGGAAGGCTAACTTTCTAAGGAGATTCATTCCCAACTATGCCGAAATGGCTAAAGGATTTACTCGTCTTTTGAAAAATGGAATTCCCTTCCATTGGGACTAGGTTGCGCAAGCTTCCTTTGATTCTCTCAAAGATACCCTGATCCGAGCGTCATTAATGTATTCCCCTAATTATCAGAATGACTATTTCTTGTATCTCACTACTGCAGATACAACTATTGCTATGGTTTTAGTTCAAGAAGAATATGGGATTGAACATTCGATCTGTTATTTGAGTTGTAATCTCAATGATACAGAAGTTAAGTGTTCTTACGTGGAAAAGCTAGCTTTGGCTTCCATTCAAGATGTACATAGATTTTTCCATTATATCTTGCTCCGAAAGACCACTGTCATTTCAGATTGCAACCCTATGACATACATATTGTCATGTCAATTGCTGGGGGGAAAATATTCAAAATGGATCATCATTTTGCAAGAATTTGATTTGGAATTCATTAAATCCAAGTCAAATAAATCTCTAGTTTTTGTTGAGCTTCTTTGCGACCTTCCCTCTACCACCATCGACTCAACAATGGAACCATCAATTTCAGATGAGTATTTGTTTTTGATCTCGTCATCTGACCCTTGGTATGGAGATATACTGATCTATCTCCAAACCCAAACTTTCCGGTCTGATACCTCTCACTTGTAACAATGACGTATTCGATATCAAGCCAAAGATTATCTGATCATTGGCGACACCATTTACCGTCACGATATCGATACAATTTTCCGTAGGTTCCTCACACATGAGGAAGCCGAGAAAGTTCTAAATGATTGCCATTTTGGTGCTTGTGGTGGACATTTATCTGGTTATGCTACTGCACAAAAAATTATCTGTGCTGGTTACTTCTGGCCTACCATATTTAATAATTGCATTACTGCTGTCAAAAGTTGTCATGCATGCCATATTTTTGACTGTAAAACTCGATTACCACCTTCACCACTACATCCTGTCATCGCTGTTGGACCATTTTCAAATTGGGGCATTGATTTCATGACATGTAACCCTCACTCGGCTGGAGGGCATGGGTATATTATTGTCGCCATTAACTATTTTACGAAATGTGCCAAGGAGATGTCTATATTAAACAACAATGGTGAGGAAACTAAACTTTTTTCCTTCAACCATGTGGTTGCACGGTTTGGTGTACCACAAGCTGTAGTTACAGATCACAGTTCACATTTTTGCAATCACATGATGACTGAATTAACTGCCAAGTTAGGACTCTCACATGATAGTTCTACTCCTTATTATCCACAAGCTAATGGATAAGTTGAAGCCATCAACAAAATCCTTAAGCGAATGCTTCAACAAATGATAGGAGTTCACAAACAAAATTGGCATTTGATCCTGTACTCAACTTTGTGGGCTTACCGAACCTCAGTAAGAAACGTAACTAGATTCACAACTTTCCAATTGGTGTATGGTCTTGAGGCAATCTTGCCAATACAATGTGAGATTTCATCACTAAAACTCGCAATTGACTTGTTACCTGACACTTCTGATGAGGAAGCACATTTCTTAGAACTCATCCATCTAGATGAAACACGTCGTGAAGCTAGATTGGCCAACAAAGCACATAAGAAACGAATTAAGGCGCAATATGACCGCAATGTCAAGCCTCACATATTTTTAGAAGCAGACTTGGTATTGCTTTATGATAAGGAAACCGATAAATTAGGAACAGGAAAATTTGAACCACTATGGATGGTCCCTTACATTGTCAAGCGTATTTTGGAAAAAGGCGCTTATGAGTTGGTTGATTAGGATGGAATTCCATTGTTGCAGTCTCGAAATGGGCTGTATCTTAAGCATTACTATGCTTGATTGTGCGTAGTAAAAACACTGTATATATGCTTTGATTGCATGTGTGTGTCACAGTGTGACTTTTAGAGTTTTTATGTGGTTAGTAATCCACTTTGCATTTGTTGCAGATGTTGGAATCTTTGGAACCATTTGTTGGTTATGCCAATGGTGCTAGTCATAGTACGCAAAACCTATCCTCTGCAACATGGGCCATATTCGCTCCAAGTGGCGAGTTAGTGAGTTTTCAAGGGATTTGTATCGATTGTTCTATGAACAATATCACTGAGTATAGCACATTGATCAAACTCCTCTCTGATTCCATTTCACTTGGCATTTGCCGAATCATCATTAGGCTAGACTCAAAACTTTTCTTACTACAACTCACGAATGTTTATATCGTCCGAAATCCAACTATTCATCGTATATTTCTTAGAGTTCGTCTCTTGGAAATACATTTTGATTACATTCAATATCAACACATTTCCAGAAACTTTAACACATTGACTAATTCTTTAGCGAATTATGTGTTAAACAGACATTTACGACATATGTAAAGAGTAAATTTTCAATTCACATCAACAGTTGAATAGGATTACACATAACCATACAAAAACACTGAAAGTAAAATAGATAGATGTTCAAAGTTTTTACAAAATTTTTTGTCCAAGACATGTTGGTCATCTGACCTCAAAACCTCAAAATGCATACAGTAAATCATCCTAGGTAGATCTAATGATGCTCGTGATAAAAGGTCACTACCTGAGCTATCATCCACAATAGCCTCCTCCAATGACTAGGTACACCAATAGTATGGCGTTGTAGTCTCATCGGTAACTCCTTGATCTGAACATCTGGTATACTGAGGGTTAACCCCTCTATATGATGTTGCAACTCCGCTAGTGTCTTGATCAGATCTAAATCCTGGAGAACTACTCTTCCGACATTTCTCCCCGCTGGTTCACCCGCCTCCTGTTGATGACCCATTGGTCAAACAGTGCCAACATATGTATACATGAGAACATTTTTAATTTAGTCTTGGAAACATCCAAAAACACAAAAGCATGAAAAAACTCAAAAAATAAAAAATACATGGTCAAAACAAATTACCTATACCACCCCATTGAGCACCCACTGGTAATCTCAAATCTGGATCTCTATGGAAATCCATCCCTGCATATGGATGCTCCTCTATGACAATATGTTGTCGACGAATGCAACTGAAGAATGTGGTAGAAAATGAGAATGATGATTGACCAACATGTCTAGCCATCAACTCTACCCATATATGCATCCGTGGATCTCTAGGACTAGCTAAACTCAGTGTCACATGCTGAGGTTGCATCAATGGAATTCTCTCCAAAGTAAAAGTGATCAACATCGATCCATAGCTGAAATTTTTCGTCTTACCGCTTTTTACTTTAGTTAGCTGCTCTTTTATCAAATAGAATATTGCCTCACACCAGTTGAACATAGTTGGCTCGAGACACTCAAACGTATACTGCATGCATGATCTATTCACGACATGAAGTGTCACATTACCTGCCAACTTTGCGATAGTAAAGAGGATTGTTCGCAAGGGCATATCACGAACATCCTTGATGTTTATCTTTCCATCTTTGCTAGGCTATGTACCTGACTGACATAATTGTTGAATGTAGTTCCTCACTGATTCACCCCCACGGGTAGAACCTGAAAGAGAAATGGGGGCACCACATATCGACAATCCTGTGAGAAATTGAATATCATCGATCAATATAGGGAGCACATTGTCCCCTATGTGAAAAACTTGTTCTGTTGGATCCCGTGAATGAACCAAGAACTGCAATAGTTCTAACTGTTGCCTCATCGCACATAACCTGAAATATTTGAGTAACCCACAATCTCTGAGGTCCTCAACAGTACCAGGATCATTTAGGGCAACCATTACCTATTCTTCATGTTCTCTTTCACGCCATGTGATAGCCATTCTGATCTGATAAGAGTCTGAAATTACACCATAGGCTTAGTTAGGATCCATTTCATGCAAAAAACTAAAGAGATTTTGGGTAGAAATGATGAATCAAATTTCTAAACTACACCCATCGCACCCTTGATCTTTAGACAATGCGATGTAGAGTAGTTTCCCTTCTGTTTGACTACTTTGTAGCACAATTTTCAATGCATAAGGGTGCGTTGATCCTAAGGCATGATATATTTACCCTAGGGACCCCAAAACCCTAAAATTTTTCCGTGAAATTGAAAAAGAATGACCTTAAATGTTGGGTAGCGGAGGCCTCACGTAACGGTTTTGGGGCTTAAAGCCCATAATTTAGGGAATGTATAAATAGAGCAAGGCTTTGAAGGTAGAAGGTAACATTTTGGAGGAAGATCTGAGATATTATGGGTTTGTAAAGGTAAGATTGCTTGAAGTCTGTAAGTCTGTGTCGTGGGTCATAGTAGGAGATAGAGGCTCCGCAGCTAAGTGCGCGGAGGCTTGGTAGAATCCGTAGCTATGTACGCAGACCCCTGCAGCTGTGTGTGCAGAGAAGGAAGTGGATTATACTGAAACGTAGACATCAATAAAGATAAGTTAGTTTTGAAATATTGCGGATCTGGTTATATTTTGGTTTATGCATCTGTTATGATCTATGTGTTTATAATTTATGGAAAATCTGTAAGATTTATGGGCGCGCGCACTGGTTATAACTGTTAAATGCTTGCTTAAAGACATTAAGAATTAGATCTAATCTATAATAAACCCATTAATAACAAGAATCAAGCAGTGCCTCATCACGAACCTACGTGGAAATCTGACAGCAGTGCAGAGTCGCACGAGGGCGCAGATCGGTTCGCGACCCCTCCTGACCTCATCAAGACATCCCAAGGGTCTGGAAACCTGGTTCCAGGACCCTCCCCTACTACCTCGGGTGAGATGTCAGTTCGTGCTCTGCTGACTATTGCTGAAAGGGCCAGTAGTGCGGGATTTGTTTGGATAAAACACTTTCAAACCTGGGTCAGGCCCCAACAAGCCCACAAATGGTTCCGCTGCCGGGACCGGGATCTGCCTAAGGGATGTCTGATGTCAGAATGTTGGAACCCTACGAAGAAAGAGATTGAAGATTGATTGGATTGGAAGCTGTACGAGTTTGTGGTTGGCCTTAGCACACACACGCACACCACCTCTGCCAAACCAGAAGTTAACATGGCGAGTGCGATCAAGTTACCTGTATTTAGAGGAGTAGGAAGTGAAGATCCAGAACAATTTTGGTTCATAGTAAGGGTAGTGTGGGAAGCGCACGAAGTTACAGATGATAACATCAAAAAGGCTACTTTGGTAAGCGCATTGCAGGATCGTGTGTTGACGTGGTATATAAAGCACTCTAGCGATCATCCAAATGTGGGAATAACAGAGATCTAGGATGCATTGAACAAAGAATTTAGCCGGCGGAAATTAGAGACACAGTGAATCATCGGGTTCAAGGAGATTGTGATGTTGCCAAGTGAAACCCCTTGGGATATGGACCAGACACTGAAGAGTATGATCGTGAGGCTAACATGACGTTGACGGATGCGTAACACCGTGCGTGGTTTGTGGCGTCTTTGACACCACATCTGAGGATGACATTGTCACAACAAAAGATCTCAACCCAGGCTGAAGCACTAGAGATAGTGATGAGGTTGCATGAAACTCCTATACAAGATCCAGGGTTGGGAGTTCAGCAAATCCATGCGCAACTACAAAACCTATGCTTGGAAATGCAGAGTTTAAAGCAGGAGAAGGCGCTCTAACTAGAAACACGAGAAGAGGTGTGGTGCATAAAATGTAAAGGCTAGGGCCACGATAAGGATCATTGCCCAGTATTCATGAACTATTTGGCAGGGGGAGGACCGATGCCATTGAGACCAGAGGTGCAGGCAGGGCCAAGCGCAGCGCCCGTGCTCTGGTGCACGATCTATCAGGTGGGAGGAAAGCACACAATGGATAATTGTCACCTATTGCAGAAGTTTACACCAACCTCCCAACAGCTATTTTGCAATTTTTGTAGATCGGTGGGTCATGATGAGAAAAACTGTCAGAGTTATGAATTGTTGATGGATCGAACACCTGCCTACAGGATGCAGACTGAGGCATGAGGTTAGGATCCAGCCGCAGTAATAGTGCGTGGTGGTTTTCAGGGGCGAGGACGAGGACGGGGAGGAATGGGGCCAGGAAGGGGCCGCGGGCAGCTAATCTGTTATAACTATGGAGGACCAGGGCACTACGCTCATGATTGTACCAACCTGACCAGAATATCGTGCCCTTACTGCGAGCAGTTCGATCATGAAATGATAGATTTCCCCACATTGATAGCGCAAATACGTGATAAAAGGGTAGCTCAACCTACGCCGACGCAAAACATCCAAATGATGAGGTCTGAGTCGTGCGAGGAAGACCCCAACGTGAACATGATGCTTAGAAGTGGCGCAGCTACAATAGAGGATAAGGGGAAACTAACCAAGGAAGGCACAGGGGTTCGGAAGGCCCCTCCAAAACAACCTGAGTTCGACTTGGAACGCGTGAAGGAGACATGTATGGAAGCTAAGAAGAGCTTCACGGAGGTCTCTACTTTAGGTAGTAAGGATCAACCCGAGCTAGAAATGGATCCCTCTATGCTAACTACCTTTTTAGAGACATGCATGAAGTTTCTACATGACAATAAGGTAGTTAAAGGATTACAAGAGCTAATAACTAGGTGCGCAGGGTCAGGTGAACCTCGCGTGATCTGGAAACTGGGGAAACATGCTTTGCGCACTGGATGGGAAATGCAATTAACGACACATATTGGCGACTATGAGATGGATCAGATCATTCTGGACTTAGGCTTGGATGCAAACGTGCTACCTAAACAAACATGGGAATGCATGGGCAGGCCCACATTACAGTGGTTTCCTAATCTTTTACAGATGTCGAACCAACAAAATATCTTGCCCATGGGGAGATTACAAGGAATCACAATAGATATTGAAGACGTGAGCACACAAACGGACTTTGAGGTAATAGAAATTATGGATGACAGTAACCCTTACCCCGCATTGTTAGGGATAGACTGGGCCACAGATATGAATGGAGTCATTAATTTAAAGAAGCAGAAGATGATATTTGAGAAAAAGTCACTCCATGTAGTCATCTCGCTAGACTCGGCTGAAGGAACACACTACACTGAACCCGTGCGCGACGAAGGAATTAATGATGAACTCGATTGTATCTACAAAATCACTACACGAGATCAGGATTGGGTAAATCCAACTGCAGAAGGAAGAATATCATGGGAACGCGCAGAGTCCTGCACTGTAGATTTAGAAGAGGAAGACGAACGATGGCATAATCGGTTGAATGGAGTAACAATGTTAAATTGCAACATGATGACTAGGTCTTTGTGTTGCGCAACAACTTAGGATCGATATCTACCAACATATGATGGGCTCATAGCGGTGGATGAATTCTTGAACAAGTTTGAGAACGCTGTACCAGAGCACTAGAGGTTGGAAGCATTAAAATGGGCACTGCGTGTGACACCTGCGCGTTGGTGGGGAACACATGAAGGAACCTTTGAAGACTGGCGTGGTTGCAGGAGAATGATACAGATAAGGTTTGGGAAGCCGGAACTATGAATAACCAAGAAATACGATGGATGTGATGACCCATGTGTGCACCTCAAAAAGTGGACCAAAGCCTATGGAGAAGAACCCTAGCCGGAGTGGGTACACTTATTTTATCATACCTTAGATGTCATCCCAAGGAATTGGTATATTGAGATAGAACTCCGACATGGTACAGGCGAATGGGATATCTTGCGCGAAGGATTCTTATTAACATTCTTATTTGAGGACCAATGGATGGATATTGTGGACGATGCGCTGCAAGTTGTGAAGGCCGCCATTTTCAAGATACCATTGGAACCAGAAGAAATAGTGCAACCAGTGTGGTCTCATCAGCTGAGCCAGGCCCTAGAGTGTTACAATGTGCAGGTAGAGGATGATGAGGATGACCCCAGAAACATCAATATTCCAGAAACAGATGGGAGTCGCGAGGTGCGTGGACCAACGATCAAGGACCCTGACATCACCACGCCACTGAAAACGAAACAATTGAATATTGGTACGAAGGAGGAGCCGAAGGACGCAACGCTTGGGGACTATTGGGACGATGCCACGGCGAATAAGGTCATCGAGTTTCTTTAGGAGTATCAAGACTTATTCCCGACCAAAATAACCAAGTTAAAAGGGATCCTCGGTGACCTAGGGATGATGAAGATAACTCTGAAACCAGACGCGAAGCCAGTTAAGCAACATCCTTACTGATTGAATTTGAAGTATAAGGAAAAGGTCCGCGAAGAATTAGACAAAATGCTGGCAGCGGGAATTATTGAACCTGTGGAAGAGTCTGACTGGGTGAGTCCTATGATAGTACAGGAGAAAAAACAAAAGGGTGAAATTCGAATCTGCATGGACCTTCAAAAACTGAATGATGCCTATGTTCATGACCCATTCCCAACACCGTTTACAGACGAGGTCCTGGAGAATGTTGGTGGACAGGAAGCGTACTCATTTATGGATGGGTTTTTAGGGTACCATCAGATCAAGATCGCGCTGGAAGATAGAAGCAAGACCACCTTCGCGACTGAATGGGGATGTTTTCAGTACACGGTTATGCCCTTTGGGTTAAAGAATGCCCCAGCAATATTTTCACGTGTAGTAGTGGCCGCGTTCAAGGAATTCATCCATAAGTTTTTGGAAGTTTATTTTGATGATTGGACTGTATTTGGGCTAGTCAAGAAACATATCGTGAGCTTATGGTTGATGTTGGATACTTGCCAACGACACCAGATTGCATTAAATCTCAAGAAGTGCACTTTCCTCATCCCCTTCGGAAACTTGCTTGGCCATGTGGTCTGCAGATAAGGCTTGATGGTGGACCCTGCAAAGATTGCTGTCATACTCAATCTGCAAGTGCCGTGCAATGTCAAACAACTCCGCACCACATTGGGACACACTGGCTACTATCGTAAGTTTATTAAGGGCTATGCACAAATCACGGCACCGATGGAACAGTTGTTGAAGAAAGATGCTACATATTGTTGGAATGATGATTGTAAGAAAAGTCTGGATATTCTCAAGGAAAAAATGGCATCTGCCCCCATTTTGGTTTTCCCAAAATGGGACATTGAATTTCATGTCCATGTTGATGTGTCATGTATTGCATTGGGCTCTGTACTCACACAAGAAGGAGCGAAAGGAATTGATCACCCGATTGCGTTCGCAAGTCGACGATTGTCCAAAGCTGAAAATAACTACTCCACTACTTAGCTTGAGGGGTTAGCGATGGTATACGCACTCCATAAATATTGCCACTATCTACTCAGTGGACACTTTAAGATGTATACTGATCATTCCACGTTAAAATACTTAGTAAATAAGCCTGTGTTGGGGGGCCACATTTGTAGATGGTTGTTATTGTTTCAAGAGTATGATTTCGAAGTCATTGTGAAGCCGAGACGCTTAAACGCAGTCCCAGATCACCTGTCCCGAATTGAGAACGGTGAAGAGTCCACAAACTTAGAGGAAGGACTACCTGATGCACAACTTTATGCAGTGCGTGTTGCAGATGGCCACTTTGAGGATATCATCTACTTCTTAACCACAAGGACCGCACCATAGGGGTATTCAGTTCAACAGAAGAAGGAACTGGTGATACGCGCAACAAACTTTACTGTTATTGTGGGGCACCTTTACAAAATGGGAACCGATGAAATCCTACACCGATATGTACCTGAATTTGAAAGAGGACAGATCCTTGCAGAAGCACATGGAGGGGTTGCAGGAGGACATTATGCAGGATGGGCGACAACACAAAATATTCTTCGCGCCGGACTATGGTGGCCAACTCTACATCAAGATTCAAAAGCATACTGTCGGGCCTGCGACGTGTGTCAACGGACTAGGAAACCATCGTGGAGGGACGAAATGCCACTCAATCCATAGATGACGCTGCAACCATTCGAAAAATGGGTGATTGACTTTGTGGGGCCTATCACACCTCAAGGAAAGACAGGTGCACGCTATATCATCATCGTGACAGAATACTTGACCCGATGGGCGAAAGCACAACCAGTTAAGGACTGCACGACCGCTACAACTACGAAATTTTTGTTCGAGAATGTGTTGACATGGTTTTGTTGAAAAGTGTGCAACAAGAAATTCTTGTTGAGATTGCAACAAGATGATGGAGCTTAGTGAAAAGAGTCGCCTTCACTAAGTGGGCCCGCAGGCTATTTTTGGCGCAAGTCTATTTTTAGACTATGTCTATTTTTAGACATATGGATCATGTCTATGTTTATGGATGATTGATCAAGTTGGGAAAAATAGATGGATTTCTATTTTTGATGAAAGTGTGAGTGATCACAGTGTGAGTGATCAAAGTCTATTTTTAGACTGGCTGTCAAAAATAGAAAAGTCAAATATTATTGTCTCATAATAATATTTGGACTATAAACTTGATCTTATTCTCTTGGAGCACTTCAGTTTGAGCTACAGAGGTGGCACATGCAGCTGTCAGAAGGAAATACACTTTTCTTATGAGTCAGTTGAGTTGTTGCATGCATGACTTCAGTTAGAACTCAAGTGAGTTGAGTTTAGTGGACTGGAGGTACAGTTGATGGAGTTGTGTTCAGTTTGACTTAGTTAAACTAGTTGTAGTTAGTCTAACTGCAGATAGAATAATGATGAGTTGTTAAACTAATTATTAACTCATAATACAACTAAAGAATACATCAGTTAACTCAATTGCATGTCAATGCATGTTCAGTTCAACAGGGACAAGTGGTAGAGAATCAGATTGCTATCAGTTGTGACTATAGTTGTGCATTAGATCTTGCACAATCAAGGGATTGAGTATGCCAATGAGTTTGCTCACGTATTTGGCCCACATTTTAGCTTTTTCTCACGTCCACAAAGAGTGAGTGACTATTTTGCAGGTGAAAAACGAGTTTGGGAAGCTATTCTCATCAGTTCTTGAGCAGGTATTGAGCAGTGGAGGCAGGCAAGCAACGGGGGAGATTTGGAGATCAAATCTGAGCTGTATTGTGTGTAACAGGTGGAGATACTTGTGAGAAGTATTATGCTTTGTATTGTTACATGATTCAATCAATATAATATACAGATAGTGTGGGGTTTTTAGCGAGATGCTTTCCCCGGGATACATACTGTGTTTATGAGTTTGATTGATGCTTCTATGTGCGCCTGTGAATGTTTCTGCTTCTGTAAATTGATGATCAACGTAGAGGAGATTATGTATTATACATGTTCCGCTTATAATTGTATGATCAGGATAATCTCTGTGAATATGTGTTAAATTATTCAAAATTTCTACATGGTATCAGAGCTAGATAATTGTAGAAAAATTTCTACATGGTATCGGAGCTAGATTTGTAGAGAATTTTGCAGGAAAATTTCTACATGGTATCAGAGCTGCTTGATTTGTAGAAGAGATTTTTACAGGATATCAAGCGAGGATTGATCATCAGATCTACTATTCAGGAAGTGTTTACATTATATTTCTCTAGGCAGAGCCTGTAATCGGGCCAGGTAGCCTCTGGATTCATCCTTCCTTTGGAAGGTGAAATATCCGGTGAAAGCCCATACAGTCAATCTCTGTACGAGAAATATTTTGTACTCACGAATTCTAGATCGGAAGCAGTTGAGTTTTGTGCTGGTGGAATTCGAATTTAATTCCAAAGCAAGAGATAAAACTCAGAAACATTCAGTTCGAGAATGGAGATAGTATGCCCCAGTATCTCACGAGGTTCACTCAGTGTCGAGATGAGCTGGGAAGTGTGGGGGTTACTGTTGATGATGAGGATGGTGAGTCTAGCACTCCTTGACCTTCCTAAGAGTTGGCATAGCTACCAGGACTTGGTGAATGGAAGGGAGAAACTGCCAAATTGGGAACGACCATGGTCGGATTTGATGCAGGAGGAGATTAGACGGAGCACCAGAGACGGTTCTTCATCTATGCATGATGAGGAGAACTGTGCCTTAGCGAGTAAGGCGAAGAAGGGGAAGGGGAAGGTTTCTCTTTCCGAATACAATTCTTCCAATGATGGGAAGAAGGTTGAGAAGTCGAAGGTGAGATGCTTTCATTGTCATGATGGAGACTTGGTGGTTGAGAGGGAGCGTATATTACTTCTCAACATGCAGAGCCAGAAGAAGTCTCAGACGATTGTGGAGGAGCCACGATTGGTGCAGCAGCTTCAGGAGATTGTGGAGGAGCCACAACAGGGGAAGCTGAGAGGAGATCGAGTAGAGACCTCTACTCATCTAGAGACCTCCAGTAGGGGGAAACTTCAAGCCAGGTGGGCTGAGGGATTGCATGCAGCCATACCTCCAGGTAGGAGGTGGGGTGATGTGGATTGATCGTCCCAAGGAGGAGGGGCGGGATCCTTGAGGTACCCAACCTCTTAGATGAGACCTTGCTATGGGAGCCCAGATGTGTAGTAGCAAGAACTGACTGATTGGGTAGAGACAGATGCGGATGGAGCGACAGAGAGAGCGATAGTGCAGGGAATCCCAGGACAACGCATAGCTAGCAGGCTGTGGCAATGCGAAAGGCACAAGTGTTTTGCACAGTTCTAGGTGGCACAGAGAGGTGTACAATGGTGCGAGATGCATGGAGATGTTGCAGTAGCGCCGATGTCAGAGAGGGAGCACTTGTCAGCAGCAGGTAGAGCTTCAGCATCAGAGGATGTTTCTATCCCAACAGGGAGGTCAGTTGGGAGGTGCAGTGTGGATGCAATGCTGGGAGATAGAACCAGCAGCAGCACGGATGCAGTCAGAGATCAAAGTGACAGAGGCTAGAGCAGTCAGATACTGAAGAGCACAGAGATGCAGAGTTTCAGTCGACAGAGGCAATAGCAGTCAGAGACTTTGATGACAGAGCAAGTGGATCGGCCAGATGTGTTGCATGGAGAACATTCCAGAGTTACAGGATCGGGTTTGAGAGGAAGCCTTTCTTGTTGAGAGGGAGTGTTGAAAAGTGTGCAACAGGAAATTCTTGTTGAGATTGCAACAAGATGATGGAGCTTAGTGAAAAGAGTCGCCTTCACTAAGTGGGCCCGCAGGCTATTTTTGGCGCAAGTCTATTTTTAGACATATGGATCATGTCTATGTTTATGGATGATTGATCAAGTTGGGAAAAATAGATGGACTTCTATTTTTTATGAAAGTGTGAGTGATCACAGTGTGAGTGATCACAGTGTGAGTGATCACAGTGTGAGTGATCAAAGTCTATTTTTAGACTGGCTGTCAAAAATAGAAAAGTCAAATATTATTGTCTCATAATAATATTTGGACTATAAACTTGATCTTATTCTCTTGGAGCACTTCAGTTTGAGCTACAGAGGTGGCACATGCAGCTGTCAGAAGGAAATACGCTTTTCTTATGAGTCAGTTGAGTTGTTGCATGCATGACTTCAGTTAGAACTCAAGTGAGTTGAGTTTAGTGGACTGGAGGTACAGTTGATGGAGTTGTGTTCAGTTTGACTTAGTTAAACTAGTTGTAGTTAGTCTAACTGCAGATAGACTAATGATGAGTTGTTAAACTAATTATTAACTCATAATACAACTAAAGAATACATCAGTTAACTCAGTTGCATGTCAGTGCATGTTCAGTTCAACAGGGACAAGTGGTAGAGAATCAGATTGCTATCAGTTGTGACTATAGTTGTGCATCAGATATTGCACAATTAAGGGATTGAGTATGCCAATGAGTTTGCTCACGTATTTGGCCCACATTTTAGCCTTTGCTCATGTCCACAAAGAGTGAGTGACTATTTTGTAGGTGAAAAACGAGTTTGGGAAGCTATTCTCATCAGTTCTTGAGCAGGTATTGAGCAGTGGAGGCAGGCAAGCAGCGGGGGAGATTTGGAGATCAAATCTGAGCTGTATTGTGTGTAACAGGTGGAGATACTTGTGAGAAGTATTATGCTTTGTATTGTTACATGATTCAATCAATATAATATACAGATAGTGTGGGGTTTTTAGCGAGATGCTTTCCCCGGGATACATACTGTGTTTATGAGTTTGATTGATGCTTCTATGTGCGCCTGTGAATGTTTCTGCTTCTGTAAATTGATGATCAACGTAGAGGAGATTATGTATTATACATGTTCCGCTTATAATTGTATGATCAGGATAATCTCTGTGAATATGTGTTAAATTATTCAAAATTTCTACAGGTTTAGATGCTTGAAAATTCTAATGAGCGACCACAAAACGCACTTCCTAAATGAAACTATTAGTGCACTCACTAAGGAATTCTAGGTATATCATCAACGAAGTACGTCGTATCATTCACAAGCGAATGGGACAGTTGAAGCTTTCAACAAGATTTTAGAAACCGCGTTGACTAAGGTCTGTAATGTGCAACGAAACGATTGGGATTTGTGCATACGTGTTGTGCTATGGGCATACCAAACCACGTGCAAGAAATTGACGGGTCAGACACCTTTTCGGTTAGTCTACGGCAAGGAAGCCATCATGCCAATGGAATACATTGTACCCAGTTTGCGAATAACAGCAATGATCGACATGGTAGACCGGGGAGCACTGGAAGAAAGGCTTGCGCAACTCGAAGAACTAGAGGAGGAACGATTTTTAGCGGGATTGCATCAACAAGTACAAAAGTAGCATGAAAAGGCTTGGCATGATCGCCATATCAAGTTGTGCACGTTCAAAGAAAACGATTTAGTATTGTTGTATGACAGTAAGTTCGAGAAATTCCCTATAAAACTCCGAATGCATTGGTTGGGGCCATATGTAGTCAAGGAAGTCACAGATGGAGGTGCGGTCTAGTTGGGCAAGCTTAATGGAGAGCCCTTCCCAGGCAAAGTAAATGGCAGTTGCCTGAATCTCTACACGGGTGGACCGATTGCCTGATTAACCGAACGAAGGACTGTCTCACTGCTCTAGATAGTTGAAAGGGAGCGTGGGACAATAAAGCAGTCTGTGGGGGAGCTACTCGACAACAAAGGTGTGCGTAGAGTTGGTATGTCACAAGGGTCGCGGTTGCACAAAAGTGGCTATGCTGTTGTATGAACAAGTAGGGAAGTGACCATTTTTGTCATTGTTCATGACAAGATGTATGAGTTATGGTGAAAAGGAGTGGCCAATGGGAAATTAAGAGATGAAGTACGAGCTAGATCCAAAATGATCTACCGTAGACTTAATATTAATGCGCTAGAAAAGGAGGGAACGACTGAATTTGAATTTCAAAATGCTTATAAATCATAGGGGGGCATCCACCGAACGATCTGTGGTATCAAGAGAAGTGAGCTATTGTGCCTTCCCAATGGTATGGAACTGTTGATCATTGATGCTAAAGGAGTAAGCCTGGGGGTTGTAATATGGCCAATGAAGATGCAGGATCTTCTGGATAGTGTGGTGTTGACGACTGTGGATGTCGCACCGAGTTCAACACCGACGGTAGGGGATGTACCAGAAATTATTAGACATGAAGCAGAACTGGTCCAGATGCCGCTGCCTAAACCACGGGCTGGTCAGCGACCCATAAAAGATAAGGGAAAGATTGTGAATACTGAGACAAATGATGGAATTGCAGTTAATAGTTCATCTCTGATGCACCTTGAAGATTGGGATCTCGCAGACAACAACATATTTCTTGCAAAAATGCAACACAAGCTGCAGCAGACAGTGCGTATAGTAGACTAGAAATTGGAGATTTGCTGCTTTGGCATGAAGAGTTCCTGCATGCGGCACCCCAACTTGAGCTAAAATCCTATGAGGGGGTGCTCTATGTTAACCGAGCAGAGCAGAATGAGCATCATCGGTTGCGCGAATTAATAGAGGCAATGGAGCAGGAGCTTGAAGAAGAGTTACAGGAGACAAGGAGGGAGCAACAGAACGTAGTGCGTCACTCACAGGGATGGTGGACCGTGAAGCCTTGGTAGTGCATATCGCCGCACCGACGAGTGACTCGGGACGAGTCACGATGATTGTGTTGGGGGCTTGTTGGGTAGCGGAGGCCCCGCGTAACGGTTTTGGGGCTTAAAGCCCATAATTTAGGGTAATAATATTGTAAAAGTTCCACTAAGTGTGCAGAGTGCAAACTGTAATAGGTCGAGTCAAAGTGTTGTCCACCCGAAAATAATGTAAAATAATAGAAAGTGAGTTTGCCTGGCCATGGTCCACAGACCATGGGAATGTATAAATAGAGCAAGGCTTTGAAGGTAGAAGGTAACTTTTTGGAGGAAGATCTGAGATATTATGGGTTTGTAAAGGCAAGATTGCTTGAAGTCTGTAAGTCTGTGACGTGGGTCATAATAGGAGATAGAGGCTCTGCAGTTGAGTGCACGAAGGCCTAGTAGAATCCACAGCTGTGTGCGCGGACCCCTGCAGCTGTGTGCGCAGGGTAAGAAGTGGATTGTACTGAAACAAAGACATCAATAAAGATAAGTTAGTTCTGAAATATTGTGGATCTAGTTATATTCTGGTTTATGCATCTGTTATGATCTATGTGTTTATAGTTTATGCAAAATCTATAAGATTTATGGGTGTGTGCACTGGTTATAACTATTAAGTGCTTGCTTAAAGACCTTAAGAATTAGATCTGATCTATAATAAACCCATTAATAACAAGAATTAAGTAGTGCCTTTTCACGAATCTACGCGGAAACCTAACAGAAATGCAGAGTGGCGCGAGGGCACATATCGGTTCGCGACCCCTCTTGACCTCATCAAGACATCCCAAGGGCGCGGAAACCTGGTTCCAGCACCTTCCCCTACTACCTCGGGTGAGACGTCAGTCCGCGTTTTGTGGACTGTTGCCGAAAGGGCCGTTAGTGTGGGATTTGTTTGGCTAAAACACTTCGGAACCTAGGTTAGGCCCCAACAAACCAACATTAAACGAAAGAGAAGAGGTAGATCTCCTACCTGGTCTTGATGACACAAAGAATGATCCACAGAATCTCCCGCAATCAACTGCTGAAGTTTGAGGTAAAAAACTAGTTCAAAGCACAAAACTGAATGGTAAATGTTAAATGGTAAAATGACTTGGTAAATTCTTGTTTTATGGTTATTTCATGTTCATTAAATAAATTATAGTTTTTACCTATTTTTACCAATGAAATAGGTATGTTTAATTTGTTCGGTGGTTCTTTGAGCAGGTTTACAGCTCACATAGTGAATTTGATGTGCATGATCGTAAAATGTACTTTTGACCACAGAGCATACTTTTATCTCTTTTTCGAGCTCTGTTAAACATCGAAAAAGGAACCCCCTAGAGTCCTCTTTCAGCTCTTTTCAGACTCTCAAAATATGAAAATATTGCCCGGCATTTGTCCTTTTTAGCTCGTAAACGGATTGGAAACGACATCTACTTAGTATAAGTTTAACCCTTTTCTAGACTAAGATATATTACTTATGAAAAAGGAATACGTTGATTGAACATGGTCACTAGGTTCTCTCTTGTATTATTTTACACTTTTTCGGACTTGAGAGACAAATTTATGAAAAAGAACTCATGGAGTTTTCTTTTTGTCCCTTTTCAAACTCTCTAAACATGAAAAGGACTGAGTTCTCATTGTCGTTAAACTCGTTAAAGCATCAAATAGTGACAAACTTGTCCATCATGACAAGACTGAGTTTCACCTTCGCTAGATTCATTAAAACCTCACATAGCGATGGATTCACCCGAAGGGTAGAATTATACATCAAGCATATGTTATCCTCCTCAAATTTGTTAAAAAGTAAAGAGGTACTGGTTAATAATGACTGGGGACAATGGGAAAAGGGATAAATCACTTTATGGTAGCAAGTCGCTCTTGAACATGACACATTCACTTCATCTCTTTGACTATTTGGGTTGGGTTATTTGCTTGATGGTTATCATACCTATGGTCTATCACACCATCCATCACTTTTGTTTTGGGTCAATGTTGTCAATTCATTTAGTGTCACCGACATGTTCAAGAGAAGTCACTCAGTAAAATTCATCCTTTGCAATACTCATAAACCTTCATTTTCATGACCTACATTCCTGAACATTGTGTCACCAGTCACATTCTGTCTTCAAAATCATTACACTTGTTTCGTGTCATTGATGGGGGATACATCAAGGCCCTCCTGCGATGAGTCGCTTCTTGTAGACATCAACACATTATCTAGGAAGTTGACTTAGAAACACCCTTCTAGTACCTTGAGGCTTGCATACATCAATGGGAAGTTTCTCACTTCCGACGACAAGTTGACATCACAAGCCTTTGACCGAAAGACTCTGTATGGTGTTCGACATCAAAACATCTATTCACACCATGCATAATGTACCATAGTACCTTGAGAATCATTAACATTATTTGTGATTTCTCTCGTGTCTGTTAACAACTTACATCATTGGCTGGTAATCAGACAATGTCTTCCCATGTTCGACTTCAGATCACATTTTCACATGGTTAGACTCATACTTGAGAAAATGATTGGATGAGATAGAGAACCCCAGATCTAGTTTCATCCACCTGGGCTGCGAATTTAGGAGAGTACTAAATCATCTATATGATGGATTTACACAGATAGTCATCTTATCATGGGTCTATATCTGTAGACGACTATCTGATTTATGTACATGTAATGAAAATTTTATATGCTGATCATGGGTATTCCTTCCCTCAGCAATTCATGAAAAATTCAAATATATCATGATATTATGTATTGTAATTGATGCAGGTCACCGTCTGCTTCAGATCCTCCTCATCACATCATAAAGCATATCACTCAACATTATCATTTTTGACTTCATGCTTTAGGGGGAAGCTGTTACAGGTCTATTTGGGCACATCACTCCCGACGATTAGATCAGTGTAAATAGGGTCTATCAAACCCTAATTCAGTTGCTACATGCCCTAGACATGCCACCTCATTGAGTGCTTTCATCCATGAGAGTTTCTTGACTTCAAACCCTGTTGAAGTGCTTCCTTGGGTCACCAACGCACCCCTGGTCAGGGGTAAGTGCTCTGTAGAGAAAGTAGCCCCATTCAAGGCTGCGTTGTAGAGCACCTAAGCCCACTCAAGCCTGCGCTGGGCGAGAATCCTCGAAATGTTCATTGGATCTTGAGTATATTCCTCCTTTCTAGAGCCTTCTAGAAGGAACCCAACTCCTATCCTATGAAGATGAGTTCAACATAGGATAGCCTTGGATCATCTAATCCTCTATCCTCTCATCCCTTTGAACATGGAAACTAATCATCCAATTATGGAAAACCATTCAATGCCATATTAGTGACAAAACCACTTGCATTCATCTATAAATTGGACTCCCATCATAAAGCCAAAGCGCTGGGATATTATAGAGAAATACTGTTGGTTTAGAGACTTGAAATCATTGTCAAAGTAATGTTATGCTACTGGATTGATGTTGCTATTGGTGTGATGAGGTATTGGACTAAGCTGGATGAGTGACACGAGATCTAACCAAATTGGGTGTAACTTCTCCTTCTATCAATCAATACAGTTATTTATTCCTTTTCCAATACTTTTGTCTATATCTATAATGAATGTATGTTCAAATGTTGTCTATTCCATTTGTTTACAATAAATAAATCATATGCTTTGAATGTTGTCGTCTTCTGTTTATGTTGGCAAGTACCAGTTGAGCGAATTCAGTTTGAGTGTGATTGACATGAGCAACTCAAAGGAGATTAAAGGAAGCGAAGGATCACAAGTAGGTTCTTTTATCTTATCTGTTTATTGTAGGAAAAGGTTAAACATCTTTACTTAAGCTTTTCTAAGTGTAACTACCCACTTAGGGAAGATATACTTATCAGTAGTTATAAATTTCCTATAACAATGACTCTACTAGGGATTAATTCATTCCCTTGATTGTTTCCTCATCCTTAGTACTTATTTTTCCTCTTATTTAGACATTCATTGTCTCACTTAATCCTGAATTGACCTAGGAAGACTTTTCATGGAGCTTCAGTTGCATTTTTTGTGTCGTAACTTGGCCTACCTTGATTAGTGCTCCCTCTTGTCTTGTGATAGAGCATTGCAGCGCACCAAACCCTCTCTGCACATGCACCGCAAAGCACTAATGCCTTTTCAACACCTATGCTGACCCCTGTTTGATGCAAAAAATTGCCTTTTTGTGATTTTCTCTCTGTTCAGCTTTGTTCCATCTACTCTTCCTTGTGTCCCCGAGTGCCTTTTGGTCTCTCAGAAGCCTTCTTGATGTTTTCTTTTGGTTTTTATAGCCTTTGATAAGGATTTGTTTGCAAATTCCTTTGTTCTTATCAATTAGTTCATTAGCAAATTGTTGCTTGATCATTGATTATTTGAAGAAATTGTTATTACAATCATCATTTTGTATAGTTTCTCTTATTAGTGATTTAGTAAGCATCTTAGTTTTCATTTCATTCGGAAATTAAGTGGATTGAAAAGAAATTTATCTTTACATTTTTCATTGCGTATAGGGATTTTATTTTGATTGGAATAGTGAAGTTGAGGAGATCTATTGTTGCATCACTTGTTTGTTGCATTACTAATTGATTTCGTCTTCCCTTACTTAGTTAGGCCTTTCATTAAAATGAAAAAAGAGAGAGTTATTTTTGTCATATTAGTTGCATCATAGGCGTGTTTAGGTGACATCAAGTTTTGAGCCTTGAAATCGAAACACAATTCAAGATAAACTTTAAAATTCATCTCAATTAACCTATGGAACATTCGAAACTTAACGATACACATAGAGGTCTAGGCTAGAGATGTGTTTTGACGTCTTTAAACATAGGAGCTGTCATTTTTTGCCAGAATTGCATTCCGAGGGTGATATACTGTTCCACGTACGTAAGTGTATCGAATCATTCTCCACATACCTTCGGGTATATCGGATAGCCCTCCATGGATGAAAAGTATATGGGAACACTCTCATTGTATGGTTATGCATTAGACAACACTACTATGGGTTGCGCTTCCATGTACCTATGGGTATATTTTAGAAGTCCCCACTAGGTTTCTATCCTCACCATAGGTAACCTAGTCGACTACCTTGTATACTGTGATACACCGAACAAGACATTTCGGGAGATTTCTTGCCCATACATAATCCTTTGTTTACAAAGGTGGTATATTACAGTTCACAGTTGCTTGGTAATCCATTTTTTCCTAGTTACTCCTTTTTTTATTTTTTCGTTTAATTTCTAAAATCAATTAATTAACTACAGAAAAACATCTTTACCGTGGGACAACTCCTTAGTAGATCTTAGGTTGAGACTAATGGCAACAGTTCCTGATTTTACCAATCAAGGAAACCCCTTTGATGGGAATCCTAGTCCTTTTCCTTCTTTTGGAAATATTGGCGCTCCTTATTTGGAAATGTTGTCCCTTCCCGAATTTACCATTGGTTTTCCAGTTTGGTTGCTTTTGACCCCTATGGTTATGAATGTCCAAGCTTCTCTTCAACCAAGTAGTCCTCCACCTACACAAGATCAACCTCAAATTGATCCTAAAGTTGACCCTTTTCCTTCTTCACATGTTGTTTCTTCATCCCTTTCTTCCTCGTCGCCTGGTGAAAGTATTGATTCTAGTAACCGGGAAGCTAAGAAGAAGAAGAAGAGGACGAAGAAGAAGAAGCAAAATAAGCAGGGGGTAAGCCAAGCAACCATTGTTACCCATGCAACTAGTAGGGATGATCCTGAGAGTTGGAGTTGAACATACAAAGCTATTTTATCTTATATTTGGATTTGTAATGTTTGGTTATGTAATTCTTGAATATTTTGATACTCCGCACAAGCCTATAACTGCCATAAGTTGTAATGCTATTGTTTGTAACATAATTGTTCTTTGTGGGTGATTAATATAAGAAATATGGGATTTCTGGCACCTTTTGTGTAATTTATGGGCCCCTTTTAAAATTTTATGCTTATGTTAAATTTCCTTTTGAATGTATATTGCATAAAGGATAGTAATGAATGTTGTGATAGCTGTGCAATTCGTATAATAGGAAGATCTAAATCCCCTTTATCTTTTTTATGGTTCTAGCTCGCCTTCGGTGAGACTTTTCTTCCTTTTGGAAGGAGTGAATATGCCGATGAAGTGTTAGACTATGTGGGCTTTTGTTGGTACCCTTGTTAGAACCCTGGGTCAGTTTTAAAATAATTCTTCTTGCCAACGAATGCTTCTGTTGCTGGGAACTTGAGTTTTTTTGAAGGGCGATTTAGATCATGCGACCCTGGTATGTTCATCGGAATATCCAAACATGGTGGCATGATAAGGTTGACTTATTCATCTTGTAACAAATGCAATTGAGGCAAAATAATATGGACTGGGTCAAAGAAGAAACATTATATACTATACCTGCTTGCGACCAATATGAAATTTTTTGGTGTGAATTTATGGAGAAGTTAGAAAATTTTGCTGACTTGATATCACCATAATTCAAGAATTCCCATACAAAAAAGATTGCATAGGGATTGGAAAAAAAAATATCTATCCGATCTTCATCGAATGGATACAGAATTGACAAGAGTTGTTGATTTCTTGGTTAACACAATTCTTGAAGGATATATTATTGAGTTTGTGGTTGAAAATCATCAGTCGTTTTCCCATGTTGAGGCTATATTCACCTTTTGAATATAAGGGCCACTGTTGAAGGAAATCCCACTTTGGATTAAGATACTCTTAGTTGAAGACAGTCTGTTGGAGTTTCAGCCAAATCAAATGGCTGCTTAAGTTGTACTGGGGGAATGGATTAGGGGAAATGGAGGTTTTGTGACTACAGGAGGATGTAGGGATTGCTATAATGAATCAAGAAGAGTTGCAAAAGGAAAGGGAATTTAGGGTGTTACAGAGAGAGTGAATCACTAAAGAGTGGTGTGAGAAGAAGTTACGGGAAATTAGAGCACAACACATAGGTGATGTTGTGAGGAGTTTAGCAGAGTGTAAGAGGAAAATGGAGACTTCACAGTTAAGGAAAGGGAGTGAGGGAGAGATTTATTTTTTGGCATGATGGGGGAGTCGAGTGTAAGTAGAAGCAGAAGTGGAATGAAGGGATTAGGAGTGGTTACTTTGATGCATGGGGATGAAGAAGGATTTCAGACACCTGAGCTAGATGCTTGACTAACCAGGACACCTAAAGATGATACATCGGTAGATGATGATTTACATTTTGTAATGAGGCAACTTTTCTTTGAAGATGAGTCAACACCAAAACATAGAATCCCATAGCATAATAACACGACTATTCCTCCTCCCCCTAACCTTCCCTTGGTGCTATATCAAAGTCTATATTTTCGTTTTTCAGTCGTAGGCAAGTTTATTAAAGTTCAGTCGTCGTTTCAAGGTAAAAGTAGCTCTAGAGGTGGTAGTTAATAAAGTCTAGTTAGTTATTCTCAATCAGGTTCATACGGGTTCATACTTGTTTCTATAACGCAACCAACCATGGCTAGAGTTATGACAGATCACTTACAAGATACCCCAAGTTTGTAGGAAAGGGGGGAGAAGTTGTTGAGCAATATTGGTACTTGTGTGAGGCTGTTTGGAGGGCCCATCAGACTCCTGGTGCTACCAAGCTCATTAATTTTCAAACCACAACGAGTGATAGATATTTGAGGTGGTTCATAAAGTGGATTGATGTTAACCCTAATTCTGGCATTGACTAAGTTAAGCAGGAATTTATTCAAGAGTTTAAGTTAATGCAATCAAATCAACCAAGATTGGTAGAGCTACTGGATATTTGCAAACTAGAGGGGGAATCATCTTGGAAATGCATGCAACAATTCAAGGATGCTATTAGTAAATTATCTTATCCTAGTGACCCCCATCACATGAGAGACTGTTTTATCAAGGATTTTTTACCAATGAACCATATTTCATTGTCTCAGAAGAAGGTCAACACACTGCAAGATTCCTTGGAGCAAGCAATGAAAACAGAGGATATGGCGGGTTATCCACAAGATCACAGAGTTTGGGGAACTTTGACAGATCCTGCTATTATGGGCCTACAAAACCACATTGCTACATTAATAGAAAGGATAAAAGATCTAGCACCTGCACATATGACGAGACCTCATGTCTAGTGTACCCATTGTCGGGTCAAAGGGCACCATGTTACAAAGTGCCTGCAGCTTAGAGGACTGGGACCATGCAGTGCACTCATGGGACCTCAACCACCATAGACTCCAATATTTTCCCAAATTTCATTCACGCTCCCTTATCAGGGTCACACTCAGTTGTATTCGTTTCCCAGTATGCCAGGTATGTATACAAATGATTATTGTGAAATATGTCGAAGTTCTGGGAATCATCCTTGTCAATATCCTATTTTATAGAAGTATTCAAATGTTCTAAATAACATGATTGGTGAATTATGTGGATCCCCTAATCATCATACAGATCAATGTTAGTCCTTGGATGCCTTAGTGGACCGTTTGGACTATTCTGCTTTCCGTGTTAATGAGTCTCATAGATGGCGAGGAGGTGGAGCTCTAAGGGGGGGAAGGAGAGGTGGAAGACGTCTGATTTGGTGTTATAATTGTGATCAAGAAGGACATGTGACGAGAGAATGTCCTTTTCCATGGAGACCATGGTGTTCATAATGTAGAGTAAACATGCATGCAACATAAGACTTCCCTAAACTTATTTTTTGATGGGACGAAACGAAACTAGGAAATGGAAACTAATTTAATTTGCACAGAGTCTCGGGATCCTAGTTCTTCAATGAAATGTAACATTAGTGTTGTTACAAGAGGAGGAAAGAGGCCGGGAAGTGATACTGGAGTCCCTGATCAACCAACTATTATAAAACTTGCATCTCTAAAGAAATAACACGATCTAAACCAACAAAAGGAATATTACAGGGATGCAACTGAACTTTTCTCCTCACAGGGACCTCGCAGTGAGTTGCAGGAGTAAGTGAAGGGGCGCCGGGAGAAACATTTTGTAGAATATTCCCAACCTATAATGGATTGGTTTAAGTTATTTGTATATATTATGAATGATGAGTATTTTACTTGCAAGTTGCAAAAGATATTGAAGACCGATGTTAAGGATGTTGTATTCTCAAGGAACCAATTTTTGCAAATCTACTCGAGAGACATTCCAGACGGGTGCAAAGGAATAAGAAGAGGACTGGAAGGGAGTTTCAGGCAGATGCTCAGATTGCAGGGTTTCAAATCAAGGAATCAATGCTAGATTTGGGATCAGATGTTAATATTTTTCCAAGAAAGACTTGGGAAGCTATTGGAAAACCCAAATTGGTCTATTCCATATTCAATTATAGATGGAAAACCAGTACTGCATTCTTCCTATTGGTAGACTGGAATATGTTGAGGTTGATATAGCTAGTGTTAATACTTATGAAAATTTTGAGGTTATCGATATTATTGGGGATAAAGACCCATATTTGGCTTCGTTGGGCATTGATTGGGCTTTTGATAATTATGCAATCATCGATTTAAAGCGGGAGACTATGAATTTTGAAGTAGATGGTATGCATGTTATACAACCTATTGATACATATCAAGGTCTGAGTTTTACTGAGTCTGTGGACTATGTTGAATCCCCTAGTTTAGTAGACCAATTGTATCAATTGACTACTGGAAAGCAAGAAGATTACATTAACCCCACAATGGTTGGTTCTATTAGTTGGAGTAGTATCCAAAGTAATGAATTTGGCTCCGAGGCTGTGATGGAAGACTGGAAATAAGGCTCCCATGAACTCCACTCCCGACATTGTGCTACTGTTCGAAGTGTTCACTAGATTGGTACTGAGGTATGCAAGTATCCTAATTTTAATGGTACTAATTATGTTGTACATTTTATTAAAGAAATCGATTCTTGTATAGAAGAAGGTCAAAATATCATTATAATGAGTGTTTCTTTTCATGCTACTCCCACAAGGTGGTGGGCAGCACACCAATATCAACTGCAAGAGTGGAGTACTGTTAAGGTTGTCTTACTATACTAGTTATCTCCGCCAAAAGAGCTAATGAGAAATATTCCTATTTATAATGGTTGTACTTCACCACAAGACCATATTGTGTGTTGTTCTTCTATATGGAGGGATGATGGGTTAGCAGTTGAGATGTGGCCTCATCTATTTATTCATTCTTTGGGAAATATTCTGCAAGCCTAGTATTTACAGGAGGAGCTAAAATGCCAGACAACAGATTGGGATGTGCTAACAGCTCAGTTTTGTAAAGATTTCTCTTTTTATGTTACCGATGAGAAGATAACACAAGTTCTTAAAGCTATTAGAGGTGTATTGTTTTTTGGAGAGGATGTGTTAGAAGAATGCAACAGGTATGGAGACTTTGCGCACCAATATGATTCAGGATTTCATGAAGCTGTTGTTTGCGGTAAAATCAACAAAGATCTAGATGATGATTTAGAAGAGTTAAGGAACCTAACTTTCAAAGAGTCTGAAGGGGAATGGAAAATTAAGGAGGATCATGTATGTGATGCCCCACACCTGCAACCACTTAAATTGAAGAAGATGAATATTGGAACCAAAGAGAAACCAAATCTTTCCTCTATTGGGGACTACTAGGATGAACAAACCATAGATGAAATATTCGAATTGCTTAGAGAATATGAAGACATTTTCCCTTGTTCTGTCTCAGAGTTGAAGGGAATTAAAGGTGATCTGGGAGAAATGAAAATCACACTAAAGCCATATGCAAAGCCTGTTAAGCATCAACCCTACAAATTGAATCCACGAGTAAAGGAGAAGGTCAAGAAGGAGATTGATAAGATGTTAGCTTTCAGTCTCATATTCCCTGTGGATGAAGCTAAATGGATAAGACCCATTTCCATTCAGGATAAGAAGGATTCAGATGAAATTCGGGTATGTGTTGATTATCGAAGTCTCAATAATGCATGTGTGCATGATCCATTTCCCACCCCATTCAGCGATGAAGTCTTGGATAATGTTGGGGTAAATGAAGCATATTCCTTTATTGATGGATTATCAGGCTATCATCAAGTCCGTATTACTGAGGAGGATAAGAAGAATATGACGTTCACCACTGAATGGGGGTCGTATGTGTATAATGTTATGCCTTTCGGGTTGAAGAATGCTCCAGCTATTTTCTCTCGCATTGTCATTGTTGCTTTCCATGAGTATATACACAAGTTCTTGGAAGTTTCATATGGATGATTGGAATTACTGAATCTTAGTTAAGAGTCACTTGAGTTTGTTAAGGGTTATGTTTGATAGGTGCAGGCAACTTCAAATATCCTTGAACCTAAAAAATGCATTTTTGTTGTACCTTTTGGAACTCTATTGGGGCATATTGTTTGCAAGGAGGGAGTTTGTGTGGATCTTGCTAAAGTTGTAGTGATATTGAATATGCCTCCACCCACTTCGGCTCATCAATTGCATTACGCTCTGGGACACACTGGTTACTATCAAAGATTCATTCAGAATTATGCTTCCATTATAGCTCCACTGGAGAAGCTTCTTAAGAAATCCGAGCATTTTGTGTGGTCTGCAGAATGTAATGCTGCATTTGATATACTAAAAGAAAAGCTTATAAGTGCACCAATTTGAGTTTATCGTAACTATAACAAGCAGTTCCATGTCCATGTTGATGCCTTCGAGATCACTTTGGGCGCTATTTTGACACAACCAGGTGAAGGAAACTTAGACCACCCTATTTATTTCACAAGAAGAAAACTTTCTAATGCAGAGAAGAACTATACCACCACAGAACAAGAAGCCTTAGTGATGGTATACTCTCTTCAGAAGTTTCACCATTATTTGTTAGGAGGTTGATTTAAGTTTTTTATAGACCACTCAACATTGAAGTACTTAGTTAATAAGTCTATACTTGAAGGAATAATTTTCCGATGCTTGCTGTTGTTTCAAGAGTTCACATTTGAAGTCATTATCAAGCTAGGAAGGTCAAATGTGGGGTCAGATCATGTTATGAAACCAGCTCACAAAAAGATAGAAAAGATATATCAATGCCTTAGAATTCAGCCTCTTCGAGGGGGAAACCTCCTTTACATTACATAAATGAACAATTCTTGGATGATAGAAATGAAAAGACCTCCTTTCTATATATAGGAGTCTAAGGGGTCATAAGATAATCAGAGTTGACATAACAATAATAATGTAAGGGAACAATAATAACAATAGTGGGTTTCTATGGGGCACAATAGTAACAATATGGGGACTACATGGGTACAACAATATAATAAGGGGGTTGTACTAATAACAATAAGGGGTTACACTAGTAGTATAGGGGCCTAATATACCCCTCTCCTTCAAAAAGTGTTGTCCTCAATGCTTGAGTAGTTCTTGATGATTCTGTATAAAATTCTTGTCCTCCCATGTGGAATCTTCAGCTAGTAAGTTCTTCCACTTGATGGAATACTTTGAAATTGATCAATTTCATAGCTGTCGGGTTCTTGTTTCCATGACTGCTCCAGGTTCCAATATGATTTTTCCTTCCTCTTCAAGTTCTGGCAAGATTGTTTGAATTGGGATTTTTTGCAACTTTTGAATGAGTGGCCATACTTCTTCGTCCTTCTTCTATTCATCCCTTGCTTCGTTTATCCAATCTGGTTCGATAATAGAAATAACACAAAACAATGCTTCCACATCCTCATCCTTTCTTGAGACTGCTTCCGCAACAAAATTTTGCTTCCCTTTTCTATAGATGATGTCAAAGTCATAACCCAACATATTTGTGACCCATTTTTTCTGTTCTTCTAAAGATAATAGTTGTCCTAAAAAGCATTTAAGACTATCATGATCCATTTTTACCTTGAAGTGTCTTCCCATTCGGTAAGGTCACCATTTCTTAAGTGCATGTAGTATTGCCAACATTTCCTTCTCATAAATAGCTTGCTTGAGATGTTGCAGTAAAAATACCTAATCACCTACATCAAAACATTTTTCACTGCGATGTTGATCTACCTGTTGTTTCATTCGATTTTGCACCAAAGTGGCGTTATCCTTTAAAAGTTGGAGAACTTGTTGTTGATGCTCGATGTGATATTTCACTGCTTGAACCTTTTTCTTCTTGATATGTCCTTCTATATTGAGAGTTTGAGGAGTGGTAATTTCTTCCAATGCTTTACAATATATGGTCGGATTCATTTCTTGATGCTCGATGTGATCTTTCACTTTTTGAACATTTTTTTTCTTGATATGTCCTTCTATATGGATAGTGTGAGGAGTGGTAATTCCAGCCAATGAATTACAAGATATGGTTGGATTCATTTCTTCTTTCTTGATGTGATCTTTCACTTCTTGAACCTTTTTCTTCTTGAGATGTCTTTCTATCTTGAGAATTTGAGGAGTGGTAATTCTTACCAATGCTTTACAAGATATGGTCGGATTCATTTCTTCTTTCTTTGGGGTTGGGTCCTCACGTATATCCTCTTCTTTTGATGTTTCTTGATCCTTTTTTTCCTCTTCTTCATACTCTATGTAAAATAATTTCTTCTCAGCACACTTATGACCTTTAGTGCATTTGCTATCGCAATTGTAACAAAGCCCTTTTTCTCTTTTTTCTTCCAATTGTTGTGGTGTAACCCTTGTAGGTTGTGGAAGGCTAGGAGAAACAACACTTCCATCTTTATAGTTGTGAGGGGTAGAATTCCTTGTTTCCATAATTTTTCTTTCCACTTTGTAATAAAGCTCTTTTTCTCTTTTTTCTTCCAATTGTTGTGGTGTTGCTCTAAAGAAGGTGTTGCTCTTTGTATTCTCATAATTTGCTATAATTTCCTCCGTGAAAATTGACCATGTAACAAGTTGTTTACGAGAACAAAGCCCTTTATATCGTAAAAATTGATCTTGTTCTAAATATGAAGATGCAATACATACCTTTTGTAATAGGGGTACACCATGTAGATCAAAATATTTCTCCATCTATAGTATCCAATTTACCGGATCCTTGCCATCAAACTTCCTCATCTTGCTTTTTCTTGATTTTAGGAGCTCGATCTTGAAATGACTGTAACTCTATACTTTCGGATCTTTAAGTTTTGAAATTGTGACCTGTAGTAGCCCTCTACGTCCTCTTTCCAATGCCACTAGTCTGATCGAATTTATATTCTCCAAGAAAGAGTTATACACAATGTCCAAAGATGACTTAATTATATACCTTTTCAGAAGAGCGAACTTGTATGAAGTGCCACCTATCATTGTTTTGACCTTTGGGTCTAAAAAATATACACATGAAACTACAGTCGGTCTTCTTTCTATAACTTCTTACGAAATTGTAATCTGATGCTTAAAACAAAAGTTATGACGATTTTCCCAAGGTCACCTGTTTGGAATGTAATTCAGGAGTTTGCAAAAATACCAACTTCCTCAAATCATTTCTCTGCAAATATAGCGTGAAAAGCTCTGAAATTCGGACCCGAGGTTTAGCACAATTTCGTATCAAATGGGTTTTTTTGTTCGCTTATGAAACGTTGCAGAAAAAAGTTATAGTGAAAATGCCATGATGACCTATTTGGAGCAGCGAAACCCTGGAATCGAAAGCTTTGATACCAAATGTTATGAAACCAGCTCACAAAAAGATAGAAAAGATAGATCAACGCCTTAGAAATAAGCCTCTTCAAGGGGGCAACCTTCTTTACATTACACAAATGAAAAATTCTTGGATGATACAAATGAAAAGACCTCCTTTCTATATATAAGAGTCTAAGGGGTCATAATATAATCAGAGCTGACATAACAATAATAATGTAAGGGCACAATAATAACAATAGTGGGCTTCTATGGGGCACAATAGTAACAATATGGGGACTACATGGGTACAAAAATATAATAAGGGAGTTTTACTAATAACAATAAGGGGTTACAATAGTAGTATATGGGTTTCACCATTATTTGTTAGGAGGTTCATTTAAATTCTTTACAGACCACTCAACATTGAAGTACTTAGTTAATAAGTCTGTGCTTGAAGGAATAATTTTCCGATGGTTGCTGTTGTTTCAAGAGTTCACATTTGAAGTCATTATCAAGCTAGGAAGGTCAAATGTGGGGTCAGATCATCTATCCAGGTTGGAGTCGGGAGAGTCGGGAGGGTTGATCAATGATGAATTTCCAAATGCTCATTTGTTCTGCATTGAATCTGTCCTTGACTATTTCGAAGAAATTGCTACCTTTCTTGCTACAAGTCAGTGCCCATCGAATTACACTACAGTGCAGAAGAAGAATTTAGTTGTTCGAGCAACAGATTATCAATTGACTACATGATAGTTATATGAGATGGGGCTTGATCAAATTCTACATCATTGCATCCTTAATCATGAAGAACAATGAATATTGTTGGAATGCCATTGGAATCGTTGGAGGACATGTTGGAGGTAAGGCCACTACTTGGAAGGTCTTACAAGCTGGTCTTTGGTGGCCAACTCTTTTCAAGGATGCAAAGGAGTATGCCAAAACTTGTGATGTGTGTCAACGGGTTGGTCGACCATCACGGCGTGATGAAATTCCCCTGAATATGGTATAGGAACTTGTTGCATTTGAAAAGTGGGTTGTTGATTTTATTGGACCTATTAATCCTCCTGCTCATCATTCTCATGCCCAATATATTATTACAGCAACAAACTATCTCACCCATTGGGTAGAAGTTGCTCCAGTTCAAGATTGTATCACATATATGGTCGCTAGATTTATTTTTGAGAATATCATTACTAGGTTTGGTTGTCCTTGCAACTTGATGAGTGATCAAGGTTCTCATTTTATTAATGAAATAGTTCAGACTCTGTTGCAAAATTTCATGATTCAGCATCACAAAAGCACCTTGTATGATCCACAAGAAAATGGAACTGTTGAAGCATTTAACAAAATTCTGGAGAAGGGACTCACTAAGGTTTGTTATACAAAATGTGATGATTGGGATGAATGGGTTCCCGCTACCTTATGGGCTTACAGGACTACTGTCAAGAGATTGAATATGTATACCCCATTTGAGCTAGTTTATGGAAGAGAATTTGTTGTTCCTTAGAGTTTATTGTTATAAATATCTTTATTTCTTATGAAACTAAAATTTAGGAGGATGAATCTCTTCCTGATCGAGTCAATGAGTTGTTGCAACTAGATGAATCCTGATTCCTTGCATATTTCCATTAGAAAGTTGAAAAGGAGCATCAAAAATCTTGGCATGATCGTCACATTAAGAAGAAGTCCTTCTCTGTAGGTGACCAAGTTTTACTCTATGATAGTAAATACCATAAACATCTTGGTAAGCTCCAAATGCATTGGCTTAGTCCTTTCTATGTTGCAAATATTAAATATTCTGGTGCTGTTAGGTTTGCTCAACTCTATGGTACTCTATTTTCTGGATGGGTGAATGACGCTCACCTGAAACCCTATTTTTCTGGTTCAACTTCCAATTAAAGTGATCTCTCCTCGCGAGAATTTTAGGTAGGTGTTAGGATAGTCATGTCATTAGTAGTTTGTATTTTTTGAATTTTCCACAAGAGTCTTCCCCTTTTCAGTCGTGACCCAACGCAACTAATTTTGGTCGAGGATATTTTGTCATATCTTGTATTATTAGAGTCATTATTACTTGTCATGTCTTTCAGTGGTTCCAATCATTGCAAAGTTAGTTACCAAATCTGTATTTAAATTCCTAATAAGGTTTTATTTTACCGATAGATTTTCTTTTATGTCATCACATCCTTTGGCATGTGTCTGAATCACTTGTCATTAACTCAAAAGTTAAGTCACATTTCTTGCGCCTACCAGTTAAGTCTTTGTCAATTGGCTAATATCTTCCCGCTTTTTATCTTCATCCTCATCTTTTCCCATTGTGTGATTCCCAGATTTCACTCTGGATCTGCTATTGCCCTCCCCTAAACCTTCTCTATCTGATCATCCTCCTATCCATTTTGTGTACACCCATCACCCTGTGAAGCCACTCTAAATATTTATTGCATTGATTCTCACATCCACTCTCAAGATGATTTGCCAGGGAAGTATGATAAATATCATCTTGTTGATAGTGACTTATCTAATTCTACCTTGTTCCCTGTTCTCCAAACTGATATTTTCCTGGAGCCCAATACCCTTCCCAATGCTTGTTTGACCATGAAATTCAGATTTTTTTTCTTTTTTCTACCAATTGAAGCAGTCCACCCTTTTCCTTTTGCGAGACTTACCTATGTTTGGCACCACTGGTGAGGTCATGCGTTGTACAAAGTTTTTGGCTAGTTAGATTCATGGGGGTTCCCTTTGGTTGGACCGTGAATACCCCATCCATGCAATTGATATTCATAATATTACTGGACTCTTTGCCTATGGTGCGGATGTTAAGTCGGATTTTCAGAAAATAGCTAAGCGTGGAAAGAAAACGGACGAGAACAATCTATATAAGAAGTATGGTACTATCTAGAAAGGCCAAGGAACAATTCTAGATATGATCAACAACATGTTGATCCGCGTTGCTGCCACAATTATTGCCACCAAGCTCCCGCACCACTACACTAGAGGGTAATGTACGATGGACACCATTTCTATTGTTGAAGCTTGCGTTCATGATGATCAACTAAGTTGGTCCAGTTATCTTCTCGAAGAATTATTTGAGGCTGCTAATGATATCTATGCTTGGTCCACTTATTTTCTCTTTGGCTATCTTCTTATCCCACTTTCCATGTCCAAATGGTGTCCTCCAGACGACTGTCACCTTGTTGCAATTGTCAAAGAAGAATCCCATGCCTATATGTATACACCGTAGAGAAGTATCGAAGATACTGTTAACAAAAATTTTAATGACCTCGCTTTTGGCAACTGGTACAGTAAGATGGTCATTGTGAGGAATGTTATTTCATGAGCACCAATTTGTTTGTTGGACCAATATTTTCCTTTAATTTGGTTTGGTATTTCTCATAGTTCCTGCTATATGCGGTTGATGTATGTTTCCTCAGATAATTTCTCTATGCGTCGCTTCCCATTACCATTTTATATCAACGAAAATGACTTCCACACAGAATTTGGCAGTTGGCCAGGGGTTTTTGCATGGTAGTAAGATGGCCAATTTTTTTATAATCTTGATGCGATGAAGCATGTTGAAGAAGCCCCTTCAAATTCTCGCAAGAATTTTTAAGATGCACTTGAGGACCTCCAACCCCTATTGAGTAAATCTAAGGAGTCCGTGAGCTCTTCTTATGCCACTTGGTCCGAGGTTAGTTATTATGTGCAACAAACGCTTCAAGTGCATCAAATTACCCTTATGTCCACCGCACCGCATGTTATTGCATCTAATATTCCTCCTCCTACTACCTTTAGCCCTTTGTCACCTTGTCAAGCTCACACCACTCCCTTTACCTCTACCTTCATCTACCTTGATGTTGAACCGATAGTTACGAATTTTGCGGTGCCTGTTCAAGAAGAATTACATCCATCCCCACACACAACCTTTGAAGGGATGCCTCATTCATTTGGCACTACTTTATCTGACCGCCTTGATTCACCTGTTGCCTTTGATGACCCTGCCGATATGGAAATTTACTTGGCCAATGTTGTTTTCGATAATATTCTTGTTACTGTTCTTTCCCCACCGTTAACCATTCCATCCCATCCATGATTATCTGCTCCTCCAACCATTTCAACAGAACTTGTTTCAACTTCATGAAGGATCCTAAACATTGTCGTCAAGTAATTTCCTTGCCGCCAAACAACATGACCTCATCGCTTTCATCTCAACACCTGTTTTGCACTGCATTAAGCATAATAAAATAGGTACTACTCAGTGTGAAATTTCATCGCAAGATTAGTTAGAGAGATCAGTTGCTAATGGCCAACCACTACAGTCTAGAATCCCACCGGTCGAAACAGTTGCAGTCAACACTCTCAATAATTGGTTTTCCCATCAGATTACTTAGTTCATTCATGCCTTAGTTTCTCAATTGGAGAACCATTTGATAGAGACCCAAAGTAGAATTACTAATCTTTAGGTTGCCTGTGAAGAACAAAAACACAAATTGACTGCCGCCTCAACAATACAAATGCAATTACATTTTAAAAGGAAGGATTAGAGTCCTAGGTTAGCACAATTCATTCACAATTGTAATCTCTATGGCTAACCCTTGCTCCATGTTGTCACTCACTACCAAATGTGTTTTCAGTTGTCCAAAGTGAAAAAGAGCAATGAATTTTGAAGTCATCTTCCAAGCTGCATAAGGTTTCAAAGCTAAATCAGTCCCTCTCCATTGGATAATGCTCGGAATAAGATTTTTGACGGTATATGGAACTCCTCAAATGGACCCTAGAATAAAAGATATGGCCTATTGAAGTTCAAATGTTTCATTGCCTTTGAAATAAAGGAGAAGAGCTTATCGGAGGTCCTTGGCAGCAATGAGGTAAGCGGAGCAAAGAGAAAGCCAGCGATCAAAGATCACCGATATCGGAGATCGAAGGTTCCAATGATCCTGCATATCACCGATTGCCAATGTCAGAGGTCCAGGGTACAATGTATATTAGCAATCAGCGATCACCGATATCGGCGAGGTTAGAGAAAACTTGCGATGGAGTGATCATTGATATCAAAAATCTAATATTGGAAGGGTCCAGGGATTTGCAAGTCGGTGATCTGAAAATCAGTGTGCTGATAGGGTAACAACTCTGAAAATATTGCGAAACAGAAAATTTTTGATATGGTGTAAAATCACCAGGAGGGCCGAAAACATTTTAACAAAGGATTTTAACGAAAAACCAAGTATCAGCGGGTCTTTTCTCTCTCCTCTAGGGGGTCATGTGGCAGAATACTATTGGTCCCAATGGGGCCATGTGGCAGGTGACATCATCATGATGTGGTAGTACGGAGGACACGTGGTATGCTGATCTGACATTTTCATGGGTCCTATGGGGGCATATATGAATGACACGTGTCACCACTCACAAGGTGACAAATGACAGAGGATGACATCACATCAGAGATCGCAAATCGACGTTTACAGGTTGAGGCATGTTATTGCATCAAGGTTAAAACCCCTATTGCGATCCGCCAAGAAAGGGGCTCCGATAAGGGGGTTTCCATGCCGTCACATAAAAATGTAAAAGAACCATGGGCTAACCATGACACGCAACCCCGCATATCGGCGATCGCAAGTGTTAAAGGGAGAAAACAAAGGTGATATTATGAAATGGCCGATTACGATATCTCGGGTGGGCCCAATCGGCGTTTGATGGTCGCAAGCAATAGAGGGTACAAACTCTCCCTCATCCTTTTTCCAAGTGGGCCAGACCGCATCGCATAATCAGAGATCGCAATGTTGGGGAGGAGGCACCAAAGTCGAGCATTAGAAATCACCGATATGCGAGATTCTGTTTAACAAAGGGGCAAGCCTCATAAACATGAGCCCAAAAGTCCTAACACCCAAGTACTAAAAGCTTGGTCATAGCCCCCTACGACATGAAGCAAAAGGGGCTAAAGTAGATTGGAATGTCCCATCCCGTAAGGAACTTTAATGGGAAATACCGATGTGATAACTCTATGATAAAGTAATGCAAAACTTTGAAGGTGTGGTGGGTCGACAACTGAGGTATTTAAGAAAGGAGATGAAACATCCAAAATCGGCATGGGTTGACCCAGAAAGGCCCCTTGTGACATGAAACCTGGGTCGACAATGACAAAGTAAATGAATACATGGAAGCTTGAGAGGAATTGATGATCCAACATGTTGCCCCATGCAGAGTGAAGATGAATTATCTCCCATGCAACCTTTTCTTTTGTATTATGGCATTAAATTGATAGTTGACCTCTCCCAAATCTGGAGGATGAATGATTCAAGTAATAAAGGTAGAAGCGACGAGAATCAACTAGGTGTCACACGAGGCCAGACCGTGGGCAAGCAACAACCTGAGCAGAGGAAATCCTAGGGATGGGCATGGGGAGTTTTTGTTGGCGTTTCCAACTAATTGCTAACCTGTTTTGTAATCATGTAATGTGTCGACCATTTAATGAAACAATTAATATTTTGTAGTAATTTTTGGGCCACAGAGCCATCCCAGGTCGAGACAGCTAGTCGATTTGAAAACTGAGGCTTGACTGAAGATACTTTGTTGTAATTACTATTCAATGCTCCGCTCTCTAGATAAATAGTGGGAAGCAACACTTCACGAAGGTTCAGAATCTTAAAGAAAGAAATACATGTTATTTTCGAGACTGTATGACTTTATGATATGCATCTTTCAGAATATTAAGGAAATGGTGGTGATTCCTCCTTCGAGTACTACAATATATTACCCCTCTGTTAAATTCCATTATGTTCATGTTTCCTCTCTAATTTCATGTAATCATAGTTGCTAGAAATGTTTCATATCAGATTCATTTGTATTGACTCGTTAATGCACGTGATTGTATGGATCTTTGAGATTATATCTTTAAAATTGCGCTCCATGAATTATCGCATCCAATCCTCTTTCATCAATTACATCTACCTTTATCTCAGATAAGTGTAGAATTCTTGATGTTTCAAGCTCTATGTGATGAGTGTAGAATTCTTGACGCTTCAAGCTCTTTGTGATGAGTAATTCTATCTCTTTATCTTCTCTTATTACTTTAACAAATCTTATTAAACTGTAGTTCCTTGAACTACTCGACCTCCACTAGTTTATACATATATTTATGTGAGTTTTATATGTGAAGAAGTACCATAAATACATGGCTTATGCCTTTAGATGAATGAACCAACCCATGTTGTTTAATATCTATATCTATATCTATATATCTATATATATATATATATATATATATATATATATATATATATATATATATATATATATATATATATATATATATATATATATATATATATATATATATATATATATAAAGACATATGTACAAAAATATATGTGATGTCTCCAACTTCCTGAGAATCATATGAGACACACAAAATCTAGATGTTCCAGGCACTGGTCTTGTAAGAAATCCGAGGCTGTCTCTGGAAGCGACAACATCTTTTGGCACCATTTCCAGGAAACGTATGGAAGGATTTTCCCCTTGGGATACGACAAGTTAAGCACTCTTTGTGTAGGTAAGCAAAGAAGTTCTGATTGCATCCTCATCACCTTGGCGACTCCACAAATCCCATTATCATTTATCATCCTGGATTTTATAAAGTCTCACACTTTCTCAGATACCTCTCAACAAAAAACCCCATCCGTATATGACCCAGAGAAATTAATTTTCCAGGAGAGTCTAGAAAGATAAAACTCCTACTACTTATGCTACTGTCTCATCATTCTTTGAAACTTCCTCATCTAGCTCCCAACACGCTGCCATTCACTGCTCAAACTTTACTCCTAAGATCCTTACATACCCTGCTCTTAGTCTAGCCACTCCAACCATTGTGGTTTTGGCCCAAGTTCCTCCAGAAAATCTCAATCCCCCTCCATTAATTTAGATGGATGTTCAGGGTTTTCCACTGAATAAATATGCCCCTCTTGATTTACCTCAACCCCTAAGTGCTATGCCTCAGGACTACCTCAAGCTTTTGCCTAGGTTCAATGGGGAGGATAAAAACACTACACATAAACACATTGAAACCTTTTGTGCTTTTATTGAGAATCTAAATGTAGAACAACTGGATGTGGCCCTGTGTCTCTTTGTACAATCTCTTGATGGAGAAGCTAGAAAATGGTTTAAAGCCCTACCTAATGCCTCCATCGCTACCTGGGAGGAACTCGAAAACTCTTTCACACAAAAGTGGGGTGAAAAGAGAAATCATGAATATGCCCTCATAGAGTTCAATGCTATAAGGAAGAAGGCAGAAGAGGATATTGCAGAATTCATAAAGAGGTTCAATAAGTAGTATAATAACCTGCTTGGTGAGATAAAACCTCCTCAAGTTGTTGCTCACGTAGTATTTGTGGGAGCTTTTTGAATCTGACTTTGGTTTACCCTAAGCGAAAGGAAGTTTCGCACTTTGGATCAACTCCAAGTTGATGCTCTTGAGGTAGAAGCAAATTTCACCTTGGCAGGGAAGTCAAGAGGTAAGGATGAACCTACTGAGAAGAAAAGGGGGAAAGAAGAAACATCCTCCTTTGGTCAAGCTAAAGAATCACCAGATCCAAAGTGGGAAGAAATGGATAAACTCATCAAGAGTTTATTGCATAAGGTGGTGAAACTTGAGCTGGAGAACAAGAGTCTCCCGAAACCAAATGCTCAAGGTAACAACCGAGGTTATAACCCACAGTACAGAAGGCCACCATTGCAGATACTTCAAAGGGAAAGAAAGGACCAACTCGATCAGATCCCTCATCCTCTATATTTAGAATATGATCTTGATGAACAATCATCAGATACACATGAGATGCAGGGAAACTTGTATTCCTATTTCTCTGAAGAAGAACATGAAAATATGGCTCACCAGGAGACAAGTCATGATAGAGAAGCAACAAAAAATGAGGAGGACATATGTGATTATTGTAAACAATTTGTGGATTTCATGCAAGCACAACTACACCGAAGGTATGATCTAAGATATTCAAGAAAGAGGTCGAGGGAACTGGAACAAAAAGAGGGAATTGCTCCCCAATATATTCCCCCAATGCCAGATAAAGGGAAAGGTAAGCTGAATCCTGACTCATCCAAGGTAAAAGTCTCCTCAAATAAGGAATGCAATAGCTTTCAGGTACACACAGAAGAGAAGGCACCTATTTTGATAAAAACTACCATTGATAAGGAAAGAGAAGCAGAGCTAGGAGGTGTAGAAAAAGGCCAACCTACATTCAATCTTCAGAAGGAACTCAAAAAGGTAAATATTCCTATTCCTCTAATTGAACTTCTAAAGCAGCCCACTTATAAAGCCCAATTCTATTAGTTCATGCTCCCATCCACCTCGGTTCCGACCCATGATTGTTTAAACCTTCAAGAAGAAAGACCAATGGTTATTTTTGGGCCTCATGTTGAAGAACTTGATCCTTCCATTGCACCCTTCTATGTGACCTTGGTAATTCATGACCTCTTATTGCATAACTGCATGTTGGACTCTGGAGCCTCACATAACCTCATGCCCTTAGCCGTGATGGAACAACTTGGCTTGCAGATCACCAGGCCCTACAAGGACCTATACTCCTTTGACTCTAAGAGGGTCAAATGCTTGGGAATGATAAAATATCTGGTGGTAAACCTAGCTCAGATCCCTATGAAGAGCGTAGTGATGGACATAGTAGTGGCAGATATTCCCCCTCGATTCGGCATGCTCCTATCTAGGTCTTGGGGTTCCAAGGTGGGGGGATCTATCAAATTAGATCTAACTTATGCTACTATTCCCACTTTTGGAGGTGAAGAAAGGATGTTGTACAAAGAGTCCATATTTGTAAAAGCTGTGACCCTAGCTGAAGGTTCTAAAAATTCCCCAGTGTATGGAAAAGAAAGTGACCTCTCCTGCTTGTTCCTAGAAGAAGATGAGACCATCTTAGAAGAAACACCAGCACACCTAATGATGTAGTTAGAACACCAGCACATAGATGAAAACAAAGTGTGGAAATTATACTTTGACAGAGCGAATTCCAAAGAGGGAAATGGAGCAAGAGTATTGTTGGTATCTCCTGTAGGCAGCCTGATACGCTTCTCATTCAAGCTGGAGTTTGAGGAAACCAACAATGTGGTAGAGTATGAAGCATTGCTCCTTGGGCTACAAATAACAAGGAATATGAATATTGAATGCTTAACTATGCATGGAGACTCCGAGCTGATTGTAAAGCAGATAAAAAATCAGTGCTAGGCTAAACACCCCAGATTGAGGACTTACCATAATGAAGTATGGGATTTGATTGATAACTTCTTCCTGGCCTTTAATATCCAATTTCTGCCCAGAGAAGGAAATAGAATGGCTAATTCCCTTGCTGTAGCAGCAAGAAATTTCAAACCTCCTCAAAATTCGCTTCTCAGGTATGAGGTGGAGGTCATATATACACCCTCTATACCTGATAATGTCAAGCATTGACAGGTATTCGAGGATGATGAGTAGATCAAATGATTTATAGAAGTAGCCGGGGAGTTCGCCAACTCAACGATTGATCAAGTAGAGTAAAAAGAGGTAGATCAAGAACCAACTTCGTGGGAAGACACAATGGCTAGACATAAAATTCTACAACTGAAATGGAATAAAATTTCTCATGGGCTAGTCCCACTGGAAATATTATTTAACAAGGATGATGTAGCCTCCAGACCAATGGCTCCGGAGATGGACGAACAAGTAGAAGGTTGCAATATCGGCTCAGAGGATGAACCCCAAATGGTTAGACTATCAAAACGAACCCCCTCGCAATATAAACAAAGGTATTTAAACCTCTTCAAAAGCTATAAGGATGCCTTTGCTTGGTCATATGAGGATTTAAAAGCATTTGATACTAACATCACACAACATAAGATTCCTTTAAAGTGTAAAACCATGCAAGCAGAAGCTCAGGCAGATTAATCCACTCTTACTCCCCTCCATTGAAAAATAAGTGAGGAAACTTCTACAGGCTAAAATTGTAGTGTCGTTAAGGTACTCAGAGTGGGTGGCCAACTTAATCCCAGTCCGGAAAAAGAATGGAGAAATAAGGCTATGTGTAGATTTTTGAAACCTTAATAGGGAATTGTTGAAAGACAACTACTCGCTGCTTAAGATGGATTACATATTGCAGAAGGTGGTTGGGTTTGTTAGAATGTCCATGATGGATGGGTTCTCTAGTTACAACCAAGTGGAAGTCCACCCCGAGGATTAGAAGAAGACCACTTTCACCACCCCGTGGGGAAATTTCATGTATGTTCGCATGCCTTTTGGTATTATTAATGTAGGGGCCAAGTTTCAGAGAGCTATGGATATCGCTTTTGTAGGGGGTCAAGACAAGTTCGTAGTGGTATATTTTGACAATATCATAGTCTTCTCTAAGACCGATGAAGAACACATCCTCCACTTGAAGCTCACCTTTGAGAAATGCAGGAGGTATGGTATTTCTTTGAATCCCAAGAAATCTTATTTTGCCTTGAGTGAGGGGAAGCTACTAGGACACATAGTAGCAAGAAGGAGTGAAAATCGATCCTAAGCAAGTTGAAGCTATCAGTCATATTCCTCTACCCATAAATAAGAAAGAGGTCCAAGCCTTTTTGGGGAGAATCAATTTCTTGAGGAGGTTCATACCCAACTATGCAGAAATAGTAAAGGGTATTACAAATATGCTAAAATGGAAAATGAAGTCAAGTGGAGCCCTGCCCCCTAAGATTCTTTTACTAGAATTAAAGAAGCTTTGGCTGAAGCACCAATACTAGTCAGCCCTGACTACTCAACACCTTTCTATATCTTTTCTTTTGCTTCTCCGCATACTATTGTTGCAGTTTTGCTACAGAAGAATAAAGATGGTTATGAATAGCCCATCGCCTTCTTCAACCAAGTCCTAAGGGATGCTAATTTGAAATATAACATATTGGAGAAACAAGCCTATGTACTAGTCAAGGCTTTGAATGCATTTGGAGTGTAAGTGATACAATCAGAAATCACATCATTTGTCCCAACGACAGCAGTCAAGGAAATCCTTGTGCAAGGCAACAGTGAAGGAAAAAGGGGTAGGTGGACAACAATGATACAAGAATATGAGTTAGACATAAAGCCTACTACGCTCATAAAAGGTCAGGGGTTGGACAATATTTTATCAGAATCTAATTTCCAAGCTTTGGGGATAAACATGATAATAGAGGAAGGCAGAACAAAAGTTCAACAGTACAGGATTAAAACATCAGAGAAAAATATCTATGCTAAATATGAGGGATCACCCTGGTATAAGAATATCATCCATTATATCTTATTCCTAAGTTGCTCACTAGGGCTGGATAAATCTAAGTATAGAACTTTGAGACTGCAAGCTCAAAGGTATATCATATCCAATGGTAAACTCTACTGGAAGGACCCAGTGGGAGTTTTGTTGTTATGTTTGGTAGAAGGCAAAACTCATAAAGTGATTGAGGAATTTCATGGAGGAGTTTGTGGAGGTCATTACAGCTAGAAGACCACAACTCACAAAATCCTCAAGGAAGGATTCTACTAGCCTACACTGTTTGGAAATGTTCATTCCCAGGTTAGGGCATGTCAAAAGTGCCAAGTGTTTTCTGAGAGAAAAAATATTTTTCCTCTCCCCTTGATTCCAGTGCATGTGGAAGAACCCTTAAGACAATGGGGACTAGACTTCATAGGAGAAATAAACCCACCTTCCAGTGGCCAACATATGTGGATATTAATAACCATAGATTATTTTACCAAATGGGTAGAGACTATCCTAGCTAGAAACGCTACTGACTCAGTGGTAATTAAGTTTATGGAGGAGATCATATTAGCTCGTTTTGGTTGTCCTATCAAAATTATCACTAAAAATTCTCAAGTCTTCAAATATGAAAAATTTACCAGCTTCTCTCAGAAGTTCAATATCATCATCGGGCACTCCACTACCTACTATCCTCAAGCGAACGGTTTAGCTGAGTCCTCAAACAAAATCATGGTGAGAGTGCTAAAGAAGGCCATCACCAAGAATCAGAGAAATTGGGACACCGAATTGAAGTTTTCCCTCTGGACCAACCGAGTGACTCCTAAATGTTCCATTGGAAATTACCTTTCAATATAGTGTATGGTAAGGCTATAGTTTTCCCAATCCAATTAGAAATACCAGTGGTGAAGTTACTACAAGAAGCTGAGGAGGAGCCAAGTGCTTTGACATGAAGCATAAACCAACTAGTTGGGCTTCATGAAAATAGGGAACAGGTGGGAACTAAATTGGCAAATTACCAATAGAAGATGAAATCCCTGTTTGACAAAAAGGCCAAGGATCAACCTCTTCAACTAGGGGATTTAATTCTCTAATGGGATGTTCGACTGGAAGAAAAAGGTAAAGACGAAAAATTTGATTCACTTTGGTTCATCCCTTTCAAAATTTCAGAAGAGAAAGGAAATAATACGTACCTTCTTGAAAATATAGAAAGTGAATCGTTAGAGCTACCAATAAATGGTCAGTTCCTCAAACTCTATTTCTAGTATTCGAGGTACCTGTCTTGCACTCATTGTAAATACTGGCGTGTGTGTTGTAATTATCATATGAAATTTCCATTTTTCTGTTTAAAGTTCCACTTTCAAAATTTTCACCTGTTTAAAAAGAATCCATGCCCAAAAAAGACAAGTTCACAGACTGTAGGTTCTCGACACATTGCAATCCAATGCCCCGTCCCCAGGTGGAGCCAATGTTGTCACTCACTGCCAAATGTGTTTTCAGTTGTCCAAAGTGAAAAAGAGCAATGAAGTTTGAATTCATCTTCCAAGACATAGAAGCTTTCAAAGCTAAATCAGTCCCTCTCCATTGGATAGTTCTCGGAATAAGCTTTTCGACGGTATATGGAACTCGTCAAATGGACCCCAGAATCAGAATATATGGCCTATTGAACTTTGAATGTTTCATTGCCTTTGAAATAAAGGAGAAGAGCTTATTGGAGGTCTGGAGCATATCAAGAATCACATATCAGAGGTCCCTGGTAGTAATGAGGTAAGTGGAGAAAAGAGAAAACCAACGATCAATGATCAATGATATCAAAGATCGGAGGTTCTAGCGATCCCATATATTGGCGATTGCCAATGTCAGAGGTCCAAGGCATAATGTATATCAACGATCATGGATCGTTGATATCGGGAAGGTTAGAGCAAAATTGTGATGGAGTGATCGCCGATATCAAAAATATCATATCGGAAGGGTCCAGGGCTTCGCACATTGGCGATCAGTGAATTGGCATGTCGACAAGGTAAGAATTCTAAAACTGTTGCGAAATGGAAAAGTTCCGATATAGTGTAAAATCACCAAGAGGGATGAAAACATTTTAACAAAGGATTTTAGCGAAAAACCAAGTATCAGCGAACCTTTTCTCTCTCCTCCATGGGGCCATGTGGAAAAATACTATTGGTCCCAATGGGGCCATGTGGCAGTTGACGTCATCATGACATGGTAGTACGGAGGACACGTGGCATGTTGATCTGACATTTTCAGGGGTCCTATGGGGGCATATCCAAGTGACATGTGTCACCACTCACAAGGTGACACATGGCAGAGGATGATGTCACATCAAAGATCGAAAATCGACGTTTACAGGTTGAGGCATGTTATTACATCAAGGTTAAAATCCCAATTGCAAAATTCCGCGCAAAAGGGCTCCGATAAGGCAGCTGGTACGCAGTCACATGAAGAGCTAAAAGAACCAGGGGCTAAGTGCGACAGGTTAATCCGCATATCGGTGATCACAAGTGTCAAAGGGAGAAAATAGAGGTGATATTATGAAATGGTTGATTGCGATATCCTACGTGGGACTAACCAGCGTTCAGTGGTCGCAAGCAATAGAGGGAGAAGAATTGCCCTCATCCTTTTTCCAAGTGGGCCAAACCATATCGCACATCAGATATCGCAATGTTGGGGAGGATGCATCAAAGTTGAGAATAAAAAATCACCGATATGCGGGATTCTGTTTAACAAAGGGACAGGCCTCACAGACACAGGCCCAAAGGTCCTAGCACCCAAGGACAAAAATCTTGGTCGTATCCCCTGACCACATGAAGCAAAAGGGGATAAATTAGATCAAAATGTCCCATCTCATAAGGACCTTTAATGGGAAATCCTGATGTGATAACTCTGTGATAAAGTAATGCAAAAATTTAAAGGTGTAGGGGGTCGGAAGCTGAGGCATTTAAGAAAGGAGATGCAACATTCAAAATCGACATGGGTTGACCCATAAAGGCCCCTTGTGACATGAAACTAGGGTTGAAACTGACAAAGTAAATGAATACATGGAAGCTAGGGAGGACTTGATGATTGGGAATGTTTCTCCATGCAGAGGGAAGATTAAGTACCGCCCAGGAATCCTTTTCTTCTGTACTATGGCATTAAATTGATAGTTGACTGCTCCCATCTCTGGAGAATGAATGATTCAAGCAGTAAATGCAGAAGCGATGAGAATGAGCTAGGTGTCACAGGAGGCCAGACCATGGGAAAGAAATAACCTGAGCAGAGGCAATCCTAAGGATGGGCATGGGGAGATTTTGTTGGCGTTTCCATCTAATTGTTGACCTGTTTTGTAATCATGTATTTTTTCGACCATTTAATCAAAAAATTAATCTTTTGTAGGCATTTTTAGGCCATAGAGCCATCCCATGCTGAGACAGCTATTCAATATAAAAACTGAGGCTCGGCTGAAGATATTTTGTTGTAATTATTGTTCAATGATCCCCTATCCAGATAAATAGTGGGAAGAAATACTTCACAAAGGTTTAGAATCCTAAAGAAAGAACTACATGTTATTTTCGAGACTGTATGCCTTTATGATATGCATCTTTCAGAGTATTAAGGAAATGGTGGTGATTCCTCCTTCGAGTAACCCTCTATTAAATTTAATTATGTTCATGTTTCCTCTCTAATTTCATGTGATTGTAGTTACTAGAAATGTTTCATATGTTCTTACAGATTCATTTGTATTGACTCATTAATGCAGGTGACTGTATGGATCTTTGAGATTATATGTTTAAAATTGTGCTCCTTGAATTATCGCATCCAATAATCTTTCATCTATTACGTCCACCTTTAACTCAGATAAGTGTATAATTCTTGATGTTTCAAGCTCTATGTGATGAGTGTAGAATTATTGATGCTTCAAGCTCTACATGACGAGTTATTCTATTTCTTTATCTTCTCACATTGCTCTGCCAAAGCTTATTAAATTGTAGGTCCTTGAACTACTCGACCTCCACTAGTTTATACATATATTTCAGTGAGTTGTATATGTGAAGAAGTACCATAAATACATGGCTTATGCCTTTATATGAATGAACCAACCCATGTTGTTTAATATATATATATCTATATATATATATATATATATATATATATATATATATATATAAAGATATATGTACAAAAATATATGTGATGTCTCCAGCTTCCTGAGAATCATATGAGACACACAAAATCTAGATGTTCCAGGCACTGGTCTTGCATGAAATCCGAGGTTGTCTTTGGAAGCGACAACACTCCATATTCACCTAAGAAGACTAATGACTTTGTCGCCTATGCCCATGTCAAATGTTGTAATATGGTCGAAGCGACGTGTCAAAAACTATTGTCCAAGCATGCAGAGCTCCAAGACACCATCACCAAACTGTAACAATCTTGTTTTGATCCTTCCGTCGTTGATCGTGCTCAACTTAATGAGAAATTATAGAATGCCACTTCTCTTCACGCTACCTTACCCTAGGTCATGCAAGTGTCCCATCATATGTTTCATTAGATTTCCAATTCCAGAAGTGTCGTCACAAAAAAGCATGCAACCATTGATCCTTTGCACAAGAATGTTCAGAATCTATATCATCAAGTCTTAATGGCTACTGATTTAGAAGCCAATCACCAATCCTCGACTAAGCCAATATTATAGATGCCTAAATCAGCCAGTTAGAGATTGTAGCCCAAGTCACTAAGCTTGTCCTTCGTGACCTTCGACCAGAATCTCAAAATAATTTCATGATCTTGAGCACACTGTTCTCTATTTCCAATCAACAGATTCAGGAATTGGTTGAGTCTTAGGCTAGTGACCTCAATGAGAAAACCGTTGCTAAGTTCTTAGCCAAATTTTCTACACTTATGGACTCATGACACTCATTTATTTCCACATTCACCGGTTTCAAGGAGTCCGCTCTTCAGACTGTTCCAGAGTTGGGTCCTCCATTTTAGGGTACTACAATTGAAGCTAGTGAAAGCTAGCTCGCAACAGATTCAGAAGTAATAGCAGCAGCACATTGAATCGAGGGTGAGTCAATAGGATGTGGTCGGGGCATGTTGGGTCCTTCGTTTTTGGAAGGCTAATAGTTGTGAAGAACATTTTGGATGAAGCTACCAGAAATAGAGCACTAGAAAACTAGAATTGCAGTAAAATGACTTATAACTCGTGCAACGAAAAACAAGGGAGTGTGCCAAAGAACTAGGAGCCAATTTTGATATTTTGATACAGTTAAGCAGAAAACCAGAATGATGGCCCTAGGTATTGAAAACCATGGATCAAGTGAGCGAGGTATCAGAGCAAGCAAGCGTGGTTATAAAAGAAAACATAAGGCAATGAGAAATAAGTTTAGACAACACTGCAAATTCCAAATTGAGCCTAAGAGTTGGAGTTGAACATCCAGAGTTGTTTTCTATGAGATTTGTATTTGTAATGTTTTGGTTATATAGTTCTTGAATATTTTTATATTGCGCAAAAGCCTGTAATCGTCACAAGTTGTAATGTTGTTATTTGTAAGGGAACTGTTCCCCGCGGGAGATTAATATAAGAAATACACTTTTTTTTTGCACCTTTCTATGTAATTTATGGGCCCCTTTTAAAATTTTATGCTTATGTTAAATTTCGTGTTCAATGTATATTTCATAAAGGATAGTAATGAATTCTATGACATTTGCACAGTTTCTATGATAGCCAGATCTAAATTCCCTTTATCTTTTTATGGTTTTGGCTCACCTCGGTGAGACCCTTCTTCCTTTTGGAAGGAGTGAGTATGTCAGGGAAGTGCTAGAATACGCGGGATTTTGTTGGCACCCTCGGTCGAACCCTGAGCCAATTTTAAAATAATTTTTCTTACCAACAGGTGAAGCCTCAAAAGTGTTGGAAAACCTTATAACTTCTCAGCCTCGTATTCCGGCTGGTTATCGAAATCTTTCTCCCAATCCTCCACTAGTTGATGAAGTGATTGATCAGAATCTCAATTCAATCAATCTCTTTCTCTCTAAATGTGAATGTCATGAGTCCATTCTCGACCAACCATTGGTTGAGAAAATGGTTAACCCAATTCCACCTTCAGTCAATCATAATTTTCCTGTAGAGAGTGAGGATCATACCACTCATGTTCTTCTTGTTTCCTCTGATTCTACTGGATAGGGGGGCATTTCTCCCATTCCTACAAAACCCCCTCCAAGAGAACATGACATTGCCTTTGATTGGAGTCGATTGATAGAACCTTGTGTTCCTTCTTACATGCCTTTTAAAATTACTGTAAAGGATTATGACAAGAAAATCCATCACACTTTTATATATGAGGGAGCTTATGTTAGTATTCTATCCTCCACTTATTGGCAAGATTGCTGTTCCCCAAAGCTTGTGTCTATCACTCCCAATCTATTATCTTTTAAAAGAAGAACTAGTCAACCCTTAGGGATCCTTCCTCAATTTCCTATTACCTTAGGATATATAAATATAAATATATATATTTTATGTATTGATGTTATGGTTGTCATGGGTCCTTTGGACTTCAATTTTCTCCTTGGGCAAGACTATGCTTATACTATGCATGTTGTTGTCTCCACACTCTTTCAAGTGATTTTCTTCTTGCATGATGGAAGGATTGTGACTATCGATCAACTTTCATTTGTTGAACCTGTTTTGATTGCCAATCATCCTACTTCCCTAAGAATTCAGAATGTGCAAGTGGTATCTTCCCCGCCACAGGTTAATTATGTGACAACCTATCCTATTCATGTTCCTACTGATGAAAATGAGCTTTTCACTATTTGGTCAAATTATTTCGGCCTAGATCCAGTAGGTGATATGGTGAATCATTTACTAGGTGCATTGGAGCCTGATATTTCCATTGGATCCCTTTATGTGTATCCCTTCCGAAGCATTGTTCTCATTAAAAAATGAATCAAATCCCCTTCCAATTTGAGTCTTTGATTAGATCTTGTAAATTTCTAATCGAGTCTTTCACTTGATCTCGTAAATGAACCTTAATTATATCCACTTATTAGTAACCAATAATCTACTTAGGTGAATGAAATGAAGCTTGGGCGGCAAGTACCTCGAATTGATTCATTATGTTGGGGCATGCAAAGAATTGTGTCATTATGAAGGTGGAATGCATACTTATTTCAAGCATTGTTTTTGTAACACCCTCTTCCCAAATCTATCCAAGCAACCGACCAACTGGGGTAAACATGTGATGAGAGGCCACTATGATATGATTTTACCTCCTAAGTCATGCTAAGGAAGTGGAACCAATGGAAACACACCATACATACCTTCAACATTAGCATTAGGACCCTCAGGAACCATATCAATCTTTCTTCCAACCAGACCCTGGGTCCCATTGAGATTTTGAACCACTTGACCCCCAGACGCTCCCATGGTATAGGCCTGCCAGCATCCAACAGGCTCTGGACGCTCTCATAACAAGGCATGCCAACATTCAGCGACTATTTTACTCAGTGTTGTGCCAACGTCCCCTAGATTTGAGCCACTTTGTCAGGCCCAAAGCCCAGGTCACTGCCCATAATTGAATGACACCTCTAGAATAGTAAGATAACAAGAAATTATCAGTACAAATGCAATTACTTAAATAATACCTTGACTGGACCCCTACTACCCATGAAAGGAATTTTGTCAAACATATAGTGAATATGTAATCTACAAGTGTAAATAACAAATATGAGCATAGGGGTCTCATACTTAGCTCATAATCACTAAGAGACATTGATGCCTCAACACATTAGCTACCATTTCATCCATTAGGTCATAGATACATTGTTCATTCATTTACTAGTAAAAAAATGATGAGATCCATACATAACTATTGTCATAAAACACATACATAACCGACATAAAAAAAACATAAATACCAAGGAAATCACAACCATATAATCCACATATAGACTAGTATAATACTCATATAAATACAAGGAGAAGTAACCTCATATTAATGATGAAAAATCCAAACCCGGGATGGGACTTCCATGTTCCACCCGATCGTAGAATGGATGAGCCAAATATCTCTTTAGTCATTGACCCCCGTGCCATATTCCAAGAATGAATGTGGGATTTGATAGAACACATCAATCCAAAACAATTCAGGGCTTCTAGAGGCCATCCACCTCAACCCATCACCTATTGATTCCACCTCAGGGTCAGAAAATACAAAACCATCATCAGATCGGTCTCTATCGAAGGCTTCCAAAGCTCCAGAGTGTTTGTTCTAACCAAGTTTCCAGGACTAGTAACTTACCCCACATCTTATACTAGGCTCCAGAGCGTTTGTCTAACCAAGGCTCGAGGACTAGAAACTCAACCCACCAAGGGATCTAGAGGGTTTGTCCAACCAAGGCTCAAGGACTAGTAACTCAACCCAAGTTGTTACAGGGCTCCAGAGCATTTGTCCAACCAAGGCTTTAGGAACTAGTAACTTAAACCAAGCTAAGGAAACATGAGAACCAACCAAACCAAAACAAGGAAATAAACCCACAATCTCCATGGTTATCTAGGAAATGGCAGGGCTAGGAAAATCCACAGTTAATCCTGACCATTCGCCATGCTAATGATATGTCATAACCAACAAACCATATTCATATGCCATGCATGCCAAAACTAGTGAGGAAAACATACATGCAAGTCGTTACCTGCAAGTAAAATCCATTGTAGTTGTTGATCCCGATGTACTCTTGCGCTTTACTACTCTTCCTTTCCTTTCTTGCTCCAAAAATCAAAGTATTCCACACCCTCCAAGAGTGCTCAAAGAAAACTCTAAGTATCCAAGAGTGCGAGAGAGATAGAATAATGAGAGAGCTCCAAAACTGAACTGACAAAAATGTTACCAACTGATCCTCAGAAGCATTTTTATGAATGAGGCCTTTATTTTTCTTCATTTTCCATTATTTTCCTTCAACTTCCTCCTCACATGAAACCTATGACCTTTCACCTCCATTTTCTCCTAATTTCCATTATTTTCATAAATAAAATGCCAATTAATTCCTCTTTTCATTTTCAAAGCCTTAACCATTTCCTTTGGCAATTTCCTTAGCCATTTGACCCGAAATGAACACCCACACTAGAATGTCTTGCCTAACATTTAGCTTGGAATAAGTGTCCCATCAACCATGGTTATTATTTTGCATTTATTAACTTTTATTACATGGAATTTTCACCATGGCTGTTACAGAACCCTCCCCCTTGGGGGAACACCGTCCTAGGTGTTCAACAACACCCATAATCAGAAGACTTCTGTAAGCAAAACATACTATCGATGGAGCTTTAAAACTTAGCTCATTGCAGTATTTACAATGATCACCTTGTTGAGAAGCAAACCAACATGAAAACATAACAAACATAACATCATAATTACATGTTACCCATACTGCTTATTGGATCTTTATAACATATCTCATGGTAATATGTACATCTGTATACATATGTACATATACCAAACATCACCAAAAAATATACCAAAACATATACTAAGACATATACCAAAACACCATACTAAAACTACTTTTCCTCAACTAGGAAACAAAGAAGGATACATAGCCCGCATCTGATCTACCATCTCCCATGTAGCTTCATTGGGTCCATAGTGCTTCCACTGCACCTCAACCTGCTCAATTGCTTGGTTCCAGAGCATGAGCACCTTTTTCTGCAATATACACCAAGTCTCTGGCTAGAATTCTCCATCTGGTTCAACCTACAATATAGACCAATCAATCACATGATCAACACCTTTAACATAATTCTTAAGCAATGACACATGGAAAACATCATGGAATTTCACTATCAGAGGAAGTGCAAGTCGATAGGCTACTGACGCAATCCTCTCAATAATACTGAAGTGTCCACAAAATCGTGGTGCCAACTTAGAGCATGATCCAATCCACAAAGATCTCTTCTTTGGTTTGATGTGCAAGTATACATGTTCCCCAACCTGGAACTCCTTGAACAACATGTTCCAATCTGCATAAATCTTCTACCAATCCTATGTTTCCTTTATATTCTTCTTGACTACTTGCATTTCCTGTGCCATGTCCACCAACATGTCCGGTCCAATAAACACCCTGTTCACTGGATCACTCCAATTGATAGGAGTATTGAAACTCCACCCATACAGTGCCTTAAAAAGATTCATCCTCAAAGATTCCTGATACCCTTTGTTGTAGGAAAACTATACCACTGGAAGATACTCTTCCCACTTTCACTGCTGATACATCAAATACATCCACAACATGCCCTCCAATATCCTGTTGACCCTCTCAATTTGTCCATCTATCTGCGGATGATAAGCTATACTGAAGGCCACCTCTATGCCCAAACCTGCAAACAACTCCTTCCAAAACTTGGAAGTGAACTTTGCATCCCTGTCTGACACGATATTCTTCGAAACACCATGTAATCTAACCACATCTATGATGAATATCTGTGCTACATTTCTAGTTGAGAATGTAGACTTCACTGGAATGAAGTGTGCAACCTTTGTCAACTTGTCCACAAAAACCATGATGGAATCATGCTGTCTCACTATCCTCAAAAATCTTGTGATAAAGCCCATGGAAATTACCTCCCATTTCCATTCCGGGATCACAATTGAATGTAGCATTCCACCTAGATTCTTACATTTTTCCTTCACACACTGACAATCAAAACACATAGCCACATACTCTGCTACATCCTTTCTCAAATTATGCCACTACTAAAATTTCTCCACTGTTTTCAGTGCCTTCTGATAACCTGGGTCAACTGAATTTGGTTTCGCATGAAACTCTCTCAAGATCACCTCCTTGATATGACTGCTATCTGGCACATATATCATGTCTTTGAATCGAACCAATCCATTTGCTGTAAGGAAATATTCCACATCCTGTGCGCCTGCACCTGCACTTGTACTTGTACCACCACCTGTACATGTACATGTACCTATACATGTAATACTACCTGTACCTATGCCACCAAATGTACCTATACCTGTACCTATACTCTGCTGCAACCTATGCATAATCTCCATATATCTGACATCCTGCTGACCTGCCTGCAAGATCCTATCCTATAATTCTGTCCCATAGGAGATCATAATTGCTAAGTGATTTACCTGTATCCACCTACTAAGAGAATCTAACACCCTATTCTCTTTACCTTTGATATATCTGATCTCAAAATCGAACTCACTAATTATGGCCAACCATCGAGCCTACCTACCATTCAGATTCAATTGGTCAAATAGATATCGCAAACCACTGTGATCACTCATCAACACAAACCTCCTGCCCAGAAGATAGTGTCTCCACATCTTCAATGCATGTATGATCGCTGCCAACTCAAGATCATGTGTGGGTTAGTTATGCTCGTGTTCATTCAGTTTTCTCAACTCATAGCATACTACTTGCCCATCTTGCATAATGACTCTACCAATTCCTTTGTTGCAAGCATTTATGCATACTACAAACTCTTTGTCCAGATATGCAATATTTAACATTGGTGCATGTGTCAACAACTATTTAAGCTGCTCAAAACTAGCCTCATACTCCTCTTTCCATTCAAACTTCTAACCCTTTCTTTGCAATGGCGTAATAGGATAAACAATCTATGAGAAGTTCCTGATGAACCTCCGGTAATAACCTTCCAATCCCATGAAGGACCTCACCTCATCTACATTCCTAGGAGTTACCCACTCCATGATGGCCCTTATATTTTTTGGATCTACTGCAATGCCCTCCTTGTTGACAACATGTCCCAAGTAGTTTACCTCAGTCTAAAAGAAACTACACTTTCTGATCTTAGCATACAACTGATGCTCTCTCAACAACCTCAATACAAATGCTAAATGCTCGGAATGCTCTTCCTTGTTTTTAGAATATACCAATATGTCATCAATGAACACAATAACAAACTTATCCAAATACAGATGCAACACACTATTCATCAAGCAAATAAATGTGGTTGGAGCATTAGTCAAACCGAATGGAACTACAACAAACTCATAATGCCCTTACCTAGTCCTGAAAGTTGCCTTGTAAATGTCCTCCTCTTTGATGTGTACATGATGGTATCCTGACCTCAAGTCGATCAAAGAGAACATTGATGCTCTCTCCAGCTGATCAAACAAATCATTGATCATTGGTAACAGATACCTGGTCTTGATGGTGACTTTTTTCAACTGCCTGTAATCAATGCATAATCTGAGAGTACCATATTTCTTCTTTACAAATAACGCCGGTGCACCCCAAGGTGATACATTGGGACTAATGTATCCCTTGTCCAACATTTCCTTTAAATTTAGCTTCAAATCTACCAACTTAGGTGTGCTCATTTTGTAAGGTTCTTTTGATGTTGGAGATGCCCCTGACACCAACTCAATAGAAAAGTCTACCTCCCTGTGCGTGGCAACTCAATAATGTCCTCATGAAATACATCCTGAAACTACTGTAGAATTGGGTGCCTGCTCAAAACATCTGTATCCTCAACTTCCTTACCTTTGTCAGTAGAAATGTGCACTACAAATAACATGCATCCTTTCCCGCGATTGTGCTTTACTTGCATAGTTGTTACCATCCTAACTGATGTGGCTTTCTTATTTCCCTATAAGACTCTTGGTTCTCCATTGTCATCCAAGCACTCAATGGCCTTGTCATAAAAATCCACCTTGGTTCTATGAAGGTACAACCAATCCATGCCCAACAACATATTGTATGATCCCAATGATAATACATTCAAATGTGCTATGATAGGCATACCATTCAAATCAAATGCACAAGCTCTTACCCAATGGTGAATTCGATTCTTTGTACATGTATCCAGCTGCACTAACCAATATTCTGCATCATATTCCTTACTCAAACAACATTTATCCACCAAGTCAGGACTAACATAGCTATAACTAGATCCAGGGTCAATCAAAAGAGAAATAACTTGATCACAAAGTTTACTGTCCATCTCAATGATAGATGTCTGATGATATACTTGTTTGTTATCCAAGGCTGCATAGATACGAGGAACACTTTGACCAACATTCCCAACAATAAGTGCATCCTGCACACTATATATATGAGGTCTACCATCCTGATACTGTGGAAAATATCTCTTGCGATGATCCGCTCCACATGTCCAACACCATATGGGCTCCTCATTCTTCTCCTCAGATCGATGTCCTTGTCCTCTATCAGATGCATTAAACCTCTTAGGTGGTGCAACATTCTCTTTATTTATTGAATCTTGTGGTATTACCACTTCTTGTCCCATTTCCCCTTATTATTTTCATTACCTTTCCATTCTAGCTTTGTCTAAGACTTGCGCTTCGATTGTTCCTAGCAATGCTTTAGCTTTCGGGTGGGCTCCTCTAATGATCTAGGCTCATCGAACTTAATCTTATCTTTGAATGCCATTGGTAATGCACTAGTGAATCTCTAAATCTTGGCCTTCTCCTCCTTGAGGTAAGGAACATACCTCAGTAGCTCCAAGAACTTGCTAGTGTACTCATCATTTGTCATAGATCCCATATTTAGCTCATAGAATTATTTTTCCATGTCATCAAAGTATCTCTCTGATAGATACTTCCTCTTGAATAGCTGCTCAAACTCACTCTAAGTCAATTCTTCCTCATGTATACCTTTGACATTCTTCACATCTTCCCACCAAATTTCTGCTTTACCTTTGAGACTGAATGTAGCTACTCTAGCTTTCATGTTCTCTGAATAGTCATGCAACCTGAAGAACTTCCTCATGCCAAGCAACAATGCCTCTGCATCCTGCGATTTCTTCATCTCTCCATCAAATGCTGGTGGATTTTCTTTCTTAAACTCATTTGACAAGTATCCCCTATCACTCCCCCTCTACGGATGATAATGATATCGATCATCATTCCTGTCAGAACTAGAACTAGAATGGTACCTGTGTCTGTACCCTTTCCTATTCTGAGTGTCCAATAATCTGCTATCTCTCACTATGTCATCTCTATCTAACCCATGACCACTATGTGACCTACTGCCATATGACCCATTAGTTTTTTCCTCTTGCTCATGGCTTATCCGAAGTGGTCCTTGTCACTGTAAATCTAACAAAATCTGAAGTATCACTGCATTTACCTCTTCTATCTTCTCCCGTGCCTGTATGATTTTGTCATTATATGCCTTACAACTCCTTATTGCTTCCTTTAGTATTCTCAGTGTATCTTCCAAATCAAAAGAATTCCCAACGCCATACTGCTCATCCGATTCATAGGGAAAGCCTTTGTAGTCTACCATCTTGCTAGCCATTTGATATTTCTTCCTGCAAGGTATGCCATGTTAGCTAAACCAAATCACAATAAACCAATGTACCTTAGTATAGTTCAGGGAGGATACCTTGTCTGCAAGATCAACAAATCAACGTGATACATGTATAACATAATCATGACAACATATAGAACATAGCACATAAGCATATAACCATGCAACCATCATTCTAGCTAGGGTCCAGTCATCAATGCATGACCTTATCAACAACGCATACCACGACCTCATGCATGACAACCACCATTACATCATTGTACACTTGACCACATGCAAACATTAACATGCATAAGCAATGCGTAATCCACCACACACATGCATAAACACATATAATCAAGCATAAACAAACAATACTTGTAACCAAGCCTACAAGAATGATACATGTAACCAAGCATACAAGAATGTAACCAAGCATACAAGAATGATACATGTAAGTGACATATAATGACATGTAACCAGTCATACACTCATGACGATGCATCCCACAACAACACCATCAACTTCCACATGGTGACATCACTACAACCATGATCAACACCATGCAAATGAAACAATCATATGGAATGCAAGCATAAGAGACACACATGCAATCAACATGCATGCATGACCAACACACAACCCATCCAGTATGAGGGGTGAACCATGCTCTGATACCACTCTGTAGTACCCTCCTCCCACATCTACCTAAGAAACCGGCCAACCGAGGTAAACATGCGATGAGAGGCGACTATGATATGATTTGACCTCCTAAGTCATGTTAAGGAAGTGGAATCGATGGAAACACACCATACAGACCTTCAACATTAGCATTAGTACCCTCAAGAACCATCACAACCTTTCTGCCAACCAGCCCCTGGGTCCCACTGAGATTTTGGACCACTTGAGCCCCGTACGCTCCCATGATATATGCTTTCCAGCATCCAGAGGCTCTAGACACTCTCATGACTAGGCATGGCAGCATCTAGGGACTATTTTTCTTAGTGTTGTGCCAACATCCAAGGGATTTGAGCCACTTTTTCAAGCCCAAAGCCCACGTCACTGCCCAGAATTGAACGACACCTTAAGAATAGTAAGATACCAAGGAAATGACAATACAAATGCAATTACCTGAATACGATCTTGACTAGACCCATACTAGCCATGACAAGCATTTAGTCAAACATATCATGAATATGTAATCTACAAGTGTAAATAACGGATCTGAGCATAGGGGTCTAATACTTAGCTGAGAATTGCTAAGAGACATTGATGCCTCAACACATTAGCTGCCATTTCATCCATTAGGTCATAGATACATTGTTCATTCATTTACCAGTAAAAACATGATGAGATCCATACCTAGCTACTGTCATAAAAATCATACATAACCAACATAATAGCAACATAAATACCAAGGAATTCACAACCATATAATCCACATATAGACTAGTATAATACTCATAGAAATACAAGGAGAAGCAACCTCATATTAATGATGCAAAATCCAAACCCATTATGGGACTTCCATGTTCCACCCAACCATAGAATGGCTGAGCCAAATCTCTCTTCATCCATTCACCCCCGTGCCATATTCCAAGCATGAATGTGGGATCTCATAGAACACGTCAATCCAAAACCATCCAGGGCTTCTAGAGGCCATCCACCTCAACCCATCAAATAGTGATTCCACCTCACGGTTAGACATCACAAAACCTTCATTAGACCGGTCTCTATCCAAGGCTTCCAGGGCTCCAGAGCATTTGTTCCAAACAAGGCTCTAGGACTAGTAACTCAACCCACAACTTATACTGGGCTCTAGAGCGTTTTTCCAAAAAGGCTCCAAGACTAGTAACTCAAGCCAAAGTGTTACATGGCTCTAGAGCATCTGTCCAACCAAGTCTCCAGGAACTAGTAACTCAACCCAAGCTAAGGAAACATGAGAAACAACCAAAACAAAACAAGGAAATAAACCCATAATCTCCATGGCTGTAACAACCTTGGTGAAAATTCTATGTAATAAAAGTTAAAAACAATAACCAAGGTATATGGGACACTTATTCCAAGATGAATGTCAGGAAAGACATCCTAGGGGTTTTTCATTTGGTTGTTTATGGCTAAGGAATTTGGCAAAGGAAATGGCTAAGACTTTGGAAAGGCAAAATGACATTTTTGGCATAATTATTTATGAAAATAATGGAAATTAGGATAAAAGGGAGGTGAAAGGTCACAAATTGCATGTGAGGAGGAAAATGAAGGAAAATAATGGAAAATGAATAAAATAGAGGCCTCATTTATAAAAAGGCTTCCAAGGATTAGTTGGTAACCTTTTGTTAGATTTGGATCTCTCTCATTATTCTCTCTCTCTCTCAATCTTAGACACTTAGAGTGTCTTGGAGCACTTTTCCATTGGAGCAAGAAAGGAAAAGAAGGCAAGAAGAAGCAAAGATCAAGCAGGGAAAGGAAGGATCAAGTAGCTACAACATGCTTCATTGCAGGTATCTACTTGCATGTGTATTTTCCTTGCTAGACTTGGCATGCATGGGATTGCATGTGTTTCTTTTCTATCATTGCATGGGTTTTTCTAGGTGTGACAATATTTTCAGCCTAACCTTTCCATTTCCTGATAGCTTTGATGAGATGGGTTCTCTCATTCGGTTTATGTGGGATGGTCAGATTGGATTCGAAGCCGAGTAGGGTGGATTTCCGAGTTGAAAAACACATGGTCTGAGTGTTCCCTAAACTAGATTGAGTATCATGAAGCCATTGGCCTAGTAACCCCTGAACCAGACTGTGGGTTGCGGCAAAGTTAGATTGTGTGCCTCGATGGGCCTAAGAATACTTGTCGATGAATGACGGGATATACGGTAAAGCCAAGAGGTGGATTTTCTCTCCATTGGGCCTATTGGTCCCAGGATGGGATGCATAATAAAGCCTTCAATGTAGGGCCTCGTGATTCTTGGATGAGACTGGGGATGCACAGTAAAGCCTGAGAGACTAGGAGGCACTCAAATTCCTCATGGTGTAGGCGGAGAACTCTGGTGGCATCCATGTTGATTGGTGTTTTTGATGTGTTCTATGAGTCCCACATTCATGCTTGGAATATGGCATGGGGGTGATTGGCTAAAGAGAGACTTGGCTCAACCAATCTATGGTTAGGTGGAATGTGGTAGTCACATCTCCGGTTAGTTTATTGCATTCATTAATAAGAAATTTATTTCCTTGATTTTCATGTGTAAATGTACTGATGTATATGTGGATTTTGATGGCTGATATATTTATGGTATTTTTGTTCCTATTATGCTGGTTATATGTACATTTTATGACAACAACTATGTATGGCTCTCAACATGTTTTTACTTGTATATGAATGGATAATGTGTCTATGACCTAATAGAGGATAATGCAACAATTGACACGAGGGAAAAATGGTTCATAGCGATTATCAAATAAGTATGAGATCCCTACACTTAATTATGTTGTTTACACCTATAGGTTACATGTTGATGATGTGTTTGACGAAATGCCTATCAAGGCTAGTAGGGGTCTGGCTATGGTATTGATCAGGTGCCCAGAATTATGCTCAAAAATCAAAGTGTCATAATTTTGTCAAACTCAACTTTAGATTAGAGAGCTTGTCATTCTAAATCTGACAGTGTGAACATCACTAAAATCTGAGTTCGTGTACAAAAGATAGAACAATTCAAAGTTCAAGTTTGAATTGTCTATGTGGCAAGATTGGATGACATGGAAAGGGTCATAGCGAATGGGGAAGCGCTAAGTGGCAGGTTTCCACTGGGTCCTGCATATCACAAATTGGGAAAAAAAGAGGTGCAGGTTGAGAATCGGCCCCCAAAAATCGCACCGAAACCCCACTGTTATTATTTGTTACCACTGATAAAGTGCCGATTGTCATAGACTGCCGGACGCAAGATTTTATGTGTTGCAGTTTAGTTTCCCAACGGGTCCGTCATATCGCACTGGTTATGTCCCCGCAACCATTTGTCGATTGCGATGAGCACCCTGGACGCCTGAATTTTATATGACACAGTTTAATACCCCGACAAGTACCCAATATCGCTGATATTATCGTAGTGTGCCACTGTGTTGAACTTCACCAATTGCGATGAGTGGGAGGTTTCGGACGCAGGAATTTTATATGTTGCAGTTAATTATCCCGTCGGGTCCGCAATACCGCATTGCAACATTTTGTTGTGTTGAGAGCCCGCAACACTTTCCAATTGCGATTGTGATAAGGCCGATATAATATAACCCGCTGAATGGTGAATTCCTCACTCTATTAGCGGATTTTGGAGTGGAAATGGGGTTTTTGGTCGGTTTTAGAGCATTTTGTGGAACAAATAGTGGAAGAACTGGGAGAAGTCATAACTTCTTCAGTTCTTATCCAAATTGGATGCAAAAAGAGGCTAGATAGCCATTTTTGAGTATTCTGAACTCATTGAGATAGGTTTCAGAGGCATTTGAGCATTGTAAACACACTTTTGTTGTAATTTGAGCATAATAGAGAGGCCCAAGCCATTGGAAGCTGGACCAAGGAGACGTAGCCCAGGAGGGGTGAACTCCTTTATCATGTGCTTGTTGTGTGTTGTATTTTGATGTTCTTTGTTGTTATTTTGTTGTTGTTCAACATATATTTTTATTTAAGTATGGGGGTTTATGCAGTGCATTGTATTAGATATCATTTTGGGATACTACAGCGTTAAGTAAGTCATTCACATATGACCATTTCCATGAGAGGTAGTCGTAACTGACTAATTTCTCATGATTTTTGAATAATTCACTTAGCACTCATTGCATAGGGTGATGCTCACAGGGGTGAAGAAGCGGGATTGAAACTAGTGAAATGAATCACATAGCGTCAATCATCACTTCCGGGGCTTGCACCTGGTAACCAGGACTTCCTAGGAGGTCATCCATCCCAAATCGCCTCTAGCTCAAGCACGCTTAACTATGGAGTTTTCTCCACAATCAAGACCACTTAGCTTGCTACCCCATTTGAAAAACCTTAGCAAGTATTGTGCCTCATGAACCATTCAAGTAGAGATCCCTTCACTCTTTTTGAATTTAAGTATGGGGGTTTACGCAATGCGTTATATTAGATATCATTTTGGGATTCAACTGCATTAAGTAAGTCATTCACGTATGACCATTTCCATGAGAGGTAGTCGTAACTGACTAATTTCTCATGATTTTTGAATAGTTCACTTAGCACTCATTGCATCGGGTGATGCTCACAGGGGTAAAGAAGTGGGATTGAAACTAGTGAAATGAATCACATAGTGTCAATCATCACTTCCGAGGCTTGCACCCGGTAACCAGGACTTCCTGGGAGGTCACCCATCCCAGATCGCCTCTGGCTCAAGCGCGCTTAACTGTGGAGTTTTCCCCACAATTAAGCCCACTTAGCTTGCTACCCCATTTGCAAAACCTTAGCAAGTATTGTGCCCCATGAACCATTCAAGTAGAGATCCCTTCACTCTTTTTGAATTTAAGTATGGGGGTTTACGCAGTGCATTATATTAGATATCATTTTGGGATTCAACTGCGTTAAGTAAGTCATTCACGTATGTCCATTTCCATGGTAGGTAGTCGTAACTGACTAATTTCTCATGGTTTTTGAATAGTTTACTTAGCACTCATTGCATAGGGTGATGCTCACAGGGGTGAAGAAGTGGGATTGAAACTAGTGAAATGAATCACATAACGTCAATCATCACTTCCAAGGCTTGCACCCGGTAACCAGAACTTCCAGGAGGTCACCCATCCTAGATTGCCTCTGGCTTAAACGTGCTTAACTGTGGAGTTTTCCCCACAATCAAGCCCACTTAGCTTGCTACCCCATTTGCAAAACCTTAACAAGTATTTTGTCTCATGAACCATTCAAGTAGAGATCCCTTCACTCTTTTTGAATTTAAGTATGGGGGTTACGCAGTGAATTACATTAGATATCATTTTGGGATTCAACTGCGTTAAGTAAGTCATTCACGTATGACCATTTCCATGAGAGGTAGTCGTAACTGACTAATTTCTCATGATTTTTGAATAGTTCACTTAGCACTCATTGCATCGGGTGATGCTCACAGGGGTGAAGAAGTGGGATTGAAACTAGTGAAATGAATCACATAGTGTCAATCATCACTTCCGGGGCTTGCACCCGGTAACCAGGACTTCCTGGGAGGTCACCCATCCCAGATCGCCTTTGGCTCAAGCGCACTTAACTGTGGAGTTTTCCCCACAATAAAGCCCACTTAGCTTGCTACCCCATTTGCAAAACCTTAGCAAGTATTGTGCCCCATGAACCATTCAAGTAGAGTTCCCTTCACTTTTTTTGAATTTAAGTATGGGGGTTTATGCAGTGCATTATATTAGATATCACTTTGGGATTCAACTGCATTAAGTAAGTCATTCACGTATGATCATTTCCACCCTCATTTCACGTGAATGACTTACTTAACGCAGTTGAATCCCAAAATGATATCTAATATAATGCACTACGTAAACCCCCATACTTAAATTCAAAAAGAGTGAAGGGATCTCTACTTGAATGGTTCATGGGGCACAATACTTGCTAAGGTTTTGCAAATGGGGTAGCAAGCTAAGTGGGCTTGATTGTGCGGAAAACTCCACAATTAAGCGCACTTGAGCCAGAGGCGATCTGGGATGGGTGACCTCCCAGGAAGTCCTGGTCACCGGTTGCAAGCCCCAGAAGTGATGATTGACGCTATGTGATTCATTTCACTAGTTTCAATCCCACTTCTTCACCCCTGTGAGCATCACCTGATGCAATGAGTGCTAAGTGAACTATTCAAAAATCATGAGAAATTAGTCAGTTACGACTAACTCTCATGGAAATGGTCATACATGAATGACTTACTTAATGCAGTTGAATCCCAAAATGATATCTAATATAACGCACTACGTAAACCCCCATACTTAAATTCAAAAAGAGTGAAGGGATCTCTAATTGAATGGTTCATGAGGCACAATACTTGCTAAGGTTTTGCAAATGGGGTAGCAAGCTAAGTGGGCTTGATTGTGGGGAAGACTCCACAGTTAAGCGCGCTTGAGGCAGAGGTGATCTGGGATGGGTGACCTCCCGGGAAGTCTTGGTTATCGAGTGCAAGCTTCGGAAGTGATGATTGACGCTATGTGATTCATTTCACTAGTTTCAATCCCACGTCTTCACCCCTGTGAGCATCACCCGATGCGATGAGTGCTAAGTGAACTATTCAAAAATCATGAGAAATTAGTCAGTTACGACTACCTCTCATGGAAATGGTCATACGTGAATGACTTACTTAACGCAGTTGAATCCCAAAATGACATCTAATATATTTTTATGTTAAATTGTTTATAACATTTACATAAGAAACTCTCATGGGAATCAGTTAATTAAGCAAAAGTATTGAATCCTTAAGAACTTGATAAGAAAATGATAAGCATCTTTGGTTTTATTTTGAATGGGGAATTAGCACAACATTACTAATCTACTTCATTTCATATCAAGTTGGTATCATAACTTTGGTTTTGGCTTACTAGATTTGCTTTGTGAAAGAAGGATTTAATTATTTGCAAGTTTATGTCATGCTTACAAGGTTAAAACTCAAAAGAGGAGAAGGAAAGCTGGTTGAAAGCCCTATAGTTGGCTCAAGGGGAAGAAGAGAAAGGTTTCCAAAGTCTTATACACCACTACATCCTCAAGTTGTAGTTGAGTCTCCAGAGATCATGTCTCAGAAGGAGAACCTATCATGACAGAAGATGAGAAGACCGTCAGAAAGTCTTTCTTTGATATGACATAGATGATTAAGTTCCTCTATGAAGAGAGGAATAGCAGGTTGCAAGGAGAAAGTTCCAATCCTCCCAATGGAGAAGGCTCTTTAGGAGGAGGTAATGGAAAAGAAGATAAAGGAAAAGGAGGTAATGGGAATGGAGGAAAACCTCCACCATCTCCACCATCTTCTTCAAAAGCATCTTCATCCTCTTCCACTAATACCACTACTACTCATACTCATCATCATTCTTCGAAAGGAATTGTTAAATCACCTTTTCTAAAGTTTGATGTTAAATTTGAGTTGCCTATGTACAATGGTGAAGTGAATGCAGAGAAGCTGGATAACTGGATTCGTCAGTTGGAGGTGTATTGTATAATTCAGAACCTTCAAGAGGATGATATCAAAATTCAATTGGCTTCATTGAGAATGGAGGGTGCAACACTTGTATGGTGGGAATCAAGGACTTAATATGAGATAAAAAAACATGGTAAGATCTCTATTTCTTGGAATGATTTCATTGTTGCTATAAAAAGATAGTTCTACCCTTTAGCTCATATGCAAAAAGATATCATGAATTGGAAAAATTTCAGACAGTTAAAAGGTCAAAATGTGCAAGAGTATACTCAAGAGTTTAGGAAAAGAGCTCTTATGCTAGGAGTAGACTTACAGTCACAAGATACTTTGCTGAAATACATAGGAGGATTGCATAACTATCTTTGACATACCATTCTTATGTTTAGTCCCATGAATCTTGATGAGGTCTGTGTTCAAGCTACACACCTCGAAGCAAGAGGGAAAAATGTACAAGAAGAAGGTAAGAAGAAGCCATTTCAGAGTGGTGAAAAAGGGAAGAAATTTAAAGGAAAGCAGAAGAAAAATGCTTCTATTAAGAAAGAAGGGGAGAAACCTGTGTGCAAGAATTGTTCCAAAGAGGGCCATGATGAAGCACATTGCTGGAAGCTTCATCCAGAATTAAGACCGAAGAAATTTAACAATAAAGGGAAACAGAGGACAAACGTTGTTGCACAACAAGACTTGGGTTCTGACTCAGGAGATGAAACCAAGATTGCAGCCACAGTCACTAAGGGAAAATCCGTGGCAAAAGCAAGCAAAGAGGAAGCCATGGCAAGCACCAATGCAAAAAATAACTCCAATAATGCTTCGAATGAGGAAAACATAATTGAGTTGTTCCATATCAAAGTTATTTCCAAACACACCAAGATTGATACGCTGTTTGATAGTGGATCTCAGGAATATTTAATTTCTATAGACTTGGTCAAGAAGTTGAATCTGGAAATCGTGCCTCATCATAAACCATATCTTTTGGATTGGAGAACCAAGGAAGCTAATTTTCAAGTCAAATGGAAATGAGTTTTCAGGTTCGAAATCACTGCCAATTTCATTGATGAAGTCAAATTAGACATTGTGCCATTGGATATTTATGGGATTGTGTTGGGAAGCCTGTATCTGTCTGACAAGAAAGCCGTTTTCCATAGATTTGAGAACAATTATAATTTGTTCAAAGATGGCTTGGAGTATATTGTGAGATCCCATAAAAAAATATTAGTTTGTCTTTAGTAAGCGTAGGGGAAATGAAGCATTTGGTCAATTCCAACAAGAGTCTTGTTCTCCTTATGATCAAGCAGAAGAATGAATCAGAGTAGGAATCCTTTGTAGGCTATGACATGAAGCTGAAAGCTGAATCGGTTGATGTGGTCAATAAATATGGAGACATGTTTCAAGAACCAAAATGATTGCTACCAAAAAGAGGAATTCAGAATTTTTTTTTAGCTACAATAGGATTGTCCACTCCCAAACATCGGTATGTATCGAATGTCAATTCTAGAAAGTTTAGAAATTAAGAAACAAGTCTAGGAATTGTTGGATAAAGGTGCAATTCGTCCCTCGACTTCGCCATGTGGTTCACCAATTGTATTTGTACCAAAAATAGACGGAACCTAGCGCATGTGTGGAGATTATCAAGCTTTGAATAAGATTACAATAAAGAATCAATACCCACTGCCCATAATAGATGATTTGCTAGATTAGTTGAAAATGAAAAATACTTCACTAAATTAGACTTGAGAAGTGGATATCATCAAGTAAGAATAGCTGAGGAGGATATTTGGAAGACTTCTTTTAAAACCAAATAGGGATTGTTTGAGTGGCTGGTTATGCCTTCTGGTCTTTTCAATGCTCCATCTACATTCATGAGAGTTATGAATGATGTTTTAAGATCATTTCTTGATGAGTTTTTAATTGTGTATTTAGATGATGTTTTGATATTCAATAAATCACGAGAAGAGCATGTCAAGCATGTGAGGAAAGTTTTGGATATCATGAGAAAATAACAGTTATTTCTGAAGATGTCTAAATGTGAATTCAGGAAAAATTCCTTAGTGTATTTGGGCCACATAGTTGGAGGAGGTTAGCTGAACATTAACCCCTCTAAAGTTTCGGTCATTATGAATTGGCCAATACCCAAATCAGTCATAGAAGTAAGGAGTTTTCTAGGAACAACATAGTATCGAAGGAATTTTATTGCTAACTTCTCCTCCACAGCAGCTCCAATACATTCTTTGACCAACGTGAAGGTTGTCTTCCAGTGGGGAGGCAAACAACAAAAAGCATTTGATGCTTAAAAAAAAAAGATCATTTCATCCCCAGTTTTAGCATTGCCAGATTTGAAACATCCATTTGAAATACAAACAGATTCAAGTGACTACGCCATGGGTGCAATTCTTTTACAACAAGGTAAGCCCATTTCATTTCATTCTGATATTTTTAATGGTGTTATTATTAACTATCATACATATGATAAAGAGCTTTATGCATTGGTACAAAGTGTGAAGAAATGGAAACATTAATTGATGGGGAAAGAAACCATTATTCTCACCAAATATATGCAATCTAAAACTAAATTGTAGCAGTCAAGGCACTTTCATTGGATGGGATTTTTACAGCAATTCCACTTGGCAATCAGGTACAAGAAATGTATTTATAACAAAGTTGTTGATATGCTTTCTAGACCAGCTATTAATGTAGCCATTTTACTCAAGAATCATTATGTTATGCCTGAAAGTTATGTTGAACAATACACATATGATGTTGACTTTCAAGAGGTATATTTAAACTTGAGTCAAGGCCACCAAGTTGAGGAATTAGACTACCACGTACATGATAATCTATTGTATCATTTGGGAAAACTTTGTGTTCCACAGGGAGAGAGAGTAAATGTCACAAGAGAAGCGCACACTTCTCTTATTGCTCAACATTTTGGTGTAAGTAAAATAGTGGCAAATCTTCAGAGGTATTTTTATTGGCCTCGTATGCTTGAAAGTGTGTCACGTTTTATCAGAGGTTGTTCATTGTGTGCAATCAGTAATCTTAGTAATAGGAAACTAGGATTGTACACACCACTTCCAATGCCTTCACGACCATGGGAAAGCGTTTCTATGGATTTTGTAGGAGGTCTTCTTTTATCAAGGAAAAGTCATGATTATTTGTATGTAGTTGTGGATAGGTTCAGCAAGATGTGCATACTAATGCCTTGAAAAAAGCAAATTACAACTGAACAAACAGCTCAATGTTTCTTTCAAAATGTATGGGTTCATTTTGTATTACCTACTTCTATTGTAAGGGATCATGATTCTCGATTTGTTTGGAAATTTTGGTCAAGTTTATGGAACTTGATGGACACCAAGTTGAAGAAAAGTACAACCTTTCATCCACAAACAAATGGTCAAACTGAAGTGGTTAACATGACATTTATTCATTTGCTAAGATGATATTGCAACAAACATCCTATGTTGTGGGATGAGCTATTGCATTATATTCAACATGCTTACAACCGAGAAAAACACTATTATACTCTAACTTCACCTTTTGAGGCATGTCTTGGTTATTTTCCTAAATTGCCTTTGGATTTTGTATTTGAGAAATATGTAGTTGTAGATGGACATAGTGACATAGACAAAGCAAATAAATTCATTTAACAAATTCAGTTGATTCACCAAACAGTTCAAGAACAACTAGAAAAGAGTCAAGGCAAGTATAAGGCAAGGCATGATAAGAATCGCGTGGATCATCAGTTTCAAGTAGGTGATGAAGTTTGGCTATACATTAGCAAGGAAAGGCTTCAAGGTGAAGGTAAAAAGCTAAAATCGATTCGTTATGGTCCATTTAAAATTATAGAAAAGATTGGTAATAATGCTTTGAAGCTTGATTTGCCTTCATATATGCAAACCTATTTCGTTGTTAATGTTGAAAATTTGAGATTGTATGAACCTCATTTGATTGAAGATCAAGGAGAGAATGTTAAAATTCCATCTATTGAAGAATTTTCTCCAGAATTCCTTGATGTGCTTCAGCAAGACACTATACTTGACAGAAGGACAAGGACAACTAAAAGGGGAAGTATTGATTATATTTGGTGGGTCTCAAAAGTACACATCCATCAAAGGCCAAATGGATTGAAGTGGGGAAGGTGAGGGAACAATACCCTCATCTGTTCAATAACTGAATATAAATATTTTGGGGTCCAAAAGGCTTCTAGTGGGGAGGAGTGATCAGGTGCTCAGAATTATGCTAAAAAATCAAAGTATCAGAATCTTGTCAAACTCAACTTCAGATTGAAGAGCTCGTCATTATGAATCCAATGGTGCGAATGACACTCAAATCCGAGTTCATATATAGAAGATAGAGCAAGTCAAAGTTCAAGTTTGACTTGTTTATATGGTAGGATTGGATGACATAGAAAGGGTCCTAGCAAATGGGGAAGTGTAAAGTGGTAGGTTTCCATTGGGTCCCGCATATCAAAAATTGGGAAAAAAAGAGGCATAGGTTGAGAATCGCCCCCCACAAATCGCACCAAAACCCCACTGTTATTATTTATTACCATTGATAAAGTGTCAATTGCGATAAATTTTCGGACGTAGGATTTTATGTGTTGCAGTTTAGTGTCCCAGTGGGTCCATCATATCACACTGGTTATGTCCCCACAGTCGATTGTTGATTGCGATGAGCACCCCGGACGCAGGAATTTTATATGACACAGTTTAATATCCTGGGGGGTCCCCAATACTACTGATATTATCGTAGTGTGCTGCCGTGTTGAACTTCGCCGATTGCGATGAGCGAGAGGTTCTGAATGCGAGAATTTTATATGTTGCAGTTAATTATCCCATCGAGTCCATAATACTGCATCGCAACGTTTTGCAATGTTGAGAGCTCGCAACACTTGCCAATTGTGATTGTGATAAGGACGACAAAATATAACTCGATGAACAATGAATTCCTTGCTCTATCGGATTTTGGAGTGGAAATGGGGTTTTTGGTCAGTTTTAGAGCATTTTGGGGAACAAATAGTAGAAGAACTGGGAGAAGTCATAACTTCTTTAGTTCTTATCCAAATTGGATGCAAAAAGAGGCTAGATAGCCAGTTTTGAGCATTCTGAACTCATTGAGATAGGTTTTAGAGGCATTTGAGCATTGTAAACACACTTTTGTTGTAATTTGAGCATAATAGAGAGGCCCAAGCCATTGGAAGCTGGACCAAGGAGATGTAGCCCATAATGGGTGAACTCCTTTATCATGTGCTTGTTGTGTGTTGTATTTTTATGTTATTTGCTATTATTTTGTTGTTGTTCAACATATATTTTTATGTTATTTTTTTTATAACATTTACATAAGAAACTATCATGGGAATCAATTAATTAAGAAAAAGTATTGAATCCCTAAGAACTTGATAAGAAAATGATAAGCATCTTGGGTTTTATTCTGAATGGGGACTTAGCACAACATTACTAATCTGCTCCATTTCAGATTAGGTATTGTTCAATTTATTGATTTTTCATAATTGTTTCCTTGTATTTTTACTGATTTTGAGCTATCACTCCATTCTGGGCAGTGGTCTGGTCTCTGGGCCTGAAAATCCAGCTTAAATCCCAAGGTTGCCGGCATAGAACTGGCAATTTTGTTCCCTGGTAGCTGACATGAAATCCTGTGAGAGCAACTTTGGGTTGCTTGTGGCTCCCTTGCCATAACATGAGAGCAACTATGGCCTAAGAGACCCAAAACAACAATGGGACCCAGGGATAGGCTATCTAAGTGGCTGACTGATATCCCGAGGGTTTTGTTGATGATGTTGGATGACTGTATGTGATGTTCCATCAATTCCACTTCTTTGAGGTCACATAGGAGGGCGAATCCGATCATAGTAGCCTCTTGTCACATGTTTACCCTCGTTGGCTAGTTACTTGGGTAGATGTGGGAGGAGGGTGTTACAGAGTGGTATCAGAGCATGGTTCAACTCTCGGATTAGATGGGTGGTGTATGTTGGTAATGCATGCATGTCAGTTGCATGTGTGTCTCTTACACTTGAGTTTCATGTGCTTATTGCAATGGCTTGATGATTGATAATGGTTGTAGTATGGCTGATATAGAGAATTTGATATTGATCTTTCAGAATGTATTTGTCATGAGTATGTGATTGGTTGCATATGGATTATTGTCGCTTACATGTTGATTTTATGTCACCTACTTACATCCTTCTATGTTAGGTTACATTCTTGTATGCTTTGATTACATGTATCAGTATTGTAGGTTGATTAAAACAATTGATCGCTTATGTTCGGCTACATGCGTTTATGCGTATGTGCAGTTGATTGGGAATTTCTTATGCATGTTGTTGGTTTCATGTGGAAATGTGTATGATGGAGTAATGGTTTTTGTCATGCATGAGGTCATATCATGCATTATTGATATGGCCTTGCATTGATGACTGGAGCCTAGCTAGAGTGATGTTTATGTGTTGATACATTTAATTGTGTATGTCTATATGCTGTTATGATCATGTTGTACATGTATCACACTGATTTGGTGGTCTTGCAGACAAGGAAACCTCCCCGAGCTATACTAAGGTACATTTATTTTTTGTGATTTGGTTTAATTGACATCTTATGCATTGCATGAAGAAATATCAAATGGCTAGCAAGATGTTTGACTAGAAAGACTCTCCCTATGAATCCAAAGAGAAGTATGGTGTTGGGAATCCTTTTGATTTGGCAGTTACACTAAGGAGCTTAAAGGAAGAGAGAAGGAGTTGTAAGGTAGAAAATGACTAGCTCATACAGGCACAAGAAAAGTAGGCAGAGGTTAATGCTATACTTCTTCAAAGTTTGTCATAATTGCAATGACAAGGGCCACTTTGGATCAGCTAGGGAAATGAGGAAGGAACTAATGGGGCATATGGTAGTAGGTCTCCTAGTAGACACATGTCAGATAGATCTGATACAGTGAGAGATGGAAGGTTGTTGGACACTATGGATAGAAGGGGCGATGAGTACAGGTATTATTCTAGTTTTGGTTCTTATAGACATCATCGCTATCATCCTTATAGGAGGAATGATAGGGGATACTTTCCGGATGATTTCAAGAAAGAAAAACCACCTACTTTTGACGAAGATGTGAAGAAGCCGAAAGATGCAGAGGCTTGGATACTTGGGATGAAAAAATTCTTTGAGTTGCCTGAGTTCATAGATAACATGAAGGCCAAAATAACTATCTTCAGCTTGAAAGGTAAAACACACATCTGGTGGGAAGATGTTAAGTGGGTTAGAGACATCAGGACAAATGATTTGAGTTGGCGGGAGTTCAAGAGGATTTTCAAGAAGAAATGCTTGTTAGAAAGATAATATGATAGTAAGGATAAATAATTCTATGAACTAAATATGGGATCAATGACAGATGATGAGTACACAACCAAGTTCCTGGAGCTATTGAGGTATGTACCATATCTTATTGATGAGAAGGATAAAGTTCAGATATTTGTCAGTGGTTTTCCATTAGCATTTAGAGATCAGATTGAGTATGATGAGCCTCGGTCACTTGAGGAAGTTATTGGGAAATTGAAGAATTGCTATGAACAATCAAAACGTAAGAATGAATCTCAGCATGGATGGAAAGGAAAAGACAAAGGTAGAGGTAAATGACATCCTAAGAGAACAAGGTCTCAAAATGCATATGGGAAAGAAAATGTGGCACTACAAAAGAGATTTAATGCATCTAGATAGGGACATGGGTCACCACAACAACAACAACAACATAGAGGTGAGCTCATTGGTTGGTTGGAGTGTTGGACATGTGGTGAGGAACACCTTATGAGAGATTGTCTGCAACATCAGGGTGGAAGGCCTAAGATATACAATGCACATGAGGCACAGAATGTTGGGGATGTTGGTCAGAGTATTCCACGTATCTATGAAGCAATGGACAACAGGAAGGCAAGACACTAGCCATCTATCATTGAGATGGATGGTAAGCTTTGTGATCAAGTTATTTCTATTTTGATTGACCCTGTATCTAATTATAGTTATGTTAGTCCTGAATTGGTGGATAAGTGTTGTTTGAGTAAGGAATTGCATGCAAAATCTTGGTTAGTGCAGTTGGCTACAGGTACAAAGAAGCGAGTTCATCATTGGGTAAGAGCTTGCGCATTTGACTTGAATGTTATGTCTATTGCAGTACATGTAAATGTATTACCATTGGGATCATACAATATGTTGTTTGTGTTGACCTAGGTTGTCATTGATGTCAATATGGCAGTATCCTAGATACTAGATGATGATATGGAGCCAAGGGGAAGCAGAATAGATCCATGAAGAGACAGGAGCAAGGCCATCAGGATAGCCAAGCCATAAGCAAGAGGAGTTACCAGAGGAGGCATATCAAAGCATATTATAGGATATCAGAGTAAGAGAGGCATTCATATATGCAAGGAGGTCTTTGAAAGACACTGCCAAGCTAGAGGAGTCACAATGGAGCAAGAGGAGTTACAAGAGAAACCATAGATATATATATATATATATATATATATATATATATATATATATATATATATATATATATATATATGCAAAAACAGGCATATCAGAGCAAGGAGGGATATCAGAGCAAGAGGAGCCATATCAGAGGAGCACTGCTTGTAATACATGCCCAAGAGGCACCTACAGGAGTTCTGCCTGTATTATATACCAAAATAGAGCTATCGGAACCATACTTACAGACCATACATATCTGCCAAAGAAGAGGAGAAAATAGAGCAAACAATGCAAAAAAATCCATCGGTGATATGGAGGAAGAAGACAGAGCTAACGGGAGCAGACAGGGTCATATGCATGAAATTACACATATGCGTGCAATTACACTATCGGGAGCCATTGGAGGAGAAAGGATGCATATACACTATCGGAGCGGAAAAGGAAGAATTCATACAAGTATACCATAGAATACACTATCGGAGGCGCAAACTGTTGAGTCCTAAACTTGCATCTTCCCTATACACCTTTTTAGACTTTTTTTCTAGTTACCTGAACCACCAAGCTGTCAAATCATTGCATATTATTTTAAAAAGACCATATAAAATGGTTTCCTAACTATGTCTTGTGACTGCTGGTTGATCTAGATTTTTGCTCAGTCAGCTGCAGAATCTTGTCACTTTCCGCAGCCAGCTCAACTTTCCGCAGCGTTTTTGTTGAAGTCTATGTTACAGGTGTCTACTGGGAATCCGGCCACATGGGCAAGCTGCAAATGATGTGGACATGGAACGTGTCCCCTTGGTTCAGCCGAATCACTCACAAAAGGCCATGGTCAAGGACAGTCAAAAAGGTGGTCAACCTAAGAGTTTTGTGGTGGCAGAACTCTGTTTGTCACCACGTGAAGACTTGCGTGGCAAATTCCTCAATCCCAGGAGGTGTGCTAACACTTGTGGACTGCTCTGTGAACCAAATCTAACAACCACCACCCCTTGGATTTAATTGTCACGACTACCATATTGCTAGATTTCCGGACGTGGTTATTCACGTGTCTGTTTAGCAACACAGAATTTAGGAAGTAGTTGTATCATCCTCAGTTATAAATAATGCGTTATCATACGCATATTAGCTAGCTTGATATATCTACTTTTGACTGTTTTACGAGCCCACTGTGCCGTGACTCTATCTTTATATTATGATTGCATTTTAATGCATGAGAAGACAGTGTTCTTAAGTTCAATTTGTGATTGATTACTGAATGGCTGAGGTTGCAGAGGGCCCTGTACACCAAGGTTCTGTAATTACTGTATAGTTTCATGCTTTCTTTCTTTATGTTACTGATGCCATAATTGTTTGCTTGTATATATTACACTGTTTATGGTATTCATGTTAGTTGCTGTCCATAGTTTCTTTTATGCTTTCTAATGACTGTTAACTGATCAATCTTTTTCTTTTAGGTTCTTATAGACAGCCCGAGAAATTGCACATATCTTTTTAATGGCTAATGACATGAAATTATCTTGTCCTTCTGCTGATTTATTTTCTTAGTTCTAATTCCAGCACTGTTATTTCTTTCAGTTTTGTTTTGCTCATTTACTTTTATGCAATTTAGATATCAAATTACTCAATTTGTTTATGATTACCTCCTATAGCCATAGAATGGTGAGGGGTCAGAATATGAGTTGATGTAATATGATTTAGTTTATTTTTCTGAAAGTTAATGATTAGATTACTCATGTCATTTTCAGTTACCTCCTATAGCCAAAGCGAGTCGAATGGTGAGGGATTGAAGTATGAATGCGTAGTTTGATCTTAGTTTCATTTTATGCAATTTAGATATCAGATTAATCAATTTGTTTATGATTACCTCCTATAGCTAGAGTGAGTCGAATGGTGAGGGGTCAAAATATGAGTTGATGTAATATGATTTAGTTTACTTTGCTTACAATTTTTGAATTGCTTTGAGTTCAGTTTTTCTTTTTATACAACAGCAAGGATACTGGGTTTCATAGTCACTAGCTCACTGTTTGGTACATTTTTATTTTCTCTTAGGAATTGATTTCATCGTTGCAAGTTTTAAAACCTTTTTGAGAACTTTGAAGTTTGGAAATCGTTGTAGAGGTCACCATCGCCTTGAATACTTATATCCATACTTGAATTTTAATTTTTCCATCTCACATTAGGGAATCAACAAAAGATAAACCCAAAAACAAACCAAAAAATAAAAAACGACAAAGAAGTAAGAAATCGGTTATCTTGCATATATAGTGCACTTCACTTTAGTAGTTTACGACTCCCATATTGACAATTTATATAGCAATTTAGGACACAATAAATTGACCAAACATTTTGCGCCGTTTCCGGGGAAGTGAAACTAGGTAGCCAATTTCTTAAAAAAAAACAAGAAAATTTCAAGGAAGGTAAAAATTGATAACTTCTCAAAGTATGCTCTCCTCTTGCACCTAGTGTGATCTAGAGGATCAGAAAAGAGAGTTATTGGTTCAATAATTTCTTGAGTATGCTCTCTTCTTGCACCTATTGTGATCTGGAAGATCAAAAAGAGAATTATTAGCCCGACTTGAAGAAAAATAAAAATGACATGCATAGAGCAAGAGATTCTAGGGGAAGGTTTATAGTTAGGGCCAAGAGTTTGATTTTTACAACTCCATCTACTTCAAGGTATAGACAAGATACACCTCCATCATCTCCAACTCACACTCTTAGCCTTAGGATTCCTGGAATTCAAGAGGCAGTATTTTAATTAGGAGACTCTCCCACACTATCCACCGAATCTGAGTTAGGAAAAGACCCTTTCTTTACTTCTACAGGAAAACACATTGTAATCGAGGGAGTAGAATCACCTGAAGAAGAAGAGGGAGAAATTCCTCCTCGTTCGCCATTAGTAGAAGAACTAGAGGAATCTGAAATCTCTGAGGGAACTATCATGACAGAGGAAGTAGTAAACGGATTTGGAGGAGGTAGAGGTAGAGGTAGAGGAGGAGGAAACAATGGAGGAGGTAGAGGTAACAATGGGGGAATAGGGATGGAGATAACTCATTTGGATTTCCTATAGTTGATGAGGAATCTCGAACAACAATGAAAAACATCTCACCATCTGTCCTACCAAACTTTTATGGGTTGCGAAGTGAGGATCCTGAAACATTTCTATTTGAGTTTGAAGTTGTGTGCCGAACTTATGATTATATGGAAGACTCTCAAAAACTCAAATTGTTTCCTTCAACATTGAAGGGAGCTGCTCTAAAATGGTTCATGGGATTAGTCACTCAATCTATTAGGACTTGGAATGATATGAAACAAACATTTTTGGATAGATACTTGGACTATTGTATGCCCACCAATCATAAGGATGAGGTATTAAAAATGGTGCAAAAAGAAGATGAAAACTTGGAGGATTTACTTGAAAGATTTCAATACAACCAGAAAAGAGCAAAAATGAATAACTTAGATGAGGAAACCTTGAAAGCCCTTCTATTAAAATCTATTAGAGATGAATGGATAGATATTTTGAACATGATCGGAAAAGGAGATATATCTCAACTTCCACTTCATGATATAGCAGAGCTATGTGTCCATCTCTCAAGGGGAAAATCTAAAACTGGAAAAGGGCCTAGAGATCCTTCTTTCATTAGAGCAAACAAATCTGCAACTGGATCAGTAAGTAGGGCTGATATTGGAAACATGCTTGATGAGTTTAAAACTGATATTTTAGGGAGTCTTAGTGAGCAACTAGACACCCTTAAGATACAAAACAAGTAGAAAGCAGAAGCTGAAGCTTTAGCCATCTTTTGTCCAAAATGTAGGAAGAAACGTGCTCTAAGGGAATTCCCCTTGGATGCAAAAGTTGTAGAAACATGTGTGATTTGTTCAAAAATCCATGAGACCAAGGATTGTCCTTCAATTCCTGGGCTCAAAGTTGCCTTTCAAGAAGACCCAAATTCAATTGAGTCTCTCTGTTTTGTTTCAAGGAGACCTTGGCAGGGGCAACAAAATCAAGGGTTTAACAACCCCACGAACTTTCAACCCCCACAAAATTGGAATCCTTGGCAACTACCTTGGTCCCAACCTCAAAATCCATTTTAATCATGGGTACAAGGTATGCAAAATCCTTATGGGAGATTTGCTCAATTTTATCAATATCCTCCATCTTTTCAAAACCAACAAGCTCCACAACTTCCAAATCAAAATGCACAACTTTCATTTCCATTTCCACAACAACAAAAACCTTCTCAACAAAATCCAAATTCCCAACTCTTGCTTCCATTCCACCAAAAGACAAATCAACTACCTTCCCAGCCATTGCCAAACCCAAATAATAAAAACCCTTAAAATGCTTACATGGTAGAAGGACAACAATTTCCTACCTATATGATTGTCCCTCTTAATGATGTACAACTCAGATCTGGTAGAGTTTTAGACAAGCCTTCTATAGATGCTCAAAGAAAAGCATTTCTGAGGAAGATTCTCTTGAAGCCAATAAAGGTTCTGAAGCATCTCTTCAAAACCCAAGCACTCAAAAAGAAAAAGAAAAAGAGTCAACCCCCACAACTCCTATAGTTGAGCAACTTGCATCTTCATCCACACCTCCTTTTCCTGAAAGATTACAAATTGATAAAGGAGTGGAAAAACAAATCTTGTTGCCTGACTATGATTTCCTAGATAAATTAAAGAATGTCTGTATCAAGATTCCCTTGCTACAAGCCATTAGAGAGATTCCTATTCTAGCAAAGATAATAAAGGAGTTGAGTCTCAAAAGACCAGGAAGGAAACCAAGAGATACAAGAAGAATCCACCTGGTAGGAAAAATTGCAGATATCATGATGGGAAAAATTACCATGCAGAAGTATGTAGATCCTAGTATTCCAATTGTCAAAACACATATCAATGGGGTAGAAATTCTAAATACTTTGATTGATTTAGGGGCTACTATCAACATTATGAGTAGACAGACTATGGAACAGCTAAAACTTCCTAATCTTCTTTTTACACCAACACTACTACAACTTGCAGATCGATCAATTATCAAACCAGATGGTGTATTAGAAGACATTTCGGTCTCCTTAGATTCTTGGGAATATCCAGTAGATTTCATGATTTTAACTCCCAAGAGTAATCTAGGAGGGCACCCACTCATCTTAGGAAGACCTTGGCTAGCCACAGCCGATGCTTTTATCAGTTGTAGATCTGGGGATATGTATATTTCTGATGGTAATTCGACAAAGAAATTAAATCTGTATCCTCCAACAAAAGCAATTATAGAAGTAGGAGATAATGAATGGATCGATGATGAGGACACTATACAACCTATCTTTACCATTTCTGAAATCAGTGAAGATAGTCAAATTTTGAACACATTAGAAAACTTTGAAACATCTTCAGAATATGACCACACACAATTTCAGTTAGATTTTGACATTGAGTATCTATCATCTAGACAAATGTCTCTTTACTCTATGGAAGAGTTTGGTAGTTTCGCCATTGAGATCTTTCCAGGTAAAACATTGAATATCAACAAAAACTTGGAAAAATCACAACGGGGAGAGCTAACCAAAATCTTGCAAAAACATTCTATTGCATTTGCATGGGAGTATACTGATATGAAAAGTATTGACCCTAAGACTTGCATTCATCACATTTACATCGAGGAAAAGAGTAGACCAATCAGAAAACCTCAGAGAAGGATGAATCCAAACCTTAGGGAGATAGTGAAAGAAGAGCTCCAAAAACTACTCAATGTAAACTTCATTTATCCAATTTCAGATAGCCGATGGGTTTCCCCTTTGGTTTTAGTACCTAAAAGGAATGGTAAATGGAGGGTATGTATTGACTACAGGGAATTGAATAAAGCAAATTTGAAGGATCACTTTCCCTTACCCTTTATCGATCAGGTATTAGATACTCTAGCAGGCAAAAAGTACTTTTCCTTTTTGGATGGTTTTAGCGGCTATAATCAAATTCAGGTAGCACCTGAAGATCAAGATAAGACCACATTTACCTGTCCATGGGAAACTTTTTCTTACCGAGTGCTTCCTTTTGGACTATGTAATGCACCCACAACATTTCAAAGGGCAGTACTATGAATTTTTTTCTGATCTAATCCATGATTGTGTAGAGGTTTATATGGATGATTTTACAGTTTATGGTGATTCATTTGAAGAGGCATTAGAGAATTTGGAAAAAGTCCTTATAAGATGTAAAGAAACAAACCTTTCATTGAGTCATGAAAAATTCTTTATGATGTTTACTAAAGGTATTGTTTTGGGACATCCCATTTCAGGGGATGGGATTAAAGTTGATAGATCAAAAGTTGAAGTCATCTCCAAGTTGCCTATTCCAAATTGTCAAAAAGATGTTAGAAGTTTTCTGGGATTTACTGGGTACTATAGAAGATTTATAGAAAACTTCACCAAAATAGCATCTCCACTCTTCAAATTACTTACAAAAGACTGTGAATTCAAATGGGATCCTGATTGTCAATCAACATTTGAAACTTTGAAAACAAGAATATCTGAAGCACCCATTTTGAGAGGGCCAAATTGGAAACTTCCTTTCCATGTTTCTACAGATGCTTCAGATACATCTCTAGGAGCTATGTTGGGTCAAAAGGATTTAGTTCCTTATGCCATTTACTATACCAGTAAAAATTTGACTTCCACTGAGTTGAACTATACTGTGACTGAAAAACAGTTCTTAGTTGTTGTTCATGGAATCAATAAGTTTAGACATTATATAATAGGCTATGAAACTTTTGTCCATACTGATCATTCTGCGATTAGATATCTAATGAAAAAACCTGTTACTAATGGCAGAGTTACAAGATGGCTCTTGCTTTTACAGGAATTCAATATTACTATATTGGATAGACCAGGGAAACAAAATAAAGTAGTTGATTTCTTGTATAGAATCCAAAATACTAACGATGATTCTCCTGTAGAGGATAAGTTTCCAGATGAATATTTATTTGCAGTAACTACTAAGACTCCTTGGTATGCAGATATTGCTAACTATTTGGTTACAGGGAAGCTACCTCCACATCTATTTCCAGGTGAAAAAAGAAGAATTATTCAGGAGAGTTCAAAATATTCATGGATTTATAATGAATTGTTTAAAACGGGGCCAGATTGTGTGATCAGAAGATGTGTTCGGGAAGATGAAATTCCTGACATCCTCAAGGCATGTCATGATGAACCATGCGGTGGACACTTTGCTGACAAAAGGACGGCCTATAAAATCCTTTCTTTAGGATATTATTGGCCTTCCCTCTTCAAAGATACAAAAGAATATGTCAGAAGGTGTGACAGCTGCCAAAGAGTAGGGAAACTGACTCTTTCAAATGAAATGCCATTACAACCACAGGTACTCATCGAACCCTTTGAAAAATGGGCTTTAGATTTCATTGGACCCATTAATCCACCATCTAAACAGAAGAAGTATATATTGGTATGCACTGATTATGTCACTAAATGGGTAGAAGCCAAAGCATTACTTTTTGCTACTGAAAATTCATTTGTTAATTTTATTTATGAAGATATTTTTACTCGCTTTGGTGTCCCAAGAGAAATTGTGACAGATCAGGGAAGTCAATTTACATCCAACATGATGGAAAAGCTGATGGAAGAATACAAAATCAAGCACAGAAAATCTACTCCTTACCATCCGCAAGGAAATGGCCAAGTGGAGTTTACAAACAAAGTTATTGAAAGCATCATCACCAAAACTCTTCATATACACAGAAGAGATTGGGCAGAAAGGCTTCCTGAAGCCTTATGGGCCTACAGAACTACATGGAGGAATACAACAAGACATTCTCCCTATGAACTTGTTTATGGGAAAGAAGTCCTGCTCCCCATTGAGTTTCAAGTCAAAACTTTCAAGATGGCAGTTCAGTTGGGGATGGATCTATCAGAAGCCCAAAAGCACAGAATGGAGCAGCTGAATGAGCTAGATGAGATCAGACAAGAAGCAATCCTAAGAACTGATCTAGTTCAACATCAAAGAGCTAAGTGGCATGACAGATACATCAAAGAGAAAAAGTTTCAAGAGGGAGTTTGGGAATTACTATTTGATTCCAAGTTTAAAGACTTCAAAGGTAAATTTCAGACCCATTGGCTTGGGCCATATGAGATTGACGAAGTCTTTAGCAAATGGAGCAGTAAGAATCAAGACCATTGATGAATTTCAAACTCCTCTTATTGTGAATGGCCACAGATTAAAGATTTATCATAAGCCACTCTCAAAAGAGGAATTTGTCAAAATGTTTCAAGAGACTTCTGCAATAAGGCTGGTGAAGAAGAATCCTTCTTCCCCACCAGCCTAGCCTTTGTTCCTTTCTGTTAAAAAAAATAAAAAATTTTTATAAGCCTGATAACCAATCACTGATTGGCAGTCTTATACAGAAAATGTAGAGTGAAAATCAGGGACACCTGACACTCTATATTTTCAAAAAAAAAAAAAATCTCCTTCTTTCCCATTTTCACTTCACTTCATTGCCATCCCACTCCATCTCCATTTCATCTCACTCCATCTCATCCATTTCATCAATAAATGTCTCTTTCATGACCATTTCCATTCAGTTAGTTATTATCTAACTATCTTTATTCAACCAAGTGGGTGTTGTGTCAGTTTCCGCAGCTGGAATTAGTTTCCACAGCCAGAAGCAGTTTCCGCAGCCACCACTCTGTTTTTCAAATTTTACAGTCAAGATGTTAGTGCAATAATCATGAAAATGCAGGTATGACTGAGAATATGCTATGAAGACATGCAACATCTACAGACATCAATAAGGAGCAATTGATTAAAGGCTAATGGACAACAAATGACAAGGATTCCAAGGTATGAGAAAAAATTTCTTTCAAATAGCAATCAAAGGCACAATTTTTCATAGTTATTAAACCTTAAAGCTCCACTATATGCAATGATTATCACGATAGCTCCATTACCCATTACCATTCCACGACATTATTCCATAAACCATGCATTTATTCCCTAAACGGTCTCATGATTAATTTTTGGGTTTAACTCGTAGTTAACCGCACTTTCATACTCCACTTGTAATCATGAGATGTGACCTATTTCATTACGGCTCCTCTCCACCGCATTTTTCGCAGCCATTTCATAAATGTGTAACATCTTGTACACATCCGTTCAATTCAAAATTCTGACTTCACTTCACTACCCTGCCATTTTGTTAAAGCCACGACTACATTACCACCTCGTTCACATATGTCTCCACTCCATTTTGTGAACTCACCTCGGCTGCTCATCCTTTGTTTCTGCTTACAGATCTTGAACACTCCCGTTACCTGTTATCCATCTTCCAATTGGAACCACTATTTTTTGCCATAAACCCTGCAACCTAGCCATCTTACGTCTGCTAAACCCTCACATGCAGTTGAATTTCAGTTGAATTTCGAACAGAGGAAAGGATGGGACGATTATTAAGGGCAGAACCGGAAGGACCTAAGTTCTTAGAAGGTTACCCTCAAGTAAAAGATTTGCCGAAGAAAGCAAAATGGCTACGCTTCATTCAAAAACTTAAGGGCCATAATAAGGAGGTAACAAAAGCCTTTGCACGGTCTTTCAACAGCCAGATGGTGGAAATTGGAGACCTGAAGTTCACGGTCACTGAAGCATCAATAACAGCTGCCACAGACCTGCCCCAAGAAGGTGAGCGTTGGTTTAAAAACAAAAGTGTGGACGATCAGGCATGGAGAATCATATTACGTAACCTAGGTATGGACGTTACTGTATTTACAAAAGGAATTCCTGTTCATGCATTAAAAGAAGAATGGGCCAGCTTACTGTTAATCATTCAAAAGTTCATCACTTGTGAAGGACACTTTGGAGAAATGTACATGTATCATACTAGGTTATTGATGAACTTCTTAGAGAATCAAACCCTTAATCTGCCTTATTTCTTACTGCTGAGTTTGAAAAGATGAGCACAACAGTCCAAAAGAACATAGGAGACATAGAACCTCATTTATATCATCATGGACTTGTGAGGATTCTCATTGAAGACCAATTGAAGAAAAACAAAGATACCTGGGAATGGTTCTTAATAAGAAATTACTTTCAAGAGCCATCTGAGGCACCTGAAAGCAGTACACCAAAGACACCAAGAAGAAGTAGGAGAAAAGAAAAAGGTGCCATAATCCAAGACTCTCCTATTAGCAAAACTAAAGAAGTTGGTCAAAAAGAGAAGGAAGAAAGAACTAAGGACATAAAATAGAGGAAATTGAAAGGAAAAAGGAACATAGAAGATGTCTACCAATCACTAGAGCCATCTATAGAGGAAGACTATCAAACATTGTATGAGAGACTAGTGCATCTTCAAAAACAAGCTGCTACAGCCAAGAAGAAAGAAAAATGAAAACAGAGCATGGAAGAAGGAGTACTAGCCCACAGTATTTAAGAAGAAGCAGCAGGCTTAGAGGAAGGTGGAGGAAAACACAAGTAAAAGGACCCCACTTCATCGACTTGGGTGGGGAAACACCCGAGAAACCTCCAGCTGGCCGTAGTCCACCTCATCCTCAGCCAAATATTGAAACCAATCCTCCAGATGTTGATGTAAGTCCTTCTCGGCCAGAATTATAAAGTAGTCCTCCTCCTCAACAAGACTTTGAAGTCAGCCCAAGGAAAACACCCGAAATAGATCCAAGTCATCAAGAGGTGTATGATTACCTTGAATCTTTAGAAAAGACAGCTGCAGGCTCGAGCACATCAACCACTTTGCCTCACATAACACAAGATGCACAAGTCCAATCCTTGAAACAAGAAATTTTTGAATTAGAGGTTCTAAACAGGAAAATTAAACAGGAAAATGAAGCATTAAAGGAGCAAAGAAAAATGGACAAAATCATTCATGATAATACTATGCTATATTTGGGACTATGGCAGAAAAAGAACAAGAAACTAAATAAAAAGTGTAGGAAGTTGAGCAGGGAATTAATCAATCTCAATTTCAGATGTTTGATAAGGAAACCCAGGATGGTGGTAGCACCAAGAAAGAAGAGAAGAGGACTGGATGTACTAGCAGAGGCTTCAGAACATATGGACTAAAGGGGGATGACTAAAATTTTGGTTGCATGAGGACATGCAACACCTTCACAGTGGAGGTATGTTGAGTCCCAAACTTGCATCTTCCCTATACACCTTTTTAGTCTTTTTTTCCAGTTACTTGAACCACCAAGCTGTCAAATCATTGCATATTAGTTTAAAAAGAGCATATAAAATGGTTTCCTAACTATGTCTTGTGACTGCTGTTTGATCTAGATTTTTTCTCAGTCAGCTGCGGAATCTTGTCACTTTCCGCAGCCAGCTCAACTTTCCGCAGCCTTTTTGTTGAAGTCTATGTTACAGGTGTCTACTGGAGAATCCGGCCACATGGGCAAGCTGCAAATGATGTGGACATGGAACGTGTCCCCTTGGTTCAGCCGAATCACTCACAAAAGGCCATGGTCAAGGACAGTCAAAGCGGTGGTCAACCTAAGAGTTTTGCGGTGGCAGAACTCTGTTTTTCACCACGTAAAGACTTGCGTGGCAAATTCCTCAATTGCAGGAGGTGTGCTAACACCTGTGGACTGCTCCGTGAACCAAATCTAACAGCCACCACTCCTTGGATTTAATTGTTATGGCTACCATATTGCTAAATTTTCGGACGTGGTTATTCATGTGTCTGTTTAGCAGCGCAGAATTTAGGAAGTAGTTGTATCATCCTCAGTTATAAATAACGCGTTATCATACGCATATTAGCTAGCTTGATATATGTAATTTTGACTGTTTTACGAGCCCACTGTGTCGTGACTCTATCTTTATATTATGACTGCATTTTAATACATGAGAAAACAGTGTTCTTAAGTTCAATTTGTGATTGATTGTTGAATGGCCGAGGTTGCAGAGGGCCCCTGTACACCAAGGTTCTGTAATTACTGTATAGTTTCATGCTTTCTTTCTTTATGTTACTGATGCCATAATCGTTTGCTTTTATATATTACATTGTTTATGGTATTCATTTTAGTTGCTGTCCATAGTTTCTTTTATGATTTCTAATGACTGTTAACTGATCAATGTTTTTCTTTCAGGTTCTTATAGACAGCCCAGGCAATTGCACATAGCTTTTTAATGACTAATGACATGAAATTATCTTGTCCTTCTGCTGATTTATTTTCTTAGTTCTAATTCCAGCACTGTTATTTCTTTCAGTTTTGTTTTGCTCATTTACTTTTATGCAATTTAGATATCAAATTACTCAATTTGTTTATGATTACCTCCTATAGCCAAAGCGAGTCGAATGGTGAGGGGTCAGAATATGAGTTGATGTAATATGATTTAGTTTATTTTTCTGCAAGTTAGTGATTAGATTACTCATGTCATTTTCAGTTACCTCCTATAGCCAGAGCGAGTCGAATGGTGAGGGATTGAAGTATGAATGCGTAGTTTGATCTTAGTTTCATTTTATGCAATTTAGATATCAGATTACTCAATTTTTTTATGATTACCTCCTATAGCCAGAGCGAGTCGAATGGTGAGGGGTTAGAATATGAGTTGATGTGATATGATTTGGTTTACTTTGCTTACAATTTTTGAATTGCTTTGAGTTTAGTTTTTCTTTTTATACAACAACAAGGATATTGGGTTTCATAGTTGCTAGCTCACTATTTGGTACATTTTTATTTTCTCTTAGGAATTGATTTCATCATTGCAAGTTTTAAAACCTTTTTGAGAACTTTGAAGTTTGGAAATCATTGTAGAGGTCACCATTTCCTTGAATACTTATATCCATACTTGACTTTTAATTTTGCCATCTCACATTAGGGAATCAACAAAAGATAAACCCAAAAACAAACCAAAAAATCAAAAATGACAAAGAAGTAAGAAATCGGTTATCTTGCATATATAGTGCACTTCACTTCAGCAGTTTACGACTCCCGGATTGACAATTTATATAGCAATTTAGGACACACTAAATTGAACAAACACAAACCTTATTTATATGGTATTTACACCATCGGCGACAAAAACCATACATATATTTGTTTAACACTATTGGAGGCGAAAATGAAAGCCAAAGCATATATATAGGCAAATACACTATCAGAGGTGGAAGACTTGGTTGTAGGGCAAATACACTATCGGAGGCAGAAAGCGGATTTGAAATTTTATACACGAGAGCAGTGAACCATATCGAGTCCGTCACCTAATATCGCATCGCTATAAGGGAGTGGTCTATGATAAGGTCTAGACCTGGACCTTTGCGATGTGTGATTGCCGACATATATCACATCAACACATCGAGAGCGGGAGTTACAATGTGTCAAGCAGTTCTTTGCGATTGCCGATAGCGATATCACATCAGACCTCTTCCAAGGGAAACCCTCGATTGCGATGCATATACACGCGCTAATTGCAATTTCATTATGGATCTGATATAGGAATAGTTGCGGGTTAATATTTTTTTGAAGTCCGCCCTATAGTTTTTTTGCCTGTGTTCGATTGTAACTCCTGTGTATTTGTATATATTTCCTGCATGGGGTTTGGAGACAGAGATACATTAAGGAATGCTCCTGATAGCTCAGAAGACTATAATCAAGCCGATTGCAATTGCGATAGGATGTGGCATGTTCATTACACTGTAAAGCCATGTGTATGTCAAATAATTATGGATAAAAGGAGCACTGTTACAGGTTTTAACTTGGAATAAATATTCTCTGTGTATGTGGCCTCTCTTCCTCTTGAACGTGTCCTGTGAATATTGGAATGCTCAGATAGACAGAGGAAACTGAAAGCCGGGAAGCCAAAGAAGCAAGCGAGTGCAAAGGAAATGACAGCGACCGAGGAGGAAACTGACAGGATAAGCGAGCTTTGAGGAAGCCGAAGAGCCTGCGGAGAAAGGAAGCCAAAGGCCAGGGGTGTCAGATATAAGAAAAAAATAATTGGTTGAATGGGTTGCTTGGTTGTGGAAGGCTGTTGAATGCTGCGGAAAATAAGCTGGAGGAGACAGAGGTAGCGAGAGGGTCCAGTAGAATAGAAAGAGGGGCCGAAGGGCCAACAAGACAACAAACAGTCGAAGGGGAGAAGTAGCCAGCAGAGAACATAAGCTTGAATAGGAAGTTGTTCTTTATGTAGAGCTTAGTGAAGATAACATTAGACTGACTAAAACTGTGTGAAGACATTATTAGAGAGGATGAAGGCTATTGGAGACTATGTGTGGGTAGTGTGCAGAGTTGTGAAGACTACTTCATAAGAAGACTAGTTCTCATTGATGCTGTAGCTTGGAGACTACAGTGAAGCGATAAATAGACATAACTCACCAGAGAAGAGTTCTGAGAGCATAACATTACTGTCAAATGAACCTTGACAAGATTGGGTCAGAACCCTTGAGGCTGGTGCCTCAGAAGTAAGGAGGATTGGAGTCCTTGGGGCTAGTGCCTCAGAAGCAAGAAGGATAGGAGTCCTTGGGGCTGGTGCCTCAGAAGTAAGGAGGATTGGATTCCTTGGGGTTGATGCCTCAGAAGTAGGAAGGATATGAGTCTTTGGGACTGGTGTCTCAGGAGATAGAAGGATTGAAGTCCTTGGGAGTTGGTGCTCCTAAGTCCAAGATTGGTGTCTTGGTGAAATAGAGTTGGTGCTCTGGAGGTTGGAGCCTCACCGAAGTCCGAGTTGGAGCTTGGAAACTGATTGCAACCACTTATATATTATATCTATTTTACTGCAAAGATTATATTAATAAAAGAATTTATTATTGTTGTTCATCTTGTGTTCTGAATACATATATGTTTTAATTGGTAAAACAATAGTCGGAAAAAGAAATATTAATTCACCCCCCTCAGTATTTCCTACAATTGGTATCGGAGCCAGTACCTTCATTCAAAGCTTAACAGCTTGAAGGTTGACCTTTAGAACACAAATGGTGAAGTCAAGGAAGAAAGTCTCCAATCCTCCTAAGAATGTGTCTCCCTCTACTACTAAAATAGAAGACAATCAATTTGAGGAGGCTCCAAGGCTCAATGGGAAATTCAATATATGGGAAGCAAGAATGAGGAATTTCTTACAGACTCAAGGCATTGAAATATGGAAATTAGTGATTGATGATAGCAGGATGGATAGAGAATCCAAGGAGTACAATGCAAAAGCAGTAAAGGCAATCTTGAATGGGCTACCTGATTCTGTAAAGAACAATCTAGGAAAAGATTCATCAACAAAGGGCATATGGGACAAACTTCATGATCTTCACTCAAAAGGAGCATTGACCATGACCATCAGTCAAGAAGATGATGGAAATCTAGAAGGAAATCTGAAACCCATTATAGAAGTTGAACATGAGAATGATAACATCAAGGCTAAAATAGACCTAGAAGGTGAAGATAATGAAAAATATTTTGTGGAAGAACTCCTCGCTCAACTTATGACTGCCATGGAAGAGATTAACAATTTGAAAAAGGAAAATGAGAAACTTAAGAAGATAGCTCTAGATGGTGACCAAGATTAAACAAGGAAGAAAGTTGACCTCATCAAGCTTCAAGTACAAGAAAGGGATGAAGAGCTTGCCAAGCTTAAGAAGCAATTTCATCAAAGTAAAATAAAGCATCATGAAGAAGTCATATCCATGAAAAATCAACTGAATAAAGCAAAGAAGCAAGAAGATACCTTGTCAAGTCAACTTGAACAAAGGCACAAGAGCTTGAACAAAATTGAAGATTGGTCAGTACAAGGTAGAGGTCTGCTCTCTCAAGTCTCAACCACAAGAAGCAAGGAAACAAGCACAAGGAGCTGAAAAGAATATGGAAGCATTGGAAGTCATAGAAGGACAGGTTGATGAAGCAGGAAAGGAAAGAAACACCATGATCTTTCAATTGAAAGCAAAGGATGAAGAAATCTTCAAAATGAAGTCAGATATCATCTCCCTTAAAATAGTAGCAGATGAAGCTACTCGTAGTAAGGAAGAAACTGAGAAACAACTTGCCAGGAAGAATAATGAGTGTGAAAGATTGGAAGAAGAGACTGTCTTCCTCAGAACAAAGGTTGAAGGGATGAACAAAATCTTGAAGAGCTCTCAAGCCTTGGATGACATGCTCAGCTATCACAGATATCCATCTGATAAATCAAGTCTTGGATATGTAGGTGAATCCTCAAACAATAATGAAAATGATTTAAAAAAAAGAGATGTGAAGAAGCGAAAAAGAAATGGTGATGCTCCTAGCTCCAACAAAGGCAAGGAGAAATATCAAGGCTACAATAGAAGAAATCCTGCTCCAAGAAGAAATATAGATGATTTCAAAGAGGTGAGAGGCAATGCTTATCATCAAAGGATCTCAAGGCATAAAGGCTTCAGAAGTACATCAAGGAAACCTCCATCTCCGAGGTACCAAAGTTCAATTTTTGGTTATTGTTATTCTTGTACAAACTTTGGTCACATGGAAAAAGACTGTAAATCATATCATAAAGATAGATGTTACGGTCCCCAACCATCTCATAGAGATAGATATTATAGTCCCAACAATCTCCAAGAAACAATTTTGCAGGAAGAAATCATTAATTCTTATTCATGAACAACGTAGAATGCTTCAAGTGTCACAACATTGGTCATATGGCACATGATTGTAACTTAACTTGGGCTCTTACACAAGCTAGAACCATGCAAAAGAAGAAAGTTACACAAGTATGGAGAAGGAAGGAAATGCAATCCGAAAGTCCCTTGAGCTCTCCAGCCAACAACATATGTCATTGGCTTGAATTTTGACAATCTAAGCATTTTATGAGAAAGCTCTGCCAAAAGGAGATGATGCATACAGTTAGGGGGAGCATGTAACTCTTGATCATTATTGTTGAAGCTACTAGTGAAAGGGTCCTTATGAAATCCCTGCTGAACTATATTAACAATCTTTCTTTGATAAAGATCATTTCTCAAGGGTACTCCATTGAAGAATATGATCTTGTAACCATTCTTTGGACTATTGTTAAAGATGCTTTCCACTTAATCACTAAGTAGTATTAAAAGCAACAAATAAAGTCATCTAATGCTAGAGAAAATAGGGCAAACAACTATGGTGCTGTTATCACAGAAGTTTATGTCTTAACTTAGGGATTTAATGAGAGAACCGATAAATTTTGAACACTAATAGAGGCAGTCTTCAAACAAACAGATACATCTGGAATGGAGTTTGAAGTAAGAGCAGCTGGAAGCATATAACAAACTGAAGCATTGCTAATAAATGCAAATCAGTAGAATGATTTTAAAAGACAATCACAACTTGTATATCTAAATTTGCTAGTAGAAATAACATGCAGAGACATGTACAAGAACAGAAGGAAAAGATGGCTCATAGGAAGGAGAATGTTGTGCAGTCAAGCATAACTTAAGCTGATATAGATCACTTAAGAAATATAGCAACAGTAAGGCACAACCCCTCACATTTTTGTCCAAATGCAATGATGATTGAATACTAGATGGCAGTAACTTAAGGAGAAGCACAAAGACACAAAGGAACTCAGATCTGAAGAAAGATAGCAAGAAAGACAATCTCAGGGGCATTTTCTCTTGATTCGGACTATGAAGGCCTCTCAATGTTACCTGTGGAGACAACAATATGGATTGAATAATAAAAGCTTGGACTCAGACACTTGGTGTATAGCTATTTGAAATCTGATTGTAAGCATTGAAGTAGAGCACCTTTAAGTATTGTAGAAGCCATGATAAGGTAGTTCTGAGACATGAAGAGGGAATAATGTGAAAATTGATGATAAAACATCAATCCTTCTATCTTGAGTAAAAAGAAGAAGAGAACTATGACAGGGGGAGTCACAAACCGATGAAGATCTACCATTCATGAAGAACTGAAGTAGTTTGATAGGGGGAGTCCTAGAGCACTCCTTTGCCATTGATGTCAAAGGGCGAGAGAAGAAGAGTATTGCCATCAATAACAAAGGGGGAGATTGTTGACCTAGGTTGTCATTGATGCCAATATGGCAATATTCTAGATACTAGATGATGATATGGAGCCAAGGGGAAGCAGAACAGATCCATGAAGAGACAGGAGCAAGGTCATCAGGATAGCCAAGCCATAATCAAGAGGAGTTACCAGAAGAGGCATATCAAAGCATATTACAGGATATCAGAGCAATAGAGGCATTCATATATGCAAGGAGGTCTTTGAAAGACATTGCCAAGCCAGAGGAGCCACATTGGAGCAAGAGGAGTTACAACAGGAACCATATATATATATATATATATATATATATATATATATATATATATATATATATATATATATATATATATATATATATATATCTATATATATATATAGATATATATATATATATATAGATATATATATATATATATATATATATATATGCCAAAACAAGCATATCAGAGCAAGGAGGCATATCAGAGCAAGAGGAGCCATATCGGAGGAGTGCTGCTTGTAATACATGCCCAAGAAGCACCTATAGGAGTGCTGCCTGTAATATATACCAAAACAGAGCTATCAGATCCATACTTACAGACCATACATATATGCCAAAGAAGAGGAGAAAACAGAGCAAACAATGCAAACAATGCAAACAAAGCCATCGACGATATGGAGGAAGCAGGCAGAGCTAATGGCAGTAGACAGGGTCATATGTGTGAAATTACACATATGCGTACAATTACACTATTGGGAGCCATTGGAGGAGCAAGGATGCATATACACTATCGGAGCAGAAAAGGCAGAATTCATACAAGTATACCACAAAATACACTATCGGAGGCACAAACCTTAGTTATATGGTATTTACACCATCGGCGGAAAAAACCATACATATATGTGTTTAACACTGTCGGAGGAGAAAACGAAAGCCAAAGCATATATATAGGCAAATACACTATCGGAGGCAGAAAGTGGACTTGAAACTTTATACATGGGAGTGGTGAATCATATTGGGTCTGGCACCTAATATCGCATCACTATAAGGGAGTGGTCTACAATAAAGTCTAGACCTGGACCTTTGCGATGTGTGATTGCCGACATATATTGCATCAGAACTTGAGGAGCAGGAGTTACAACGTGTCAAGCGGTTCTTTGCGATCGTCAATAGCGATATCGCATCAGACATCTGCCAAGGTCAACCCCCGATTGCGATACATATACACGCGCCAATTGCAATTTCACTTTGGATTCGATACAAGAATAGTTGCAGGTTAATATTTTTTTGAAGTCCGCCCTTCAGGTTTTTTTTTGCCTGTGTTCGATTGTAATTCATGTGTATTTGTATATATTGCTTGCGCGGGGTTTGGAGACAGAGATACGTTAAGGAATGCTCCTGATAGCTTAGAAGACTAGAATCAAGCCGATTGTGATTGTGATAGGACGTGGCAAGTTCGTTACACTGTAAAGCCCTGTATATGTCAAATGATTATGGATAAAAGGAGTGCTGTTACAGGTGTTAACTTGTAATAAGTTTTCTCTGTGTATACGACTTCTCTTCCTCCTGAACGTGTCATGTGAATATTGGAACGCTCGGATAGACAAAGGAAACCGAAGTCGGAAAGTCGAAGAAGCAAGCAAGCACAGAGGAAATGACAGCGACCGAGGAGGAAACTGACATGATAAGCGATTTTAGGAAGCCGAAGAGCTTGTGGAGAAAGGAAGCCAAAGGCCAGGGGTGTTAGATATAAGAAAAAAAAGAATTGTTTGAATGGGTTGCTTGGTTGTGGAAGGCTGTTGAACGCCGTGGAAAATAAGCTGGAGGAGACAGAGGCAGCGAGAGGGTCCAACAGAACAAAAAGAGGGGACGAAGGGCCAACATGACAACAGACAGTTGAAGGGGAGAAGTAGCCAGCAGAGAACATAAGCTTGAACAGGAAGTTGTTCTTTATGCAGAGCTTAGTGCAGCTAATAGTAGACTGACTAAAGTTGCGTGAAGGCATTATCAGAGAGCATGAAGACTATTGGATACTATGTGTGGGCAGTGTGCAGAGTTGTGAAGACTACTTCATAAGAAGACTGGTTGTCATTGATGTTGTAGCTTGGAGACTATAGTGAAGCTATAAACAGACAGAACTCAGCAGAGAAGAGTTCTGAGAGCAGAACATTACTATCAAATGAACCTTGACAAGATTGGGTCAGAACCCTTGAGGCTGGTGCCTCAGAAATAAGGAGGATTGGAGTCCTTGGGGCTGGTGCCTCAAAAGCAAGAAGGATAGGAGTCCTTGGGGTTGGTGCCTCATAAGTAAGGAGGATTGGAGTCCTTGGGGCTGGTGCCTCAGAAGCAAGAAGGATAGGAGTCCTTGGGGTTGGTGCCTCAGAAGTAAGGAGGATTGGATTCCTTGGGGTTGATGGCTCAGAAGTAGGAAGGATAGGAGTCTTTGGGACCGGTGTCTCAGGAAATGGAAGGATTGAAGTCCTTGGGAGTTGGTGCTCCTAAGTCCAAGATTGGTGTCTTGGCGAAATAGAGTTGGTGCTTTGGAGGTTGGAGCCTCACCAAAGTCCGAGTTGGAGCTTGGTAACTGATTGCAACCACTTATATATTGTATCTATTTTCTCTGCAAAGATTATATTAATAAAAGAATTTATTATTGTTGTTCATCTTGTGTTCTAAATATATATATGTTTTAACTAGTAAAACAATAGTCGGAAAAAGAAATACTGATTCACAACCCCCCCCCCCCCGCCCCCAAGTATTTCCAACAATTGGTATTAGAGCTAGTACCTTCGTTCAAAGCTTAACAACTTGAAGGTTGACCTTTAGAACACAAATGGCGAAGTCAAGGAAGAAAGTCTCCAATCATCCTAAGGATGTGTCTCCCTCTACTACTAAAATAGAATACAATCAATTTGAGGAGGCTCCAAGGCTCAATGGGAACTTTAATATATGGGAAGCAAGAATGAAGAATCTATTACAGACTCAAGGCATTGAAATCTGGAAATCAGTGATTGATGATAGCAGGATGGATAGAGAATCCAAGGACTACAATGTAAAAGCAGTAAAGGCAATCTTGAATGGGCTACCTGATTCTGTAAAGAACAATCTAGGAAAAGATTAATCAACAAAGGGCATATGGGACAAACTTCATGATCTTCACTCAAAAGGAGCCTTGACCATGAACACCAGTCAAGAATATGATGGAAATCTAGAAGGAAATCCAGAACCCACCATAGAAGCTGAACATGAGAATGATGACATCAAGGCTAAAATAGACCTAGAAGATGAAGAGAATGAAAAATATTTTGTGGAAGAACTCCTCACTCAACTTATGACTTCCATGGAAGAGATTAACAATTTGAAAAAGGAAAATGAGAAACTTAAGGAGATAGCTCTAGATGGTGACCAAAATCAAACAAGGAAGAAAGTTGACCTCATCAAGCTTCAAGTACAAGAAAGGGATGGAGAGCTTGCCAAGCATAAGAAGGAATTTCATGAAAGTAAAAGAAAGCATCATGAATAAGTAATATCCATGACAAATCAACTGAATAAAGCAAAGAAGCAGGAAGATACCTTGTCAAGTCAACTTGAACAAAGGAACAAGAGCTTGAACAAACTTGAAGAAGAGATTGGTTAGTAGAAGGTAGAGGTATCCTCTCTCAAGTTTCAACTACAAGAAGCAAGGAAACAAGCACAAGGAGCTGAAAAGACAATGGAAGCATTGGAAGTCATAGAAGGACAGGTTAATGAAGCAGGAAAGGAAAGAAACACCATGATCTGTCAACTGAAAGAAAAGGATGAAGAAATATTCAAAATGAAGTCAGATATCATCTCCCTTAAAATAGTAGCAGATGAAGGTACTCATAGCAAGGAAGAAACTGAGAAACAACTTGCCAAGAAGAATAATGAGTGTGAAAGACTGGAAGAAGGGATTGTCTTCCTCAGAACAAAGGTTGAAGGGATGAACAAAATCTTGAAGATCTCTCAAGCCTTGGATGACATGCTCAGCTATCACAGATGTCCATCTGATAAATCAGGTCTCAGATATGTAGGTGAATCCTCAAACAAGAATGAAAATGCTTTAAACAAAAGAGATGTGAAGAAGCTAAAAAGAAATGGTGATGTTCCCAGCTCCAGCAAAGGCAAGGAGAAAAATCAAGGCTACAATAGAAGAAATCTTGCTCCAAGAAGAAATCTAGCTCCAAGAAGAAATATAGATGATGTCAAAGAGGCGAGAGGCAATTGTTATCATCAAAGGATCTCAAGGCAGAAAGGCTTTAGAAGTACATCAAAGAAACCTCCATCTCCCAAGTACCAAAGTTCAATTTTTGGTTATTGTTATTCTTGTACAAACTTTGGTCACATGGAAAAAGACTGTAAAGTATATCATAAAGATAGATGTTATGGTCCCCAACCATCTCATAGAGATAGATATTATAGTCCCAACAATCTACAAGAAACAATTTTGCAGGAAGAAATCATGAATTCTTATTCATGAATAATGTAGAATGCTTCAAGTGTCACAACATTGGTCATATGGCACATGATTGTAACTTAACTTGGGCTCTTACACAAGATAGAACCATGCAAAACAAGAAAGTTACACAAGTATGGAGAAGGAAGGAAATGCAATCCGAAAGTCCCTTGAGCTCTCCAGCCAACAACATATGCCATTGGCCTGAATTTTGACAATCTAAGGATTTTATGAGAAGGCTCTACCAAAAGGTGATGTTGCATACAGTTAGGGGGAGCCTGTAACTATTGATCATTATTGTTGAAGCTACTAGAGAAAGGGTCCTTATGAAATCCTTGCTGAACTATATTAACAGTGTTTATTTGATAAATATCATTTCTCAAGGGTACTCCATTAAATAATATGATCCTGTAACCATTCTTTGGACTGTTGTTAAAGATGCTTTCCACTTAATCACTAAGTAGTATTTGAAGCAACAGAGAAATTCATCTAATGCTAGAGAAAATAGGGCAAACAACTATGGTGTTGTTATCACAGAAGTTTATGTCTTAACTCAGGGATTTAATGAGAGAACAAATAAATTTTGAACACTAATAGAGGCAGTCTTCAAACAAACAGATACATCTGGAATGGAGTTTGAAGTAAGAGCCGCTGGTAGCATATAACAAACTGAAGCATTGCAAATAAATGCAAATCAGTAGAATGATTTTAAAAGACAGTCACGGATTGTATATCTAAATCTGCTAGTAGAAATAACATGAAGAGACATGTACAAGAACAGAAGGAAAAGATGGCTCATAGGAAGGAGAATGTTGTGCAGTCAAGCATAACATAAGTTGATACAGATCACTTAAGAAATATAACAAAAGTAAGGCACAACCCCTCACATTTTTGTCCAAATGCAATGATGATTGAATACTAGATGGAAATAACTTAAGGAGAAGCACAGAGACACAAAGGAACCGAGATCTGAAGAAATATAGCAAGAAAGAAAATCTTAGGGGCATTTTCTCTTGATTTAGACTATGAAGGCCTCTCAATGTTACCTGTGGAGACAACAATATGGATTGAGGCATAAAAGCCTGGACTCGGACACTTGGTGTATAACTATTTGAAATCTGATTGTAAGCATTGAAGTAGAGCACCTTTAAGTATTGTAGAATCCATGAAAAGGTAATTCTGAGAGATGAAGAGGGAATAATGTGCAAATTGATGATAAAACATCAATCCTTCTATCTTGAGTAAAAAGAGGAAGAGCACTATGACAGGGGGAGTCACAGACCCATGAAGATCTACCATTCATGAAGAACATAAGCAGTTTGATAGGGGGAGTCCCAGAGCACTCCTTTGCCATTGATGTCAAAGGGGGAGAGAAGAAGAGTATTGCCATCAATAACAAAGGGGAAGATTGTTGACCTAGGTTGTGATTGATGTCAATATGGCAATATTCTAGATACTAGATGATGATATGGAGCCAAGGGGAAGCAGAACAGATCCATGAAGAGACAGGAGCAAGGCCATCAGGATAGCCAAGCCATAAGCAAGAGGAGTTACCAGAGGAGGCATATCAAAGCATATTACAGGATATCAAAGCAAGAGAGGCATTCATATATGCAAGGAGGTCTTTGAAAGACACTGCCAAGCTAGAGGAGCCACATTGGAGCAAGAGGAGTTATAGGAGGAACCATATATATATCTATATATATATATATATATATATATATATATATATATATATATATATATATATATATGACAAAACAAGCATATCAGAGCAAGGAGGCATATCAGAGCAAGAGGAGCCATATCAAAGGAGCGCTTCTTGTAATACATGCCCAAGAAGCACCTACAGGAGTGCTGCCTGTATTACATACCAAAACAGAGCTATTGGAGCCATACTTACAGACCATACATATATGCCAAATAAGAGGAGAAAACAGAGCAAACAATGCAAACAAAGCCATTGGTGATATGGAGGAAGCAGACAGAGCTAACGGGAGTAGACAAGGTTATATGCGTGAAATTACGCTATCGGGAGCCATTGGAGGTGCAAGGATGCATATACACTATTGGAGCTGAAAAGGCAAAATTCATATAAGTATACCACAGAATACACTATCGGAGGTACATAGCTTAGTTATATGGTATTTACACCATCGCCGACAAAAACCATACATATATGTGTTTAACACTATCGGAGGCGAAAACGGAAGCCAAAGCACATATATAGGCAAATACACTATCGGAGGCAGAAGACTTGGCTGTAGGGCAAATACACTATTAGAAGTAGAAAGCGGACTTGAAACTTTATACACAGGAGCGGTGAATCATATCGGGTTTGACACCTAATATCGCATCGCTATAAGGGAGCGGTCTATGTTATGAAACCAGCTCAAGAAAAGATAGAAAAGATAGATCAACGCCTTAGAATTCAGCCTCTTCGAGGGGGCAACCTCCTTTACATTACATAAATGAACAATTCTTGGATGATACAAATGAAAAGACCTCATTTCTATATATAGGAGTCTAAGGGGTCATAACATAATCAGAGCCGACATAACAATAATAATATAAGGGCACAATAATAACAATAGTGAGCTTCTATGGGGCACAATAGTAACAATATGGGCACTACATGGGTACATCAATATAATAAGTGGGTTGTACTAATAACAATAAGGGGTTACACTAGTAGTATAGGGGCCTAACATGCCCCTCTCCTTGAAAAAGCGTTGTCCTCAACGCTTGAGTAGTTCTTGATGCTTCTATATAAAATTCTTGTCCTCCCATGTGGAATATTCAGTGGGTAAGTTCTTCCACTTGATGAGATACTCTGAAATTGATCGATTTTGTAGCTGTCGAGTTCTTGTTTCTGTGACTGCTCCAGGTTCCAATATGATTTTTCCTTCCTCTTCAATTTCTGGCAATATTGTTTGAATTGGGATCTTTTGAAACTTTTGAATAAGTGGCCATACTTCTTCATCCTTCTTCCATTCATCCCTTGCTTCATTTATCCAATCCGGTTGGATAATAGAAATAGCATAAAACAATGCTTCCACATCCTCATCTTTGAAGAGTCTTCCCATTCGGTAAGGTCGCCATTTTTTAAGTGCATATAGTATTGCCAACATTTCCTTCTCATAAATAGCTTGCCTGAGATGTAGCAGTAAAAATACCCAATCACCTACATCAAAACATTTTTCACTACAATGTTGATCTACATGTTGTTTCCTTTGATTTTGCACCGAAGTGGCGTTATACTTTAAAAGTTGGAGAACTTGTTGTTGATGCTCGATGTGATCTTTCACTACTTGAACATTTTTCTTCTTGATATGTCCTTCTATCTCTAGAGTTTGAGGAGTGGTAATTTCTTCCAATCCTTTACAAGATATGGGGGATTCATTTCTTGATGCTCAATGTGATCTTTCACTTCTTGAACATTTTTCTTCTTGATATGTCCTTCTATCTTGATAGTTTGAGGAGTGGTAATTTCGATCAATGAATTACAAGATATGGTTGGATTCATTTCTTCTTTCTTCATGTGATCTTTCACTTCTTGCACCTTTTTCTTCTTGATATGTCCTTCTATCTTGAGAGTTTGAGAAGTGGTAATTCTTGCCAATGCTTTACAAGATATCGTCTGATTCATTTCTTCTTTCTCTGGGATGGGGTCTTGGCACATATCTTCTTCTTTTGATGTTTCTTGATCCTTTTCTTGATCCTCTTCATATTCTATGTAAAATAATTTCTTCTCAGCACACTTATGACCTTTAATGCATTTGCTATCACAATTGTAACAAACCCCTTTTTCTCTTTTTTCTTCCAATTGTTGTGGTGTAACTCTTGTAGGTTGTTGAAGGCTAGGAGAAACAACACTTCCATCTTTATAGTTGTGAGGGGTATGCTTCCTGGTTTCCATAATTTTGCTTTCCACTATGTCACAAAGCCCTTTTACTCTTTCCAATTGTTGTGGTGTTTCTCTAAAGAAGGTGTTGCTCTTTGTATCCTCATAATGTGCTATCATTTCCTCCGTGAAAATTGACCACGTAACAAGTTTTTTACGAGAACAAAGCCCCTCATACCATAAAAATTGATCCGGTTCTAAATATGAAGATGAAATACATACCTTTTGTAACAGTTGCACCTCATGTAGATCGAAATATTTCTCCATCTGTAGTATCCAATTTATCGGATCCTTGCCATCAAACTTCCTCATCTCGCTTTTTCTTGATTTTAGGAGCTCGATCTTGAAACGACTGTAACTCTGTACTTTCAGATCTTTAAGTTCTGAAATTGTGGTCTGCAGTAGCCCTCTGTGTCCTCTTTCCAATGCCACAAGTCTGACCCAATTTGGATTCTCCAAGGAAGAGTTATGTGAAATCTCCCACAGTGACTTGATTATAGACTAGTTTAGTAGAGCGAACTTGTATGACGTGCCACGAGTCATTGTTTCCACCTTTGGATATGAAAAATGCATACAAGAAACTATAGTGCGTCCTCTTTCTATACCTTTTTATGAAATTTCAATCCGATCCCCGGAGAGAAATTTATGACTATTTTCCCCAGGTCACCTGTTTGGAATGAAATTCAGGAGTCTGCAAAAAGACCAACTTCCTCAGATCATATCTCCGAAAATATAGCATGAAAAGATCTGAAATTCGGACCCGAGGTTCAGCGCGATTTCTTCTCAAATGGGTATTTTTTGCAACTTCTGAAACGTCGTAGAAAAAAAGTTGTAGCGAAAATTCCACGATGACCTGTTTGGAACAACGAAACCCTAGAATCCAAAGCTCTGATACCAAATGTTATGAAACCAGCTCAAGAAAAGATAGAAAAGATAGATCAACGCCTTAGAATTCAGCCTCTTCAAGGGGGCAACCTCCTTTACATTACATAAATGAACAATTCTTCGATGATACAAATGAAAGGACCTCCTTTCTATATATAGGAGTCTAAGGGGTCATAACATAATCAGAGCTGACATAACAATAATAATGTAAGGGAACAATAATAACAATAGTGGGTTTCTATCGGGCACAATAGTAACAATATGGGCACTACATTGGTACATCAATATAATAAGTGGGTTATACTAATAACAATAAGGGGGTTACACTAGTAGTATAGGGGCCTAACAGTCTAGACCTGGACCTTTGTGATGTGCGATTGCCGACATATATCGCATCAACATTTCGAGAGTGGGAGTTACAACGTGTCAAGCGGTTCTTTGCGATCATCGATAGTGATATCGCATCGGACCTCCGCCTAGGGCAACCCCCGATTGCGATACATATACACGCACTGGAGCGATTTCACTATGGATCTGATACAGGAATAGTTGTGGGTTAATATTTTTTTGAAGTCTGCCCCTTTAGTTTTTTTTTGCCTGTGTTCAATCATAATTCTTGTGTAATTGTTTATATTGCTTGTGCGGGGTTTGGAGACAGAGATGTGTTAAGGAAAGCTCCCGATAGCTTAGAAGACTAGAATCAAGCCAATTGCGATTGCGATAGACATGGCATGTCCGTTACACTATAAAGCCCTGTGTATGTCAAATAATTATGGATAAAAGGAGCACTGTTACAGGTTTTAACTTGTAATAAGTATTCTCTATGTATATGGCCCCTATTCCTCCTGAACTTGTCTTGTGAATATTGGAACGCTCAGATAGACAGAGGAAACTGAAAGTGGGAAGTCGAAGAAGCAAGCAAGTGTAGAGGAAATGAAAGCGACCGAGGAGGAAACTGATAGGATAAGCGATTTGAGTAAGTCGAAGAGCCTGTGGAGAAAGGAAGCCAAAGGCCAGGGGTGTCAGATATAAGAAAAAAAAGAATTGTTTGAATGAGTTTCCTGGTTGTGGAAGGCTGTTAAACACTGTGGAAAATAAGATGGAGGAGACAGAGGCAACGAGAGGGTTCAACAGAACAGAAAGAGGGGCTGAAGGGCCAACATGACAACAGACAATTAAAGGGGAGAAGTAGCCAGTAGAGAACATAAGCTTGAACATGAAGTTTTTCTTTATGAAGAGCTTAGTGCAGCTAACGGTAGACTGACTAAAGCTATGTGAAGACATTATTAGAGAGCATGAAGGCTATTGGAGACTATGTGTGGGAAGTGTGCAGATTTGTGAAGACTACTTCATAAGAAGACTGGTTGTCATTGATGTTGTAGCTTGGAGACTACAGTGAAGCTATAAACAAACAGAACTCACTAGAGAAGAGTTCTGAGAGCAGAATATTACTATCAAATGAACGTTAACAATATTGGGTCAGAACCCTTGACGTTGGTGCCTTAGAAGTAAGGAGGATTGGAGTCCTTGGGGCTGGTGCCTCAAAGGCAAGAAGGATATGAGTCCTTGGGGCTGGTGCCTCAGAAGTAAGGAGGATTGGAGTCCTTGGGGTTGATGCCTCAGAATTAGGAAGGATAGGAGTCTTTGGGACTGGTGTCTCAAGAAATGGAAGGATTTAAGTCCTTGGGAGTTGGTGCTCCTAAGTCCAAGATTGGTGTCTTGGCAAAATAGAGTTGGTGCTCTGGAGGTTGGAGCCTCACTAAAGTCTGAGTTGGAGCTTGGCAACTGATTGCAACCACTTATATATTGTATCTATTTTACTACAAAGATTATATTAATAAAAGCATTTATTATTGTTGTTCATCTTGTGTTCTGAATATATATATGTTTTGACTCGTAAAACAATATTTGGAATAAGAAATACTGATTCAACCCCCCCCCGCTCTGTATTTCCAACAATTTGGCATGGATTGGTTGTATCTTCATAGAACCAAGGTAGATTACTATGATAAAGCTATTGAGTGTGTTGATGACAATGAGGAACCAAGAGTCTTGTAGGGTAAGAAGAAAGCCACATCAGTTAGGATGGTGACACCTATGCAAGAAAAGCATAGCTGCAGGAAAGGGTGTGTGTTATTCACAATGTACATTTCTAGTGATAAGGGTAAGGAGGTTGAGGATGCAGATGTGTTGAGTAGGTATCTAGTTTTCTAGCATCGAAAGAACCTTACAGGATGAGCACATCTGAGTTGGTTGAGCTGAAGTTGCAATTGAAGGAAATTTTGGCAAGGGACACATTAGGCCAAGTGTATCACCTTGGGGCGCACTGGTATTTTTCTTGAAGAAGAAAGATGGTACTCTCAAATTGTAGAAATTCTGCAAATTCTCTACAAATCTCGCTCTGAGACCTATGTAGAAAATCTGACTGTAGATTAACCTGATAATGCAATATACTAAAGCAAAATACTATAATCTACTTCTACTATCAATTTGTGGAAGCTTAAATATCGAGCTGAATCAGAGTTGAACACATATAACCAGAAGAAGAAGAATCAATGCACATGAAACACAGAAAATACTCAGGGGAAAGCCTCAGCTAAAAACCCCACTATTTGTATTATCACACAAGGGGGAAATACATCAGAATTATACAAAGTATTAGCTTTCATAGCTAGCCATCTCTCAGTACAATCCTCCTGGATGCTCACATGAAAAATTGGCTTCTCACAAGCCTTCTCCTTTGCCCACCAATCTCCTATATCCTTGCGCAGTTTCTCCTGGGTGATCCTCCTATTACCAAGTGGAAGACTGATCTCTCACACTGATCCAACACCCTATCAGAACTGTGCAGTCCTCAAGGAACCTTCTCTTGACTGCATGCGTGAGTTTCCTTTATGGGAGAAAACATGCATCTGATAGTACACTGTCCTTGAAATTTAGCTCAACTGGGTCTTTCTATGAATAGAGATGCATGGGTTTCTGATGAGGGAATCTTCAGTTATCTGTAGTACACTGGTTGAGTGCATGCATGCATCAACTGACTGATAACTCACAATTAGTTCCTCAAACAGTTTGGAACTAATTTAACTGGACTTAAGTCAGTAAACTGAGCTAACTAATTACAACTCAAATATAACTCAATCTTATCTCCTTAATTAAGGGACAATCTCCTTAATTTAAGGGATAATTGTTGCATGACTTTAGAAAGAGTTCTAACTTGAATTTCTCCAACTAATTAATCCATAAGGAATTAATTAATTATTTTCAAGCAGCTGGTGAGACTAAATTCGATCTTAATTCACAATTTTAATTCAAGGACAAATTAAAATTGGAATTTCTGGATTCTATTTTTATCATTTCTTGTTGCTATTTTCAACAGAAATTATGCATTGACTATAGGCAGTTGAACAAAGTGACCATCAAGAACAAGTACCCTTTACCGAGCATTGATGACTTGTTAGATCAACTGAAGGAGAACAACATTATTATCAGATCCAGATACCATTAGGTATGCATCAAAGAGGATGACATTTACAAGACTACGTTCAGGACCACGTATGGGAATTATCAGTTTGTTGTTGTTCCATTTGGCTTAACTAATGCTCCAACTGCATTCATGTGTTTGATGAATAATGTGTTGCATCCATATTTGGATAAGTTTTTTATTGTGTTCATTGATGATATACTGGTATATTCAAAAAATGAGGAAGACCATGTTGAGCATTTAGCAGCAGTGTTGAGGTTGTTGAGGGAGCATCAGTTTTATGCTAAGCTCAACAAGTGTAGTTTCTTTCAAGGTGAGGTACACTACTTGGGGCATGTTGTCTCCAAGGAGGGCATTGCAGTAGATCCCGAGAAGATAAGGGCCATCACAAATTGGGTAGCTGCTAAGAGTGTGGATGAGGTGAGATATTTCATGGGTCTGGTAGTCTATTATAGGAGTTCCATCAGGAATTTCTTGCAGATTTCTTATCCCATCACATCATTGCAAAGGAAAGGAAAGAAGTTCGAATGGACAGAGGAGTGCGAGTCTAGCTTTGAGCATCTTAAGAAGTTGTTGACACATGAACCAATTACAGGTTGTAGATTTGGACAAAGAGTTTGTGGTATGCACAGATGCTTGCAAGAGAGGGCTTGGTGGGGTGCTTGTGCAAGATGGACAAGTGGTATGCTATGAGTCCCGGAAACTAAACAAGCACGAGCAGAACTACCTAACACATGATCTTGAGTTAGCAACGATCATACATGCATTGAATATGTGGAGATACTATCTTCTTGGAAGGAGCTTTTTACCTATGAGTGATCATATTGGGTTGAGGTATTTATTTGATTAGCCGAATTTGAATGCCAGGTAGGTTAGATGGTTGGCCACGATCAATGAGTTTGATTTTGAGATCAGGTACACCAAAGGTAAAAGAGAACAGAGTGGTAGATGCTCTCAGCAAACAGGTATAGGTACATCACTTAGAAACTATGAGCTCCTACAGGATAGACTTTTAGGATAGGATCTTGTAGGCAGGTCAACAGGATGTCAAGTATATGGATATTGCGCATAGGTTGCAGTAGGGTGCTAGTATAGGTACAATTGATATTATAGGTACATGTACAGGTGGCAATACATCTACAGGTACAAGTATAGGCGCAGGTACACAACATATGGATTAGGGTTTTACAGCGGATGGATTGGTCAGGTTCCGAGACAAGATATATGTGTCAAACAATAGTGAGCTCAAGAAGGTGATCTCATTGTTTTCTGGCACATATATCTTGTCATGCGAAACGATATTCAGGTCACCAAGGTTATCAGAAGACCCTAATAGCAGTGAAGAAATTCTACTATTGGCTGCATTTGAAGAGGGAGGTAGCAAAGCTTGTGGCGAGGTGTTTCAACTGTCAGTGAGTGAAAGTAGAGTGTAAACATCCAGGTGGACTACCACAACTGATTGTGATTCTAGAATGGTAACGGGAGTTCATTTCCATGGATTTCATCACAGGGTTGCTGAAGAAAGTGAAACAACATGATTCCATTATGGTCATTATGGACAAATTAACAAAGATTACACACTTCATTCCAGTGAAGTCTAAATTCTGAGCTAGCGATGTGGCATATATATTCATTAGAGATGTGGTTAGACTGCATGGTGTTCCAAAGAAGATTGTGTCAGACAGGGACGCGAAGTTCACTTCCAATTTTTAGAAGGAGTTATTTGCAGGTTTGGGCATAGAGTTGGCCTTCAAGACAACTTATCATCTCCAGACAGATGGACAAACATAGAGGGTCAACCGGATATTGGAAGACATGTTGAGGATGTATGTGATGCATCAATAGAGGAAGTGGGAAGAGTATCTCCCTTTGGTAGAGTTCGCATACAACACTAAATATCAGGAGTCATTGAGGATGAGTCCTTTTGAGGAATTGTATGGATGGAGTTGTAACACTCCTATCAGTTGGAGTGATATGGTTAGCAAGGTGTTGATTGGACCAGAGATCTTGGTATATATGGAACAAGAAATGCAAGTGATCAAGAAGAATTTAAAGGAAACACAAGATAGGTAGAAGAGTTATGAAGATAGGAACATGTTGTTCAATGAGTTCCAGGTTGGGGAACAAGTGCACTTGTGCATTAAACCGAAGAAGAGCTCCTTGTGGATTGGATCATGTGCTAAGATGGCACGACAGTTTTATGGACCCTTCAGTATTACTGAGAGGATTGGGCCAGTAGCCTATCGACTTGCACTGCCTCCGACAGTGAAAGTCCATGGTGTTTTACATGTATCATTGCTTAAGAAGTATGTTAAGGATGCTGATCATGTGATTGACTGGTCTGTATTGTAGGTGGAAGCAGATGGAGAATTCCAGCTGGAGTGTAACAACCTCGATTTTAAAATATACAAATAATTACATCAATTATGTGATTTATAATCAACACACAATTAATCAACTATTTAACATAGAATTTCGGAAATATGAGCAGAGACAACTTACCTATGGCGATGATATTCCTTACTTGTGATTTCAGAGTTGAACGCTATTTGAATCCTGCTAACCGCAACAAAGTTTTGGGGACGACTCTCCACCCAACCGTAGGCTCAGTTGCACAAAATCTTTCTACAACTGGCCACCCCCGAGCCCTCAATTAGCACACTACTGCCATGGAATCCTTTGTTTCACAACACTTTTCTTCCAAGAGAATGGATGATGGAATGATCTCTCATCTTCCTCACCGTCTATTAAATAGACCAAATATTGGAAGGGGAACCGCATGCACACATTCCATGTGTCAACATGCAGCTTTTATTTTTTTATTTTAAGTTTTACTTAAGTTAAATTTTCTCTTAATTTATTTATTTCTTATTTTATTCATTTTAACTTTTTGATAACTTTACTTATTTTTACTATTTTTATAGTTCTTTTAGTTAACCCTTTCTTATTTTGTATTTTACTTTTTTGTTAACTTTACTTAGTATTTTATATTTTACTTTTATATATACTTATTTATAACTTTACTATTTTATTTATTTGTTATTATTATATTTCTTCATTATTTATTATCTATTTATTATTATTGTCTTTTCTTTATTGTTTATTGTTTATTTGCTTATATTTTAATATTAAATTATATTATTTATTATTATTATTATTATTATTAGGGGACATTACATACTCCCCCCTCTTTAAGGAACTTTGTTTCGAAGTTAAATTGAATCATTTAACATTTTATTTGTTTTGTTATTTATTACTTCATGTTTGCCCTACACCGTTTGCTGAACTAGTATAACCAACAAGCATCAAAAGTTTTCACAACACGCGAGAAATCTCAAGGAATCATTGTCTTTTTTCCCACTTTTGGAACCAGGCATAAGCCTCCTCGGTCTGCATCCTAGCCCAAGGTTGGCCCCAAGGCTCGCGCCTGACTCAGACCTCATCTACCCCAAGGGAGGCATTCGGTACGGTACTCAATGACTTCGAGCATCTCGCAAGGTTGGCCCACTCCCTTCACACCTACTAACATTCACAGCCCCAGGCATTGAAGTCCTTACACCCTCACCAGACTTCGGCATCCCAATATAATAGTGGACACCTAGTCTACAACATCAGGCACTTGGCCTCCTCAAGATGGTCCCATAGCCCCTCAAGAGCTATCCATCAAGAGCTATACAAGACAAAGGAACCATTGACATATGTAATGTTGATTGAATATGTTCCCAACCCATATGGTGTTTCATATTCTCCCTCGTAGGTATGGGCTCCCACGAGATCATCAAATAATTGGACCTCTTGGCCCATTTGCGGATTTCCTGTCAAACACCACATCTCAACATGCAACCAATTCATTAGCGATAACATCATAGTATCATAGAAAATAATCCACATGCAAACTCTTTCATTTCATCATGATAACATAATATCATTGTTAATCACCACATTCTGAATAGTACAGAACTGCATGCTCATGCATGCGACAAAATCTGCATGTGATTACCACATAAAATACCCTCATACATTATAACATCCACATATCAGCATCAAAGACATCTCATGACATCACATAATAAACTAACCACATGTCAATATAACCTAAAATCATAACATCATAATCCCTATACATATCGTATTCATCATAAACATAAAACATCAATATCGTAACAAATAAACAAATAAGAACCACATGTGCATCATTATCCTCATACCATCATATCATTAAACCTCCAACATAATGTATGATTTAGATGTATAAAAAATTTAAACAAATAAACAGATTAAATTTTATTATTTTTAATTTTAGAGTAAGATCTAACAATGTACACATTGAATCTAATAAAATGAGAAGTAAAATTAAAAACATAAATATTTTAATACTAGTTAACATTTTCATTTAATTATTAAATTAAATTTTTTTATAAATAAAATCTCACCATTTCAATTTCAATTGTAAAAATAAACTATAATAAGAAAACGGACTATTGAAATGGGCATGCTATACCCAATAGGAAGATAACGATCGGCACATATAAATATATATTCCAATTATGATATCAATTTGAACAAAATAAAAATAGAACTCCACTTAAATTTATTCCAAAGACCATAAGCTTAAATATAATCCATTACTTAAACACCATCATAAATCATTTCATCACCAATATTTTTTTTGTTTTGTTATGACCAATGGATTATTGATAACACGTAAATAGGAGCATACCATGTTCATAATAGCTTGTGATAAATTAACCTTATTCCTACTTGGCTCCGTGCGTTGGAATTTCGGCTAATTTTGTGCAAGTTGGTGGATTGCGATTTCAATGGATAAAATGTTAGAAATTAAATGGAAGTTTCTAAATCTTAATGTGACCCAACTAATTAAGTCATTCTATAATTGAAAGCATTAAAGCATTAAAGCACTAAAGCAGTTTCTAATCTAAAGCATTAGATCTTAAGCGTTGAATTGGTATATGATGGACGTACCAGATTAAAGTTAAATAATATATAAAGAATTGGGTCCTCTCTCTCCCACACACAAGAGTTGCATTCTTCTCCATCAAGAAGCACATAAAGGAAGTGAGGGCAAGAGGAGAGAAACCGAATTCTGAAGAAGAGGAACAGCCAGGAGTCAGATCAGAGAGATGGCAGCCATTACATCTTCCGCTGTTAATCAAGGTATGTCATCTATCACATTAAGTTCTGTTTGTGAAATATTCGGTATTGATGATCTTTGGGCTGCTTAATGCAAATCTTACATAAAATTCGTGTAGTTTTAATGGAATAGCTATCAAATTATTTTTGAACTCTGAATCCAATAAACTTAGTTCAGATCTCAGTGGAACCCCAAATCCCCGGATAACTGCTTTAGATTTTGGTGGTATTTTCATTAAAATAAAAAATATATATTAAAAAATATGATTACGAATATCAAGAAATAATTAAAATTACAAAGAATTCAAAATCAATAGATTACAAAGAAACGCTGAATTGTATTATAATGAGTGTGTATAATAGATCATTCATACAAAATATGAGGAATATAATCCATAGGATGAGTTTGAATAGAACATATATCCTTAACACATTAACAAACTTTCCCAGTACCAGCTGAAACCAAAAAAACGGATATAATTGTGACATAAAACAGATACACACATATACCTTGACAGATCTTGACAACATAAACAGATATAAACATATACATATACCAACACAGATCTAAGTTTCAAAATTTATAACCTACCCACTCATAAAATTGATTAGCATACTCTATGACTTGCATACAATTGGGGACTTGATTCTTGGATAATAACCATCATACATCACCTTTTTTTCAGCGTTAATATTATAGATAAAAAGCAAAATTATTTCTAACGTGTGTAAATAAAGCAAAATTATGTGCAATAAAACAAATGTTCAAAGATATGATAGAAATTATCATTTTTATTTATTATAATTACATGCAAGGTCACTTGGCATGTGGATTATATTTGTTTTTTTTTTTTTTTTAATAAAAGGATTATAATAGGTTTAAAATATGCATGTATGCAACATTGTAACAACAGTGGTATAAAGTTATTTTTCAAATAGAATTTTTTTAAATTAAAGCTATAACCATAGATGAAAAAATATGCATGTATATAATTACATGTAAATAAAAAATATTCTATTTTATATTCAATAATAAGGAAAGTTGATCTATTTTAGAAATATTATTGGTTTATTAATTTATATAATAATAATTTTATTTAAAATTATTTTTTGAATGTACAAATTGCAATTTTTTTTGTTTGATTAAAATTTTCCTTATTATCACAAAAAAATATTGATGAATTTAATTAAGTATTTTTCTCAATCTTCTACCTAGAGGTCACATAGAGTCAAAACCCGCTCTGATACCATATGTAACAACCCCGATTTTAAAATATACAAATAATTACATCAATTATGTGATTTATAATCAACACACAATTAATCAACTATTTAACATAGAATCTCAGAAATATGAGCAGAGACAACTTACTTATGGCAATGATATTCCTTACTTGTGACTTCAGAGTTGAATGCTATTTGAATCCTTCTAACCGCAACAAAGTTTTGGGGACGACTTTCCACCCAACTGTAGGCTCAATGACACAAAATCTTTCTACAATTGGCCACCCCCAAGCCCTCAATCAACATACTACTGCCATGGAATCCTTTGTCTCACAACACTTTTCTCCCAAGAGAATGGATGCTGGAATGGTCTCTCATCTTCCTCACTGTCTATTAAATAGACCAAACATTGGAAGGGGAACCGCATGCACACATTCCATGTGTCAACATGCAACTTTTTTTTTTTATTTTTATTTTTTATTTTAAGTTTTACTTAAGTTAAATTTTTTCTTAATTTATTTATTTCTTATTTTATTCATTTTTACTTTTTGATAACTTTACTTATCTTTACTATTTTTATAGTTCTTTTAGTTAACTCTTTCTTAATTTATATTTTACTTTTTTGTTAACTTTACATACTATTTTATATTTTACTTATATATATATATATATATATATATATTTGTTCAAGTAAGAGTGGATCCTTCAATTAACCGAACAAAGATTACATATGGTACACATCTTTACAAGTGTAAAGACCAACACAAGGCAGACCGGTATAAGATCAAACATACAACCAGGACATCCGAACCCAAAACCTTACAATCATACCCACCAAAGCCCCCTGGGAAAAACCTAAATGAACAAACTGCAGAACTCTCCGTAATTCTTCTCCTTCAAATCTTACCGCTCAATCTCCCCAAAACTTAACCCTCAAACCCACCGTCGATCTAACTTTCCATCAGACGGTTGAAAATTTCTCTAGCCTACCGAGATCCACTGTCTATCTTTCCTTCAATCGAACGGTAGATAATCACTCCAATCAACCGAGTTGCACGGTGAACCTGCACTGTTGATCAAAACCCATTTGTTCAGACGGTTCACAAGTCATCGCTACTAAAACTTACGTGGTATTTACCTGCTTTACGGACCCGATATAGATTATAACCTTGGTCTAAAAAGACATCGGGTCCGCTCAACCCCTTAACTTCGATCAATTTGAAACTTGATATCCATTTGATATCGAAGGCCAACAGAGTCTATGGTCTGCGGCCCATCAATAAGCACATTGTTTATCCCATCCTCCACTCCCTCCAAGCACACTGTTTATGCTATGGCGTAAGCATTGACTGTGGGATCTACGGTTAGGATTCGCTCTAGCACTTCAACTAGGCTCCAGGACTTTTGCTCTTTCCCACTCCCACTAGTCTTCCTCCTGCTCATTATTCATGATCTGGAAGTACTCTATATCTTTGGCCGCCTATCTATGACAATCTTCCCTCAGTTTACCAGAGGGTATAGACTCCCAGTCATACAAGATATAACTCTCCTTGCATATCACGCCTTCATTCACTAGATGATTAACTAACATATTGGATTTTCTTCGCACATGAACAAAATTGATTGTTCTCAGGGTTCGCAAGTGGGAGTGAATACGCTGAAAGACCTGCGAGAGCCTCCAATGTTTTGACACTTTTCCAAGTGCCGTTCCATTGCACATTTTCTTGGCCGCATTAATGACCAATTCTGAGTCAACTTCAATGATGACGTTGTGTAAATTTAACTCAACCAGGATTTCCAGGCACTATTCTAAGGCCATGAGCTCCGCCATGTTATTAGTGGCAGTCCCCAAATGATTGTGGAAGATATCCTTTCTGCTCCCTTGCTCATCTCTTATGACACCTCCAAATCCAGCCATCCTTGGGTTGCCCTCAGAGGCCCCGTCTATATTGATTTTCAAAATAGCATGAGGAGGAGGCTGCCAGATATCTTTACCTGAAGTTTTTTTGTTCACACCCTTACTAGCGCCAACGAGAACTAGAGAATGGAGACCCAACTGCCTCAGAATGCGAGCCTCCCGAGATGAAGGGGCGTCCTCAAGATTTTTCCACATAAGGGCTCCTACTGTATCTTTGATCTGTCGCAAAATCTGGTCAATGATGTTGAAAAGTGTGCAACAAGAAATGCTTGTTGAGAATGCAACAAGATGATGGAGCTTAGTGGAAAGGAGTCGCCTTCACTAAGTGGGCCCGCATGCAAATTATGGCGCAAAGTCTATTTTTAGACTATGTCTATTTTTAGACATATGGATCATGGTCTATGAGTTGCATAATACTGTTTATGGATGATTCGTCGTGTTGGGAAAAATAGATGGACTTCTATTTTTGGATCACAGTAGGAGTGATCAAAGTCTATTTTTAGACTACTAGTCAAAAATAGAAAATTCAAATATTATTGTCTCATAATAATATTTAGACTATAAACTTTATCTTATCCTCTTGGAGCACTTCAGTTTAAGCTACAGATGTGGCACATGCAGCTGTTAGAAGGAAATACAATTTATTTGTGGGTCAGTTGAGCTATTGCATGCAGGACATCAGTTAGAACTCATGTGGTTGAGTTCTGTGGAGTTAGATGAGCAGTTAATGGAGTTGTGTTCAGTTTGACTTAGTTGAACTAGTTGTATTTAGTCTAACTGGCCAATAGAATAAGTGATGAGTTGTGTGAATTAGTTATTAATTAATTCACTAATTATTAACTCATAATGCAGCTGAAGAATACATCAGTTAACTCAGTGCATGTACAGTTCAGTGGAGAAAGGTGTTAGAGGTTGAGATTGCTATCAATTGTGACTATAGTTGTGCATGAGATTTTGCACAATCAAAGGATTGAGTATGCCCATGAGAATTGCATATGCCCAGTGATATCGCCTATGCTCACGTGATTTCCAGTGTGAGTGATTTTCCCAAGGTAAATAGAACTTGGAATGAGTTTGGATTCATTCATTCTCTTGTAGGATTGTGCAGTGGAGGCAGGCAAGCAGCGAAGGAGATTTGGAGATCAGATCTGAGCTGTATTGTGTGTAACAGGTGGAGATATTACTGAGTACTTGTGAGGAGTATTGTATTATGTTTGTTACATGTTCTCAATCAATATAATATACAGATAGTTGGGGTTTTTAGCGAGATGCTTTCCCCGGGAAAATACTGTGTTGATATGTGTGATTGATGCTTCTATGTGCGCATGTTATTGTTTCTGCTTCTGTAAATTGATGATCAATGTAGAGGAGGTTATGTATTATGCATGTATTCTGCAATAGTGCATGATCAGGATAATCTCTGTTGAATATGTGTTTATTATTCAAAATTTCTACAAATGATATTATGGGTAGAGCTTGTTTTGTTCTTGAAAATCCCGCCATTGCGTTCTTTCTAGACATCTCAGATAATAAAGCCTAGAACCAGAGTCCAAGCCTTGTTAATGATTTCATTACCCGAGAAGTCTTTCATCTAATTCTTCAATGTGTTGGTGATGCTGAGTCTGTCTCTGTCAGTTTTCCTGAAGACTGAGGCCACCCAATCCCACAAGGTAGAGGTGAAGGGGTAGTGGTTTAGTAAATGCTCAATCGTTTCTTCCTATAATCCACATAGATGGAATTTGGATGGGCCAACAAATCCCCTTTTCAGAAGATTCTCCCAAGTGAGAATCTTCTTTTGGTGAACTAACCACATAAATAACTTGACTTTCATCCATTGCGGGTTCCTCCAAAGGTTATTCCAAACCTGGTCAAGATTTGGATAATCAAAACCTATGGTTATGCGTTTAGCATCTTTGAGGTTAAAGGTGCCTTCGGTGTTTTTCCCCCATCTCAATTGGTCAGATGAGGAAAACACTAAAATCTTCCTCTGCTCCAAGTCTAGAGCTAGGGAATCCGCCTATGCTTTCAAAGGACTCTCTTCACTGTAACCAAGATTCTTCCACATTCGCCATTTTCCATTGTCCCTTACCTGATCCTAGAAGTCACTTACCATGAGTAGACCTTTGTTATCAGTGTCATTTTTTAGAGCGGTTAGTTCTTCTCTAAACAAATTTGGTTCCTGCTGCCAGTTATCCTCCCAAAACCGTGCAAGGTTCCCAACTCTGATCTCCCAGAAACTATGCTGCTGGACAATGCCTCTATTCTCCCAAGCAAGGTTCCAAATGTGGGAGCCCTTGATGAGCCCTGACATTTTGATATGATCCCTCTCCTACCAATTCTTTGCATATTTCTGCTTCCAAAGCTTTGCCCAAGGGGTTGCCGATTCCTTTAGCCACCTCCACCAAAGTTTTGCTCCCGAAACTCTGTTGAGGATTTCAGGGTCATGAAGCCCCAAACCTCCATGGGCCTTAGGTTTGTAGATCTTGTCCCAAGCTACCAACACCCACTTCTTTTTCTCTTCCCCTTTGCCCCAAAGAAAATCTCATTGAATACTTCTGATTTGTTTTATAACACCTTTGGGAGCAGGGAGAGATAAAAACATGAAAATGGGTATAGCCTGTAGAACAGCCTTTGTAAACACAAGACGCCCTGCCAAGTTTAAAGACCTACAAGTCCATTTCCTGACTTTATCCTGAAGTTTATTGGTGACCGGTTCCCACACTCCCTTACTTAGAGGTTTGTCAGTAAGAGGCATTCCAAGGTACTTGGAAGGTAACTGAGCCCTTTGAAACCCAAGAATTCTGGTGAGGTTCCTTTGAATAGCAATGTTAGTATTGAAAAAAAATCCTTTGATTTGTCAAGGCTTACCTCTGTACCAGCCGCCAAAGAAAAGTCGTTCAGGATTTGTTTGAATGCTTTGGCTTTCTTGACCATAGGAATGCCCTGTAGCATTGTATCATCCAAAAATTGTTGATGAGTAGAGGCATCCCCATCCGGGGTAAGTTTCAGACCCTGGATTATTCCTTCACCATTTTCCATTTTGATCACTTTGCCAAGTCCTTCCATCATGGGAACAAAGAGGAAGGGGGAGAGCGGATCCCCTTGCCTGAGACCCCTAGAAGGTATAAAGATTCTAGAGGGAGATCCATTAAGCAGAATTGAGAAACTAATCGAGGATACAAGGGCCATAACCCATCTTATCCAGTTGTGGTTGAATCCATAAGCTCTTAGCAATTCCTTGATGTACGCCCAACTTAGCTTATCATAAGATTTCGATAGGTCCATTCGCATGATCATACTAGCTTGCTTCTTGCTCTTAAGAGAGTGTACCACCTCATGTGCTTGTATGATGTTGTTGAGAATCTGTCTTCCTTCCACAAAATCAGTTTGCTCCTCTGAAATGAGAGTAGGAAGAAGAAGCTTTAGTCTTTTAGCAATCACTTTGGAGATAATTTTGTACACCACATTACATAAGGCTATGGGTCTGAATCTGTCCAATGTCATAGCTTTTCCCTGCTTTGGAATTAAAGCTATGAAAGAGGCATTAAGAGTTTTCAAAATAGTTTTGGATCTTCTAGAGTCTTCCACAACCTCAAGGATATCTTGTTTTACTGTTTTCCAACAAGCTTCGAAGAAATCCACATTGAAACCATCAGGGCCAGGAGCTTTCCCATTTTTCATCTCATTGATAACCTCACTAACCTCCTCTTCAAACACTGGCCTGTTAAGATTGTGGTTGTATTCCCTAGTTACAAGCTTAGGAATGAACTTTGTGAATTTGGTAATGAACCGAGATCTGTTAATGAGAGGCTCCTCTGCTATGCTAAGGAAGTATTGAACTAGGACAGGTTTTATTTCTATGTGTGAGACAAGCTCTTTCCCTTGAGAATCTTTAAGTTTGGAAATTCTATTATGAGATCTGTGATCCAAAGTTGATCTATGAAAAAAGTTCGTGTTTCTTTCTCCTTCTCTAATCCATTGCACCCTCGATATCTGTCTCCATAAAATATCCTCTTGTAAGTTGTGATCTTCCCATTCATTCTGAAGAGAGTCACCCTGAATTTTCCTTTCCCCGGTAAAACCCTCTAAGCTGTTGATCTGATTAATCTCCTGGATTTTCTTCTCAACTTCTTTTTTGGTTTTAAAAATATTGCCAAACTCTTGTTTATTCCAATATTTAAGCCTAGATTTGATGTCTTGAGTCTCTGTTGCAGTATGAACATTTTAGTGCCTTGAACGAGCCTATCTTCCATCCACCATTTGTCAATATTGCTGGTGAAGTCAGGGTGAGAGAGCCAGATATTTTCAAACCTAAAGGGTCTGTTCCTTGGTGTACCCATAAAAGTAGCTTCCATCTAGATAGGCCAGTGGTCCGAGCCTCCGAAGGGAAGGATTAAAGTTGACATATCAAGGCTTGTGATAAGGAGTTCCTCTGAGCTTATCAATTTGTTTAATTTAGAGGGAACTTGAGAAGCTCCTCCCCTCTTATTATTCCAAGTAAAAATTCCATTTGCTGTTTCTGTGTCCACTAGCCCCATGTTATTCATGAAGTTATGGAAGGTAATGGAGTCCCTACCTAGTTTCCTTGTACCTCCTTTTTTCTTTGTAAGAGATCTTGTTAGCGTTCGAATTTGCCTCAGGCTGAGGAAGGCAAAACTCGAGGCCACATCAAACCACGCTCAGCCTCGTAGCTAGCCCTACGAGGACAGGAGAGGGCTCTCTCCGATCAATCTCGGCAAAAGGTAATCAAAGAGGCTCGAGATGACTGAATTGATGACTAATTTTAGGCTAGGTATGAAGTACAAGGATTATGGAATTTATTTTTTGAAGTTTTGTTGAATTCAAGGGAAAGGCAATTTTGGGTGCGGGGATGAGGCACAGCTTTTGCAGAGGTCTACTTGGGGCAAGATAGGAAATTGTTTTGATGCCTTTAAAGTGAGTGAATGAATAGTCCTGACAGGTGAGGAGCTAAGGAGAGCAAGGCAGTCTTAAGGATTCTCCTTAAACTGAAGAAAACATGGAAAATTAAACAAACTTAAAGGCAAAGCATAGCAAATTTATGGATTCTACCTTAACACTTCATTTGTTTAATTGCAGAAGATTAAATAAGAAAAATGGTACACATACACAACTTACAAGTACTGAGAGAAACACATCATCAACACATAGAGCCACATGAATCCCAAATAGTGCTGCAAAACCCTGGTCTATCCTTTGCCAAAATTGCAGATAAAATATGTACAATAGTGTATCAAGCTATTCCCAAGAGTCCAACCATGAAAATGATTTAGAAAATACATAATATAGACCATTCCAACCCATTCCCTAGCCTCTAGGGGTCGAGCTCATCATCCTAGGAGCTGTTTCAACCAATTCTAAACAAAGCACTACAATCTAGGCAGTCAAAACAACTTGCCTCTATAAGCTAGGAAACCAATTCATTCATTAAATTTTTTCTATTTTATGAATGAATCATCTAGAATAAGTAAATAAATGTCAAGTCAACATAAATTTCCATTAATTACATCAAGGAGGGTGAAAAATCCCATCACAAGTCAAAACTGGTCAAACTGGCTTCGTTTCCTGAGCTGAAGATGAAAACTTTGCAAAAAAATCCTGATGCGTAGCGCGCCTGAGCCCTATGCGTAGCACGCCTTTCCACCTGCTTTTGGGGCACTTCCCGGCATCCAAATTGAGCTCAGGTTGGCTTTTTGGAAAGCCCTAGATGTCTACTTTCCAACCCAAGTGGAATTTTCCAATTTGGTGTCCATTTGCCCCTCCAAAAGTTCATTCTCCCAAGGCTGCTACCTGTGTGTCCAAAAAGGGGCAGTGAGGTCATTTTTTGCATGTTTTTTGACCTTTTGGGGACCCAAACCTTGATGAAATGCCTTGGAAGTGGCTGAGAAGGTGTATTTCATCATGACAAATCCAAAAATGCAAACCTTTCGTGATTTGGACCTCCCAATCTTAAGGGTAGCGCGCAGCGCGCTACGCGTTGAGCCCAAAAACCTGTTTTTTAACCAAAAATTTCAAAATTGACAAAATTTTCTCCAAATTCCTTGAAATTTGGGCTGGGGGTCCCCAATCAAGTAGCATGCTCAGCCAAAGAAGCTTCGGCCAAGATTCGGAGCCGATATTGCCTTTTACGCCGTTCCAGTGTCCTCCTGATGCATGCAGTTTCAGTTGTAAAGTCACTGTCTATCCGCCTTCATGGTGTTTCAAAGTCTGTTTGGCTTTCAATGAGATGAAGAATGAGAGTTTGGCGCAATTTCCAAATATGTCACATGTGTATCAAAGTATCATAGGAAAGCCACAATGAGAATAGTTTTATCAAATGAGTTTGCATGAAAAAACAATCATTGCTTTGATTATGAAGGAATTTGACAAGTGTGTAGAAAAGAGGTGGAAATGACAATGACCATAACAATGACAGCAAGGATGTAATGGAAAAAAGAGAGTGTGAGGCTAAGGTTAACAATGAGCATGGAAACCACTGAAAATAGATGACATAGGCATATATTAACCCACACAGTCCCTAATATTTGTTTCGAACCCTAAGAAGTGAATTTGGGAATAAACATAGGGTTTTACATTTCACACTTGTTTCTCCACTTCAAAACACCATAATCATGTCTAAAATTCACTGAGAAAACATAAAGAACCTACTTGCAAGCAGTTGGAGTGAATTTGGCATGAATCTGGATGAAGGAGCAAAAATTTTATCCAATGCGTAGCACACACCTGAGTGCGTAGCGCCTGTGTATTTTTACACTGGCCAGTGAGGCCCAGTGCGTAGCGCACACCTCAGTGCGTAGTGCCTTTTGCAGGAGGCTTTTGGACGCCTTCCTGGTGTCAAAATCGGGTGCAGGATAGCTCGTTGGAAAGTTCTTTTAGTCTACTTTCCAAACCAATTGGAATTTTTCAATTTGGAGTTCATTTTCCTTGTCAAAAATCAAAATCTCCCAAGACTGGTCAAAATGTGCCAAATGAGGCTGCCTCAAGGCAGAGTGCTGTTGCAGTCAACTTTTAAATGACTTTCTCAACTACAAATTGAGCTCATGATAGCTCATTGGAAACATATTTGTGTCTAGTTATCATTTGACTCATCAAGAAAGTCATTTGGCCAACCAAGCTAGGAGAAAACGTGATTTTCCCAAGGTCACTTCAAAGGTGCATTCGATTCTCCTGAGGCAACGGTTTTTTGACATTTCTCTAAAACCATGACACCTATGTAAAAAGTGAAGGAGGTTTTTCTTCCTTGGCCTATTGTGAAAAAAAAATTCTCTCAATTTTCTAAAATTCATCTTTTATTGCTCTGAAACATATTTTGAGTGAAACTTATCCCGATGTGTGAAACAAGGAATTTTGTGGAAATGAAGCGAAATGAAGGGGATGAGTGGCTTGTATATTCTTGAGGAAATTTTTGAAAGTAGGGAGGGATGTTAGGAAGCAAGGGAAAGTGGAATCTTAGAGATGGAGTTATGGGAAGTTGTCCAAAAGAGCAAAATACAGGCCTAGCCTAGAAAAACTAGGGTTTGTGCAAAAATGAGGAATTTGGGGGATCTCAGTGATGGGAAGTGTTTAATAAGGTACATGAAGGATAGGGGAAGGTGTATGAACATCTGGATATAAGTTTTTCTGATGATTTGACCCTCCAAGAGAATTTACCTCCAAAACCCTAAGAGAGGGAAATGACCTTCCCTAGGCGCAACTGAAGCATGAACAAGGTGTAAAATGACTCATTAGACACTGACATGATAATGACAACCCTATGAATGATGATAGACTCAGCTGAATGATGACATGGACCGACATTTGGACAACTTTAGAAGGAGTGAAAGCAAACCCTAGATCTAATGCCTAGTGACCAAATTTTGCTTGAAGACTCTTTGAAATGACAAAATTTGACCTTGACACTCTGAGACCACTTTGTAAGAGCATATTTGATCACTGGAGGAAGGCTGGAAAGACTGACACTAACAGATCTGATCATATTGAAATTCCCTGCCAGAATATAGGGCATATTAGGATGTCTCTCCCTCAGTTCCTCAAGGGATGTGAGAAGCTTTAGTTTGTCTTTTAGTTTTTGAGGGCCATAGAAATTAGTGATCATGTAGATCTCCTTATCCCCCAAAGGTTGAATCACCATCGATAGAGAATTCCTAGAAGCTTCAACATCCAGGATTCCAAGTTTTTGAGGATCCCATAGAGTGAGAATCCCCCCCATCGAGTTATCTTCTTTTACCTCTGGATACTCATATTTGATTAACCATTTGTTGTGTATCTCTCTGATCTTGTCCATCGAACATTTTGTTTCCTAAATAAAAATCATATCTGACTTTTCTTCTTTTATTCGACTGCTAAGATTTCTTTATTTCCTTTTACTTCTTAGACCCCTAATGTTCTAGGTTGTGAGCTTCATTAAGAAAGGTTTGTAAATGAGTAACTAGTAAGATCCTTCATCTTACCTGAGTTAATCATAAGTTTTCCACATTCGGATAGCAACTCCTTATGTTTTTTCCTTCCACTTTTCCTACCTGGGTTCTTTGAAGAAAGCATCGGTGTATCCTCCATCGTTTTCATTCCCCTATTCTCCTGGATGTCATGGTTTCTTTTGACTCCAGATCACTTTGTTTGTGATCTCCAAAGGAAGAGCTGTTGAACCCTGTCAAACTCCGCTTTTGGCAGAGAGTCAACCCCTTTGGTGATTCCCTGCTCCAGAAAATTTTCTAGATCTAAATTCTCCCTCTCTAGAATCTCCTGCAGTTCATGGTCTTCCATTCCTGCCTCACTTGGAGTCATCTCGTGGTTCCTGCTGAGCTCCATCATATTCGGAAAATCATCCATTTGTTTGTTGTTTTCTGGTATATCCTCCATGTTAGCATCCCCTTCCTTCTCATTGGGAATATTCTCCGATTCTTGGTTTGTCCCATTGTTTTCGACTTCTTCTTCTAAGATCTTGAAACTATTGTGGTTCGGTTGTCCGTCTTCAGTACTTTTCTTTTGGTACCTCTTGCCTCCTTTCCCTTTACCCCCTACCTTAGTAAAGCCTTCGGGATCCTTGCCTATAGTGGCTTTCGTGTTGCTCTCCAGCTTGTTCAAAGGGCAGTCCCTGTATAGGTGCCCATGTTCATGGCACTTACGGCATCTGAATGGGATGTGTTCATAGTCTACCGTTTGCACCCATTCCTCGTCATAAACTTCCAAAATTATTGCATCCGGAAGTGCCCCAAATAAGTCCATTTCCACAGATATCCGAACAAAGGAAGTGTATTTGCCTCTTAGGGTAGTATCCGGACAAAGGAAGTGTATTTGCCTCTTAGAGACTCTGGCAACCAATAATCTAAAGGAAGGGAGTAGAGTCTTATCTATACCAGTACCGAGGTGAAAGTATCTCGCTTTGGGACAAAGTTCATTACCCATGGTCTCATGTAAAGGCCTGCATATGCGTAAAAATAGGGTCCTCCCTCGAACACTCTGTCTTTGTCCTCTAGGCTTGTGAACACTGTTGTGAAGGAACCCTTGGACCCAAGGTGAAGGTCAATTTTCCCCTTTGGTTTCCAGTGGTTCCTTATCCATGCTTACAAAGTCTTCTCCGTTGGCCAGATCCCCATAAATTTATAGGTAACAACATATTCCGCCATGTGTTCTCTGTTCACCTGCAGTGCTAGGTCACTTAAAACGGCTCGAGGAATCGTGGTCGCCTTGGGTTTACATGCCCATGATGTATTCATGGGAGTAACTTTCTGACTGCTACTCTTTGTCCTCTTCTCCTTACTAGGTTCCTCATGGTTCCCTTCCTGTTCTTGAGGTCCGATGGTTTTTGATTTTTCATTATTCGTAATCTCTATTGACACCTCCGCTGGTTTCTCGAAGTGATGGGAACCAGCTCCCTTGCTTATGTCTGCAACGACTTGACTGTAGGAGGGAGTAGAACTCCCTCGTCCTCACCCTCCCATGGTAACCAACGACACAAACCCTAAAGCAAAACCATAGATCAGATCACAAGCTCCTCAACTCCCCTCCCTTCTACCCAAATTGTACACATCACTTTTATATATACTTATTTATAACTTTACTGTTTTATTTATTTGTTATTATTATATTTCTTCATTATTTATTATCTAGTTACTATTATTGTCTTTTATTTATTGTTTATTATTTATTTGCTTATATTCTAATATTATATTATATTATTTATTATTATTATTAGGGGACATTACATATAAAAAATAATGAAGGCTCTTTAAGCCTTATTCTAATCTTAACTACGTTACATATCCGATTTAACCATTCTATTGCAAGTCATCTACCAAGACTAACCCAATGCATCAAGCTTCAAGCCACGCGAGAGGGGGGTAATATGTCGCTCTATGAGTCCAATTAAGTATTTTTCTCAATTTTCTACTCTAGAGGTCAGATAGAGTCGAAACCCGCTTTGATACCATATGTAACAACACCAAAATTTAAAACATGCAACTAATTAGATCAATTATGCGATTTACAATCAATACACCTCTATTCAACTAATTGGCATATAATTTTTGAGAAATAGGAGCAAAGACAACTTACTTGTAGCGATGGTATTCCTTACTTGTAATTTCAGAGTTTAACGCTATTTGATTCTCGCTAACCGCAATAAAGTTTTGGGGACGACTTTCCACCTAACCATAGGCTCAGCTGCATATAATCTTTCTACAACTGGCCACCCTCGAGTCCTCAATCAACGTACTACTGTGAGGGAATCCTTTGTCTCACAACACTATTCTCCCAACAGAATGGATGATGGAATGATCTCTCATCTTCCTCACTGTCTATTAAATAGACCAAACATTGGAAGGGGAACCGCATGCACACATTTCATGTGTCAACATGCAACTTTATTTTTTATTTTTTTATTTTAAGTTTTACTTAAGTTAAATTTTCTCTTAATTTATTTATTTCTTATTTTATTCATTTTTAGTTTTTGATAACTTTACTTATTTTTACTATTTTTATAGTTCTTTTAGTTAACTCTTTTTTATTATTTTACTTTTTGTTAACTTTATTTACTATTTACTATTTTACTTTTATATATAATTATTTAGAACTTTACTATTTTATTTATTTGTTATTATTATATTTCTTAATTATTTATTATCTATTTTTTTTTGGTAGTTAAGCACCCATGGGGGTTTTGAACCAGTGACCTTTCGCAAGGAGTGCCTTAACAATGCATCCATTCACCGTCAATCCAAAGCCCCATGGGCTATTTATTATCTATTTACTATTATTATATTTTCTTTATTGTTTATTATCTATTTGCTTATATTTTATTATTATTATTATTATTATTATTATTAGGGGACATTACATACTCCCCCTCTTTAAGGAACTTCGTCACTGTTATCACTCTGATAATTCTTTTGAAGTAAAAAGAAAGAAAAACTAAAAGTAACCACAAACCGCTTTTGGAGATCAAGACCTAGCTTTCCTGATGCTCAGAGAGGGCTCTCTCTTTAAAATTTAACTTTTTTTTAGTTAAGATGTTTTTAGGCTAGTTATGATTGTTCAAGGGATTTTTGATTTGTATTTGAGATTGGGTGGTGGGATCTGCTTAGATAGATGGATAAAATGATGTCTTTATACCATTGGGCTATGGAGTCAAACAATAAGGAAACAAAATTGGATTAACTCACTGAAGGGAATGTTCCAAGGGCAAGATAGCAGAGTGTTTTTCAGATCTTTGAGACAGAGGGGTGAAAGGATTTCACTTGGGGTGAGAGAGCAGTTAAGGGTTCTCAAACCCGGACACTGAATGAGGAATGAAGGGATAATCAAGATCAAAGGGAAATTAATAATCTTTTAACTTGGATATTCAAGAAATCAATCTAAACCAAAGAGAAATTAAGAATTCTTTAATTTAAATATCAGAAGAAAACATTTAAATGCATAATTGTTAAGACAAAGTGTAATTAAACAAGTTCTGAAGTATTATTCTAGTTATAACATTTAGATTGAGAAACACATTAAAGATTATGAATAACTTTGAGAAAAATAACAATAACACATGAAAATACTTGTTTGAAATTCGCTCAACACATGAATCCTTGGAAATATCTGATCTTTATTTATCAATCCAACTTGCTGATACAATAACCTTCTGGGTCTTCTGATAAAAAAGTCTATAGAAATGTCTAATAGAATCCACACTACATACTTCGAATTTTGAAGTATTTATACAAATGGAGTTACAAAATATCTGAAACTGTATTCAGAACTAATCTAGGAAAAAAGAAATATCTTCATGCAAGAAGATAGAGACAACTATTGAACTGTTTCATGCTGTCCCTTTTATTTTGGTTCTACTGGCTTTGATCTTTTGCCCTTTAATCTGCTTTGTTGTTTGATATTTCACGTTGGATGCTTCACTTACTTTAGCCTTTAATCTGATACACTTTGACTCTGCTGATTTGTCAACATCCTTTTACCATGTTGTTTTACTTTTACTGTACATTAACCTTTTTACTACATATTTCTATAGTAAATCAATTAATTTCTCCCATGTTCAACACCAGGGAATTGGATTTTTAGCATCTTTCTGTATGTTTCATCTGTCTGTGTATTTGGAAAAAGTAGGCTTATTGATAAACAAGTGTTTTACCTCATGCTAGAGGTAAAATAAGTTTTCAAATGTTTGGTAGAGTACTTTTCCTGTTGGCAATGCCTTTATTGATGATGTATTTACTTGATATTTTGCTACCTCTCTGATTTTCTTGTTGTAGTCCTCTTGTGTCATCAACTTATCATTTATCACTAAGGGATTGGGTAATCCCTTTTCTCTCAAAATCTAGAACTTAGCCATAAATCTGTCAATGGCTAGCTGCATATTCTAACACTTATCTTCCAAGTTTTACATCAAGTTCCTCTTAGAGAGGACCTTTTTGACCTTCAAAATTGTCTTTGTTCGGTCCTCTATTTATGATTCCTGCAGCTCATACTTATTCTTGGTGTTAAGGAATTGGATAATTCTGGTACCCTCTTCTGGAATTTGTCCTACTTCTTCTTTTACTTTCTGGATGGCCTTTGTAGCAAGCTTTATTAAATCTATTTGCTCGAAAATCACCTAAAGAGATGACCAAATACCATTGACATAGTCAATGATATTGGACCATAGTTGTTCCTTAGCCTACCCAAGGGGTTCTTTCAGTGTTAAGTCCTTTTCCAGGGCTTTCAATAATTCACTCATCCTGGTAGCCTTTTGCACTTCTTCTTTGTGCATGATTTTGGCAAGCTTGTAATCAGTTTCCAAGCTTGTCACTTTCTCTTTGAGCTTATTCATCTCTGTGGTTTGTATGGACATTTCTTCCATAGCTTTAACCAATTTTCCTGCTTCTTCACATGATGTACCTGTTTCTGACGTAAATTCTATAGAAGCTGGTAGTGCTGTGGCCATTGGAGCTATGGGAGCCAATGAGGTTGCCAATGTGGAAGGAACAACCATGGTAACTGCTGGGATGACATTTACCGAGGTAGTGCCAAGATTAATTTGTTTTAATTGGATTAAGCTGTCCAATTCCTTTTCTGTCTCCCTCAACTGATCATTGAGTTTAAGGACTAAGTCCATCAACTCTTCATGCTTTGTTTGGATTTCCAAGACTTCCTGTGTTTAGGGGTGCTGTAGTTGAGGTATTTTCAACTATTTCTTGAGGGCTGCAATGTCATCATCCTTCTTTTTGATTAATTATTCAATATCCTTGATGTCTTTGGGATCATATTCCAATTCAATTACCAAATTTTCCAATGACTTGATTCTGGTGTCTTTGGCCTGTGAGGAGGCCTTTTCCAACTGATACTGGGCTGAAATGTTATTCAGTGAATTCTGCAACTGATGTGTAGCCATGGCCTTTCCTGTAAGGGTGGAGTAAATCATTTCTCTAGCCTGCTTGTGAAATTCAATCTGGTCAATGGGATGAATATCCCTTGCCAATACTTCAAAGTCTATCTTCTTGAAATTTGCTGATGTTCTCATTGTTCTACAATTGGATTTATGAAGGACATTTTCATCTTTCCTTCCTTGATGTCAAAAGCTGACCTCAACCTACTTTGATTAGGGGGTGTAATCTTGAAATACTGTGCATAGGATTCCGCCTTCAGTTTCTCATTTCTCATTTTAATCTCCTTGAACCTGTCCTTAATGTCCCTATCTCTATCAGCAGGCTTATTGAATGAGGAGACTTCTACACTGAGCTACCTTTCTAAAATTTGAGTTTTTGATGTAGATGGCTCCTGTGTTTCTCCAGATGGAGCTATGCCTTTTCTCATGTCTAACTCAGCATCAGTTATTTCTACTGAGCCTTCTGTGTCTTCTTGTTCTGAAACAGGATTGAGCCTAGGCCTTTTGCTCTGGCTAGCTTCATACTGTACATTGGAAGTGTCCATACTTGAGCTGGAGCCTTCCTTTCTGTTCCTTTTGGGATTCTTTTCCTCATTCTGAGGAGTCTGCAAAAGAGGTGGGGTAATCATGGTTCTTTCTTGCTCTGGTACCTGTAGGAATGAGCTTTCATCAAGCTGTCTCTCTAAATTAAACAAGGTATTTTCAACATCTACCTTTGTACTATCCCTGTCTATGAGAGTGTTTTCCAACCACTCAGATTGATTGGCATATCTTTCTATTTCTGGTATAGGGTGATGAATGTAAGGTCCCAATTTGACATTTTGTCTTAGTTTGGTTATAAACCCTTGAGGGTCATACCTCCACATGAAACTGTTCTTAAACTTCATTTGTTGCAGAATTTGATCTGCTTCCTCTCCTGCCTCTCTAGTATTGCAAATGAAAGGGCCTAACTGGTTCTTGATCTTGAACTGAGTCCTTTTCTTGGCTGAGACAAAGTTGATATCATTAGAGTTCATTATCTGCTTATAATATTCCAAAGAAAATAACCTCACGGGGAGGTATTTTGGCAGTTTGTATGGGGCAAGATGACAACTATAGATTCTTATTTGGTGTGATTTTGGTAAAGGTACCAATCTCCCACCTTACTTTGTTTGGACAATTGGAGCACTCTTTTGATTTCTTGGCTTATTATGGGTGGAGGGATTCCTGTCAGCATGGTTATGACTGGATTGACAAAAGAGTCAATGAAGTCTGTGTAGGTGTATGGTGATGAATATTTGTGGACACAGACCTGGGTTGGCCTTTAGTATCCAACTTCTGGATGGTGAAGGGAAATCTGTCCGACTGATTATACAAAAACATGTGGTAAAGTACATATGAGTACTTGAATACTCTCTCATTGTGCATTCTGGTAAATTGTTCATGCATCCTTTCAGCTATGAACTGGGAATAATTATACAAAGTAGTAGGAGGCTTTCCTGGGGTGAAAATGAACATGAAGGCCATAATGAGCTCATCAATGTATTCATCTGTGGTATAGCCCAGAATACATGATATCATGGTTACAATTTGCTTGCCCCTTTCAGATGAAAAGTTTGGAATATTTGGGTCAGTCTAGATGGACTCAATTTGGTGTACTGGTCTAACAAATCCCCAGTGGAGAGTGGGGTCAGGTTTGGACCTGGTTGGACTTGCAACATTTCATTGATTAACTTAGCTGTAATAGTGAACAAGACTTTTTGGTCTGGGGACATTATAGCTCTTTGACTGGGAATGTAACAAGCATGTCACCTATGGAAAATCTCAGGAAAGACATGTACTTGTGGAAACTGGTATTTGGGCAAATTGGACTCCCAAAGGCCAATGTCATTAGTATGGTTTAGATATCTGTCCTTACTCCAACAATGAATTTTGAGCAGGAGTGTATAGGCACTTGTGTCTTTGATTTGAAAATCCATGTCCACCAGGGGCATGCTAGGGGAAGGTGGTCAAGGTCCAAATGGGGGGTTGTCACTGATCTGACATCCTTGGAGACGGGGGCAGCCATAATTCAGTTCTTGTGGATTTTAATTTGACTTATACAGGGTTATATTAGAGGCTTGAAGGTAATTTGGACGCTTTCAGAAGGGTTTTGGGTATTTAAGTTAGGCACACTCTTTAATTTTAAAGTAATTTCAAATAATTTTACTCAATTAAAACACTTTAAAGACTGAACGTTTTCAAATTGAAAGGGTGTTTGGTAATTTCTTTTCAAATACCTGGAATTTGGGTGAATTAACTTCAAATTGGTGTTCTCGGCAACTATAGAAGGTTGAAAGGGCTCTGGTATGCACTGAGAGCTTGATTGGGGTCTCTGCAACTTCTTCGAGAGTGAAATTGAGGTTAACTGGTAATTTCAGGGTGTGTTGGTGTCGTAATGGATTGTAGAGGTTTTACAAAGAAATTGATAAAAAAAAGGCTGAATAGGGATTTTCGACCTTTTTATTGAACAACGGTCACTTTTTGGCGTGCGAATTACAAATGAATAGTGGGCGGTTTTTTGGGGTGGGTGGGGTGGTGGTTTCCCAAGCCATCGCACTGCTTTATGGAGGAGGCAGTATTTTGGCGAGGTCACCCGATCTACCTTAACGCTTGACACATAGCAGATGGGGGCCCGGGAAATACCACTTTATTGGGCAGGTAAAGGTCGGATATCAGGTGAACCCGATATGGCTGTGAACTATTGGATTTGGGTGCTGACGATCAGACGACAGTCGGGTGACAGATTAGCACGGATGAAATGGGCAAAGGTTTTGGGGGGCCCAGGGCTTTAATCCATGGTGGTTTGTGATTATTTATGAGTTAAACATGGGATTAAATGATCGGACAGGGTTAATGAAGGGATTATCTTAACTTTACTGAGAATTGGTGAGTTAAGAGGGTTTTTTTGAGGGGCATGGGATAAAAATATAGTTTATAGTTAAACTAAGGGTTGGGGTATTATATACGGGATTTATTTATATATGGGAAAAGGTATATTGGGAGCTATATTATTAAGTTAGAAATTAATATGAACTGAAATGAGCGGAGTGAAAATACTACTAAGCATAATGTAATATTTGCGCATTTTCTTCACATACACTTATACTTAGGATAAAATATTTTTGTGGGTATTTTGAGTGAAATGGAATTTAACATGGGGTTTTTTACTTTTCATAGGCAAATGGAGTTTAACCTTAGGAAAAGGGGTTTTATTAGGGTAATGAAGGGAAATGACTTTTATGAAGGAAATTCTAACACTTGATGTCCATAAGTCATTAAGCCGAGGGTCCGGTCCCACCAAAAGTCAGAGAAATGCTCTGAGCCTTTATGACTTGAAGGATTTTTAGTACTAGAACATACTTGTGGATGGGGAAATTAGTAAGTATAGGGATGAAATGAATGAGGGGAAGTCAATTAAATCAACTTGTAAACCTCTGTTTTTGCTTTCTTAATTTCTCATGCACATTGAAACATATGATTAAGCATGATAAATGTGCTTTTGTCCAATCAACTTTATACTTTAGAAACCTTTTTTCTACTTACCCATTACTTACCCTAACATTTTTTTCTTCACTTATTTGGGTGCATTTAGACTAGAAGAACCTTATCATTCTTTTTCTTTTATGAAAGTAAACTATCTAATTCTAACCTTATATCTTCCAAGGGCTCAGATTAAGCTGATGAGCCCCTTTTATTTTCTCTATCTATCTAATGATCTGCTAAGATTAAGCTGTTTGGTCAGATTTTATTTTCTAACTATAAACATAAAATTCAAAGCATGAAATAGTGAAGATTAAGTAATTTGACTACCATGGGTTATGGCATGTATGACAAGCTGCACACAACCATTATGTGCAAAAGAAGTAAAATAGTAGTGGCATTTAGACTTGCACACCTACATGATCTATTTTTGTGTTTGGGGTTCATATATTTTCATTTTTTAATCTTTTCTTATTCTTTTTGCCCTTTGATATTTCTTTTAAGACACACCCTCTTTACATTTTTTAATTTTTAATATGGAAAACATTTGTAGAAAGCAAAGGTATGTACAATATTACAAGGTTTAACCTTAGCCAATTCAAAATTATGAATCCTATCACTATAGGACTCTAACAGTCCCGAAGTTAAATTGAATCGTTTAACATTTTATTACTTCATGTTTGCCCTACACCCTCTGCTGAACTAGTATAACCAGCAGGCATCGAAAGTTTTCACAACACCCGGGAAATCTCAAGGAATATCTGTCTTTTTTCTCACTTCCAGAACCAGGCATAAGCGTCATCGGTCTGTATCCTAGTCCAAGGCTGGCCCCAAGGTTCACGCCTGACTCAAACCTAATCTGCCAGAAGGTAGGCACCCCGTATGGTACTTAATGACTCCGGGCATCTCGCAAGGCTAACCCACTCCCTCCACACCTACTAAGGTGCACAACTTCAGGCATTGAAGCCCTTACACCCCCACCAGAATTCGACATCCCAATCCAATACCAGGCACCTAGCCTACAATATCAGGCACTTGGCCTCCTGAAGATGGTCCCATATCCCCTCAAGAGCTATCCATCAAGAGCTATACAAGACAAAGGAACCATTGGCATATGTAGTGTTGATTGAGTTTGTCCCCAACCCATATGGTGTTACATATTCTCCCTTGCAGGTATGGGCTCCTACGAGATCATCAAATAAACCGGCCCTCTCGACCCATTTGTGGATTTCCTGTCCATCACCACATCTCAACATACATCTAATGAATTAGTTATAATCATAACATCAAAGAAAATAATCCACGTGTCAACTCTTGCATGGCAACATGATAACATAACATCATTGTTAATCACTACTCTCTCAATAGTAAAGAACTACACACTCTTGCCCACATGCTTCACATCATAATATACCCTCATAAGTTATAACATCAACATATCAACATCAAAGACATATCATGACATCTCATAATAAATGAATCACATGTCAATTTAACATAACTTCATAAATATGAGAGTCATCTAAATATATATCAAATATAGAGAAATGTCACACATGGACATTCTTATCTCAATTTATCAACAAAAATCAATTTCATTAAATCATTAATATTCATCTAATACAAAATTAGTAAACACTAAATCTATCCCTAATTTAAAATTTTTAATTTAATTTATGTAATCCAATACTACTAATCATTAAAAATCCTCCATTTCCCTACATATTTTTTTATATAATACTAATATAAATTATAAATATAATTATTAAAAAAACTAATTACATTATAAAATAATTATACATTTTCCATAATAATTAATTAATAAAATTTTCAATAAATAACATTAAAATATATATATATATTCCACAACTAACCTTCTTAATTAAATTATTCATTGCTTTATCATAATAAATATATATAAAAATCCTAAAACTTCAATTTTTGTTAATTACGCCGTAAGGCGTTCCCTCTGAGATGAACTGTCCTGTGGTCTTTGCTGTCATCGTTATCGTCCGTCTGATTTGATGTTAGACGATTCGAATAATGGCTACCGTTGGATCAAACTACCCAGCGCTTGCCATACTCAAGGAACCATTGTTTCTCTCTCATCTTTGGCAACTGCAGAAACATGTCAGATCGAGGTGAAGGTGGAGCGTTTGTTTTAAATGTTTTATTTTTAAAACTATATTTCTAATTACGTTACTCTTTGAAATGAACTTTCCTATTGTCCACTTGTCATCACTATGGACGTTTGGATTATGTGTTGGACGATTCAAGAATCGTAAGCCGTTTGATCATTGCAGTTAAATGTGGGAAGAAACGCCATTCTTGCATTCCACAAGATTGAAATTGTAGAGGAGTTAAAAGAGTTCGAATCCCACCTTCAAGAAGAGATTATAGAAATCGTGCTTTAGTAGTTAGTGCTTTTTTGTTTTTTAGTTTGCATTGTTTACCTGGGTGATTTTATTTTGTGGCTGTTATGTAGACCAAAAGAATCGATAGAGAGAAATTCTTGATCCATAGTGGATGAGCAGATATGTTTTTGTTTTTCAATATATATATAATTTTTACTAATAAAATTGTACAGTGAAAAGCGGCCTGGTAGATGATGGCTATGCATAGTCCTAGTTGTTCCACAAATTTTATTCATTATTTCTTTATTCCAGTGTAGCCGTGGAAAAATCGCAAGGGCTTTCACCATACAGATAATGTTTTAATTTTCATTGGCAATCTTTGCTTACTGGTTTTAACCTGCTTAATCATTTTGCAACAGGTGAAGAGAATGGTTTGCCATGGAGGTCGAATATAGGACAAGAAGCTTATATTTCTGAATCTGTCTTCTGTTTTCTCACTTGTTTCATATTTGTTTATCAGTCTAAATCCATAGCAGACGGGGAGTTTGTCAAATCTTTCTAGCACGGTATTTAAATGGTCTGCATGAACCAACACACAGGTCAATAATATAGGTGCTATAGGATGTTAGTACACCATTTTGCCGCATTCATTCAATTGGGTATAAGGTAAAGTAAGTACCGATTCTTCTTTTCTCAAAGAAAGAGAAGATTTGGTCATTCTGGGTATAGTTGCTGTAGGTACGAATTTGATCAATTTATGTATGCACGCATTCGATCATTCTTAGTTTGCTTACCATTGGTTTTGCTCAATTCCACCAGATGGATGTCCAGAACTATACTCGATGAAGATGGCTCAAGCAAACAGGTAGATGAGAATACCCCAAGCAAACAGGTAACCCAGGTAACCCCGTAGAGGATGAGGGCTATCATTAATTTATTTATTAATTGGTTCAATATTACAGAATATTGCCCTATATGTCTACATTTTCAGCCATGGCATTTTTATTTTATGTTGCATAGAGCCGTAATAGTTGTTTTACTGTATTTTTACGCCGTAAGGCGTTCCCTCTGAGATGAAATTTCCTGTGTTCTTTGCTGTCATCGTTATCGTCCGTCTGATTTGATGTTAGACAATTCGAATAATGGCTACCGTTGGATCAAACTACCCAGCACTTGCCATACTCAAGGAACCATTGTTTCCCTCTCATCTTCGGCAACTGCAGAAACACGTCAGATCGAGGTGAAGGTGGAGCGTTTGTTTTAAATGTTTTATTTTTAAAACTATATTTCTAATTACGTTACTCTTTGAAATGAACTTTCTTATTGTCCACTTGTCATCACTATAGACGTTTGGATTATGTGTTGGACGATTCAAGAATCGTAAGCCGTTTGATCATTACAGTTAAATGTGGGAAGAAACGCCATTCTTGCATTCCACAAGATTGAAATTGTAGAGGAGTTAAAAGAGTTTGAATCCCACCTTCAAGAAGAGATTATAGAAATCGTGCTTTCTTACGTGGAGCGCACTAGCAGTCACATGCTGCTCCTATTGCAAAACATTAATCCATGGCTCTAAATTATTTCCTCTGTATGAATTTATCCGGGAGAAACTCAAAACGAAAATGATGACTCCGAGGACAGACCAAACACCCCAGGAGGGCATCTAGAAGGTATTCGATGCAATTGTGGATGGCCGAATCACTGCCCCTCTGCTTCAGTGCCTCAGCGGATTCATAAATTGATCATCAAATTTGTGAAGTGAAATTTACATGTGCGTACAACAAGAGTCATTTGACAATATGAGTGAGTCTATCTCCTCCAAATATCTGTGGAGAAAAGCATGACAGAAAACAGGCATAATCATTGCAGAATCCTTGAACACCATATCCACGTTGGCATCAAGATAATTGCTCAGAGGGGAAATGTTATTCAACTTCAAAGAAATTAATGGGTTGTGTGTGGCTGCACAATGCAATTCTTACTGCTGCCAATTGGGGCAAAGAAATGCATTCAATAAGCCCTATAAACTTATATTTATATGAATGTGCGGGGATTGGAGAAAAGCATGACAGAAAACAAGCATAATCATTGTAGAATCCTTGAACACCATATCTACATTGGCATCAAGATAATTGCTCAGAGGGGAAATGTTATTCAAATTCAAAGCAATTAATGGGTTGTGTGTGGCTGCACAATGCAATTCTTACTGCTGCCAATTGGGGCAAAGCAACACATTCAATAAGCCCTATAAACTTATATGAATGTGCGGGGATTGTTGTTTAAATGTTCTAAAAAAATGAGGATGTCATCGAATTTATTGCCATTCAGAAAAGACACTTGCAGATTAAGAGCCCATTGAGACTGGGGAGCATTCCAGTGAATCCATTCTGTTGTTGCAGGAACATGGTAGTTGAAGATTTGAGCTGGTTGAGATTTTCAGGAAGCTTACCTCTCAGAGATCCCTTTTCTGGTCGACGTTGTCTGCAACAAATTTAGATGGTTAATGGTGTACTAGATCGAGTTATAATTGGTGATATTGCAAAACTAAAAATAAACAAGCCCATATTAGGACCGTTTTGAGATATAGGTCATATTGGAGTCAGAGTAGTTGTTTACCAGCGTTTTTTTTTTATATAATATTTTTTATTGTTTAAATAATTATAACATAATAAATAAATTTATTTTGTATTTGGTTTTGAAATAATATTTACTATATACCTATACTCATTCTCATGATTTTGATGTCATTGTTTGTTTTTTTAATTTGGAATAGTTATTAGGATGATGGTAACATTAACATTAAATTCATATTTTATAGCATTTTTTCTCTGCTACATGGAATTAGTATTTAATGTTTATCGATAAAGAGTGGAGGTTAATTTCATATTTCATACTATTTTCTCTCTACATAAAGAGTGAAAGGTAGCTTAATTGATTTTTCATTTTTCTTATTTAAATTTGAAAATTTTGAATTTTTTTTGAAGAGATGCGATGTTATTGTTTATCTAAAAGGAAAAGAAAAACCAATAACAAAACTTTCTTGCAGATTACATGAATATGCAAACTTCTTTTACTTGATCATCACCTTTCACATTTCTACTTTTTTCGCAATTTCTTTGGAGCTCTTAATGAAATTGTTAGTTTGTAATGAGACTGATTTTCTCTCCTGATGAGCTTGTGTTCCATATTGTTATTACTAGCATTTGCACTAGATGCCTCAAAGGGGCGTTTCTAGCATTTGCACTAGATGCTGCAAAGGAAACGTCGTTATTACTAGCATTTGCACCAGATGCTGCAAAGGAAACGCCGTAAGTTGGTAGCACATATGGAAGAAGAGCATAAATGAAAAAAAATGATATGTTAGGTGATTCCAGTGAATCCATTTTGTTGTTGCAGGAACATGGTAGTTGAAGATTTGAGCTGGTTGAGATTTTCAGGAAGCTTACCTCTCAGAGATCCCTTTTCTGGTCGACGTTGTCTGCAACAAATTTAGATGGTTAGATGGTGTACCAAATCGAGTTATAATTGGTGATATTGCAAAACTAAAAATAAACAAGCCCATATTAGGACCGTTTTGAGATATAGGTCATATTGGAGTCAGAGTAGTTGTTTACCAGCGTTTTTTTTTATATAATATTTTTTATTGTTTAAATAATTATAACATAATAAATAAATTTATTTTGTATTTAGTTTTGAAATAATATTTACTATATACCTATACTCATTCTCATGATTTTGATGTCATTGTTTGTTTTTTTAATTTGGAATAGTTATTAGGATGATGCTAACATTAACATTAAATTCATATTTTATAGTATTTTTTCTCTGCTACATGGAATTAGTATTTAATGTTTATCGATAAAGAGTGGAGGTTAATTTCATATTTCATACTATTTTCTCTCTACATAAAGAGTGAAAGGTAGCTTAATTGATTTTTCATTTTTCTTATTGTTATAGACATTTTTGTGCCTTACAGCATGAAGCATGAAATGTCCATAATCAAAGGGATCCAAAGTCCCTAAACATGTTGTTCTTACCCCTAGAGGAACAAGGTCAGCAAACCACAGCACTTCAAATCAGTTCTCCACCTGAAAACGCTCAAAAACAAGGCAATTCTGGATCATGTCAACTGCTACACTGGCTACCTGCACTGAATGTCAACTGCTACACTGGCTACCTACACTGAATGTCAACTGCTACACTGGCTACCTGCGCTGAATGTCAACTCCAACACTAGCTACCTGCGTTGAACGTGTTTGGACAAGTGGCAGGCTCATTTCTCAAGGTGTCAATGCCCAGGAAGCTTCCAAAATGACACTTGGATCAGGGAATTCGCCCAGTGATGAGTAAGAGGTTCTTAAACTCCAAGTGGAAGCAAGGATCTCCAAGTGGACTCAAGAACTGAAGTATAACTGAAGTGGGAGAGGACACTAGTCAGCTTTATGCCAACCTCAAGCTGACTCATCCTTTCTCCAAATATCCTATATATAGAGCTCTCTCATGAGGTCTAAGGAGGCTGGAATTTTGTGCAAAGTAAGGAAGTGCTGTTGGTTTACAGTTAGAGTTATTGGGTGATTGCTTTTATAGAGGAGAAGAGGAGATTTCTTGCTGCTGGGGAGGTGCTGCTGGATTGGAGCCATTTATGGTTGTAACCTTCTCAGAACCTTTTTCTTCTATCAATAAAGCTTTGATGTTCTCCTATATACTTGTATTGCAATGATGTATTGTTTTTATCTGTATATTTGATTCATTCTAATCCATGCATCAGTTATGAGTACATGTTTCTTGTAGTTTCCCTCTCTTGTTTTTGCAGGATCTTTATGTAGCTGGGCCGGCAAAGGGAGCAAGGAGCTGGGAACAAGAGGCAAAGAGAGAAGACAGGATCGAAAAAAGCGAAAGACATCGGTTGGTCAATCTTTTCTTCCTTCTCTGTACTTTCATAAAGGAAAAATATCAAAGCTTTACTTTCAGTTGTTGCTAAGGAACTATCACCCTTAGAGTAGGGATAGGGTCATTCCGAGTCGGATACTTTTCCCCACAACAAACTGGCGACTCCACTGGGGAGCTAGTATCTTGTTGGTTTATTGTGTTTCTTGCTATTCATCTCATAAACAAGAAGAGCACCAAATCGAACTGCAATTGAATCCTTCAATTGCAAAGTAGAGGGCAGCTGCTCTGGCTCAGTTTCTGAGCAAGTTTATGATTTGAAGAGCTGATCCACAAGGACTCTTGTGCTCTTTGTGATAGCTTTTCATCCTCTTGATCATCCCTTAGCTTGTACTTGACCTATAGCTTTTTATTTCAGCAAAAACAGTGAATTTTTGAGTTTTTTATGACCCGGAAACCCTTGTAAACGCAACTCTCGTGTCTCAGTGCAGGCTGTCCAAAGGCAGTATGCATTTCAGCGCAGGTACTCCCTTCGGGAACTGCGCTGAGAGTCAGTTTGACAGACCAGAGCCTGCGCTGAACCAGTTAGGCTATGTCTTCCTGAGGTTTCCCACTGAGTCTTGGCCCTGTTTTCACTGTTATTTTGCTGCTGATTGCTTGTCATTTGTACTTGCTGTAAACCAACTTTCCTTGACATTATTCCGCCTCAGTTGTGTGATGAAACTGTGATTGTTCTTTCAGTATTTCTTGTTTCAATTACAGTTTCCCATTGTGAAAAGCAAACCAGTATAGCTGTGGCCTCTTAGATCCTGAACTGTAAAAGTGTCTTTGTGATCTTAAGAGCTAGTTTTATTACTGTTCATGGCTGTTTGAGTTTGTTTGTTTTTCATTTCGTGGTTTGAATCTATACATTTCCAGTGTCTAAACAAGTCGATCTTAAGGTGTCTTTTGATTTTGGACAAGCTTGTTTACTTTCGCTTGAAATTAGATTCAAAGTTATACAACAGTTTCCTTTTTGTCTTACATCAACACTAAGGATAAAGAAAAGAAATATCTGCATTGTGCATGTGCATTATTGACAGTTTGCATGTTGATTTAGGAAAAAGTGCATTTAGTGTGTGTTCTATGATCTGTGTGAAAAGTTGATGTCTTTCTTTTCCCTCAGTAGATTAAGGTTTTCAAAGCTAAAAAGATTGTAAAGCTTGCTTATCATTTTAGCTGCATTTAGGAATTTGTACCAATACATCTCGTGGTGATCCTGAAAGACAAACTGCTAAACAAGATCAACTTAAAATATATTGAATGAATCTAAAAACGCTTTGTAACATAACGCTCACAATAGAGGTCTAGGTAGAGACGTGTTCTGGCGTCGTTAAACGTAGTGACTGTCGATCTCTACGAAGGTGGGTGATTCCTCCTGAGGGACGATAGCACTAATACGGACTTGTGCTCCCGCGTACCGTCGCGTATATTGGGAGACCCCTATAGGCATTTATCCTTTATCCTTAGGAAGCCGTGTCGGCCGCCCTACTGATCACGATGCAGTGAACACAGCATTCACGAAGATCGACCACCCGTACCGTAAAACGTATTCTGTGGTTTCGCGAAAGGTTTGGCACACCCTCTGCCTAGATCTCCAGAGTAGTTTCTTTTGGCCTTTTTCAAACTCTATAACTGAAAAAGTCCAACCGAGCATTTGTCACTTCGGGCTCGTTAATACATCGAAGGCGACTAGAGTCATCTTTAGCTTTTTCTCGACTCTTAAAACATGAAAAAGCAAAGTTGTGTCTAAAAGCGTCTAATAAAATTCATTCAATACGGAAACATAATTCTCCTTTTTGTATTTTAGTTGATCGAGTAATCCGCAACCGTGGAGGAAAGTCAATTAGAACTCCGTCGTTCGAGGAGACTCGCGAGTCAACCGTCTTTGTCTCCGGAATCGAGAGTAGTACGGACGAAGCAAACTCGCTTGACCGGGTCAAAATCTCCCATTAAAGTTAGAACAACAGTTCCAACTACATCTGAGATTCTGGTCACTCCTAATATTTCTGGAATCCCTGCCTCTATTGAAGAAGTTCAACAGCGATAGAGGGACAGTTGTACTGATCCTAGTCTGAGAACAAGTACTTGCATAACTGAACCAGTTCCATCTGAAACCGGTCCACAGAGTCTTGTTGCTCAAACAACTGTCGCTGTCGAAGCAACCCCTTCTTCGGCACCAGAAATCTTTTACGGACCTGACGGTCTTCCTCTTCCTCCTGGTTTGATTGCAATAGAGGAAATCGTAGAGGACCAGCAAGCAAATACTCCAACTCATTTTGGAGTAGGCATCACTCTTTTTCCTTCTGCATCAGAAGTTTGTCCATCGCCAGTGGAAGTTCCTGTAGAATCGTTAGGCAGTTTATTGGATAGACTTAAAATGTCTGAGCAACCGTCGACATCTAGGACTGTGCCAAATGACACAGCGACAGCAGAAGCTCCTGCTGTCACTCCGACGATGTTTGCCGGCATACCAGCTGTCCCGACTAGCTCTCAACAGCTAGAAGGAGTCCACCCAGGGACTATTATGACAACTTGGTCTGTTCCAGTTTGTTCTTCCGGTATAATACCCGGTAATTCTTATGTTGAAACTAGACAAATTGATCCCTTTGGAAATCAGTTTGGACCATCCAGTCCTCAAAGGCAATCTATACCCTTGAGCTCCGGATTGTTACCGTATGGGGGGCAATATGCCCTTTCACTTCCCCCTCCGGGAGGATACCCATACGGCAGTTTTCAACCGCATTCAGGTTTGACTGAAGTTACGACGAGTGGTTGGGCGCCTATGTTGCCCCAACAACCGAGAGTTGTATATTCCATGCAACAATGTGTACCTATGTCTAGCATCCCGACGACGCCAGCAATTGTAACCGTGTCGCAAGTTCAATCGATGCCTGTTGTATGTCAACCCCAAGTTGTAATGCAACAGCCCCTTGACCCTGCAACACAACCACAATCGCCAACTGCCGGGACGACACAGATACAAACGGGAACCATAACCCCGCATCTTGGTCCGTCGGTTAGTATCGCACAGAAAAACATGGCTTCGCAGCCATGGATGATGCAATACCAACAACCCCAATTTCAACAGGTGTACCAGGGATCTGAGCGACAGATCTTTGCAAATAGTGGGCAACCCTATATTCAGAACGGGTTAAATCAACCACTTTACAGTGGCCAAGCCCACCAGCCATATCAGTCCTATCAACATCAGTTGCATTATGCTGGTATGCAAAGGCCTACTGCTCAGGCGATTCCATCGTATCCTGGGTACGCCTCGCCAAACCTAAATCAACAGTTGCCATTCGTGGCGACTCTAGAATTACCAGATTTACATCGATTGACAAATGATCCAATTGCCTATGCCCATTGGTGGCCAGCGATTCCTCACAAACTTCCTTCGGACATTCCTAAATTCAATGGAAATCCTGGCGAAGACCCGTCGAATCATGTGATGACTTTCCATCTGTGGTGTTCGTCGAATACCTTGAATGATGATTCGATAAGGCTTCGCCTTTTCCAGAGGACATTGACTGGTCCGGCGGCTAAATGGTATATTGAATTACCTAGAGCCTCTTTCGACAATTTTAGTTCCCTAGCCACGACTTTCTTAACACACTTTCAGTTACCTATAAGGTACGAAACTGGAACCGAGATCTTAACCAATTTCAAGCAGACAACGGCCACACATATATCAGATCATATACATGAGTGGCGTCGTCGTCGCAGAATGGTAAAGACTTATGTTCCAGATCAGCTTTTAGCTGAGTGGTTTATAAAGTCGCTTCTTCCTGCTATAACAGAAGATGTGGCCAAGGGAGGCGTCGTAACAGAGGAGCAAGTTATTGCTCGTGCCCAGTATTTAGACTTAGTATATACTCAGTCTGGCACGCTCTATGACAAGATACCTGACGCCCCTAGACTGGAATTTTCAATTCCTCCCCCTCCTGGATCAAATAGTGACTCTCATGCCGGCGATGGTGTGATTGGCACTGCAAATGCAAAGTCAACACGTGATTCGTCTAAGAAAACCCGTAAGACTTCGAATCAAAATGCAAATGAAGAACTTCTTGCCTCGGAAGTAAGTGCCGTGTCGGACGACAAGGGCAAACAACTGAAGCAACCAGGAGACAAGAAGAAAAAGAAAGGGAGAAAAGGGAAACCCCCTTCGGGGTGTCATATATGCGATTAGGATCATTGGACAGCAGATTGTCCATGCAAAGCTGAGCTTAAAAGATTCTTTAAGAGTTCGAAAACCTCAGCTGTGTTGACTGATCCGTTTCCTAATCCTGGTCAAAATCTGGTTGCTAATCAAAATGCTTCCCGATCCCAAGTGCTTATGTTGTCTACCTCAAAGCAGCAGAATAATGCTTTGACAAGGAATAAAGATTACGGGAATCCATGGCTGTCAAATAACAAGGCTAATGAACAACCTAGTAGTTCGACGACAACTTTGACCAAAGTTTTGCCACCCATCATTCCTGAACCAATGGTAAAGTTGCCAAAGGGAGTAGTACACAAATCGACATTTAATCCTCGTGCCAAAATAGCACAGAATTATAATATAATAGAGGACCTGGCCCAATCGCCGTCCGCTATGTCGACACTTGAGGTACCGCAAAATTGCCCCTCCCAAGAGCAAACTTTATTATCAGCAATAGGTGGGATTGACCCAATGGATTCCAATCTTGTGGCCTTTGATCATAAAGGATATGACCCTAAGTTACCAGCTCAACTAGCTTTCCTTATTCAAGTGAAAGCCCTCAACAAAACTGTTCATCGAACAATTATTGATGAGGAGGCATCTACATGTCTTATGTCGATGAGTTGCTGGAAAAATTTAGGCTCACCACCCTTGTCGAAATCGTCAACGACCTTAAAAGCATTTGATGGACGATCATACACTCCCTACGGGATTTTAGGTAACTTGCAAGTTGAACTGGGGGGCAAAACAGTAGAAGTCGATGTTGAAGTAATTGATGGAAACCTCGATTACAACATCCTACTAGGAAGGCCCTGGATATATGCCATGGCCGCAGTCGTGTCGACCTACTTCAGGAAGATTGCATTTCCCTTTCAAGGAGAGATTACAGTCGTCGACCAACAAACTTTCCTCCCCGACAGTTCACAAGTTACGGGAAGCATTCCAATGACACATGGAAGCGATCATTCGCTTCAAAATATTGGAGTAGGTCTCCTAAAAGACCCTGCCTTAATGGGTACTTTTTCCCTACCGCCTGCAAGTAATATGGCAGAGGTGGCCACAGTGGAAACCTACAATATGAAATCTTCTATATCTAATGGATTCGGAAGATTCCTAAACATTTTGTCAGCATGGATCATCGCCCTAATAGAAATACTGTAAATACAGTGGGCTTCGAGGATAGTTCCTATCTCATGTCAACCTCGTTAAAAAATGAAACAAATCCCCTTTCCAAATCTCAAAGGTAAACCTTCATTCCAACCACCGAGTTGAATGCAATGAAGCTTGGGGGGCATGCACCTCGATTTTCATTATTATGCTGGGGGCATGCAAACTTATCATCGAGCAGTTTTAGCACATAGTTCATGCTCGTTAAAAAATAAACGCAAGATCCGAGCAGTTTTAACGCGGTCTTCATGCTCGTTAAAAAATAAATAAAAGCAGTGAGCAATGTTCCCTCCAGAGTTTAAGCTCATTTTTATCTAAAAAAAGAACCTATCCCGGTAAATAACCTTTTGAGATCGTAAATCCATCAGCCATAAAAGCCTTGGTCGTGTTTGTGCACCGTCACCTCCACTTTTCATTTGGCCGATCATTCACCTCCATTTGTGTGTTTACCTCTTTTGAGAAACAGTTGCAAAGAGTGATTTCACCTAGCCATCCTTGTGACACTGCCGTGATTGGAGAATTCCAACCTGTACCTGGAATCTGCTGCTATCCCTGTTTATCACTCGTTCCTCAAAAGACGAGTCTTCTTTGAGCTCTTTTCATCTGACTCGTAAAATATGAAAAGTTTGCCGAGTTTTGGCCTTCCAGCTCGTTAAACGACCGGAAGAGCTATCCCTCCTCTAGATTTTAATCTTTTTTGGACCTGAGGGATTATTGCACAAAAAGATCGAGCACTTGTCTTGTTCGGCTCGTTAAAAGTACTGAAAACTCATCCCTTCTGTATTGTTTTATACTTTTTCGGACTTAAGGGATTAGATGACGAAAAAGGAATTTTGGAGTTAACTTTCTGTACCTTTTCAGACTCTCTAAAAATGAAAAGGACCGAGTTTTCCTTGTCGTTAGACTCGTTAAAATGATTAAATAGCGACAAACTTGTCTTTAGACGAGAACGAGTTTCCCTATCGCTAGGCTCGTTAAAACATAGCGATGGGCTTGCCCGAAGGGCAGGTTATAGAACAAGCATATGTTATCCTCCTCAAGCTTGACAAAAATAAAGAGGTACTGGTCAGAAATGACTGGGGAAAAATTGGGAGAACATCAAAGCTTAATGGTAGCAAGTCGCTCTTGAACATGACACTTTTCCTCCGTACCACATCGGGTTGGGTTGTTTCATTCACCGGTCTCATCGCCATGGTCTTCGCCAAACCATCCACATTTTGGGGTAATGCTACCGATCCATCGCATCAGTGTCGTTATATGTTCAAGAGAGGTCATTCTGAAAGTGTCAACCGTGTCCCATCCACTGCCATACATTATCCTTCATCCATTCATGATCGCCACCCTGAATCATATGTCACAGTTTGTTTTCACCTCCACTAAAATCATTAGCTCCGTTCCGTGTCATTGATGTGGGATTCATTAAGGCCCTCCTTTGACGGATCGCTTCTTGTCGACTTCAGCTCATTATCCAAGAAGTTGATCTAGGAACAACCCAATCAGTACTTTGAAGCTTGCATGCCTCAATGGCAAGTTTCTCACTTCCGGCGACAGGTATACATCAATGACCTTCGACCAGAAGATTTTGCGTGGCGTTCGACGCCAAGTCCTTTATTCACGCCACGTGAATTGTACTGCAGTACCTTGAGGGTCATTATCATTATCGGTGATTCCTCTCGCGCTTGTTAACGGTTTTCATCATTGACCGGTAATCAAGCGATGTCTTTCCATGTTTGACTTCAGTGCAATTCTCACATGGATCGACTTGTACTTAGAGTGAAGATCGAGCGAGTTTGAAGACCCCGGATCTAGTTTCATCCATCCGGGCTGCGAAATATATTCAGGAAATATAAAAACATTTGTCATGTACATCATTGCAGCAGATGATCATCCTATTCAAAGGATGATAATTTCAGCAGAGAATTATCAGTCTACCATCAGACGATCGTCTGTTCTATGTACCAAAATGTATTTATAAAGCTGAGCATGGGAATGCCCGCCTCAGCTAGATCATGAAAACAGAATGAAAAATAATGTATTGTATTGTATCGTATTACAGGGCACCTCTCAGCACTTGAATGAACTTCGGATCCTCTGGATAAAGCATTTCACCCGATAAACGACCTCATACTTTAGGGGGCAACTGTTATAGACATTTTTGTGCCTTACAGCATGAAGCATGAAATGTCCATAATCAAAGGGATCCAAAGTCCCTAAACATGTTGTTCTTACCCCTAGAGGAACAAGGTCAGCAAACCACAACACTTCAAATCAGTTCTCCACCTGAAAACGCTCAAAAACAAGGCAATTCTGGATCATGTCAACTGCTACACTGGCTACCTGCACTGAATGTCAACTGCTACATTGGCTACCTGCACTGAATGTCAACTGCTACACTGGCTACCTGCGCTGAATGTCAACTCCAACACTAGCTACCTGCGCTGAACGTGTTTGGACAAGTGGCAGGCTCATTTCTCAAGGTGTCAATGCCCAGGAAGCTTCCAAAATGACACTTGGATCAGGGAATTCGCCCAGTGATGAGTAAGAGGTTCTTAAACTCCAAGTGGAAGCAAGGATCTCCAAGTGGACTCAAGAACTGAAGTATAACTGAAGTGGGAGAGGACACTAGTCAGCTTTATGCCAACCTCAAGCTGACTCATCCTTTCTCCAAATATCCTATATATAGAGCTCTCTCATGAGGTCTAAGGAGGCTGGAATTTTGTGCAAAGTAAGGAAGTGCTGTTGGTTTACAGTTAGAGTTATTGGGTGATTGCTTTTATAGAGGAGAAGAGGAGATTTCTTGCTGCTGGGGAGGTGCTGCTGGATTGGAGCCATTTATGGTTGTAACCTTCTCAGAACCTTTTTCTTCTATCAATAAAGCTTTGATGTTCTCCTATATACTTGTATTGCAATGATGTATTGTTTTTATCTGTATATTTGATTCATTCTAATCCATGCATCAGTTATGAGTACATGTTTCTTGTAGTTTCCCTCTCTTGTTTTTGCAGGATCTTTATGTAGCTGGGCCGGCAAAGGGAGCAAGGAGCTGGGAACAAGAGGCAAAGAGAGAAGACAGGATCGACAAAAGCGAAAGACATCGGTTGGTCAATCTTTTCTTCCTTCTCTGTACTTTCATAAAGGAAAAATATCAAAGCTTTACTTTCAGTTGTTGCTAAGGAACTATCACCCTTAGAGTAGGGATAGGGTCATTCCGAGTCGGATACTTTTCCCCACAACACTTATTTAAATTTGAAATTTTTGAAATTTTTTTGAAGAGATGCGATGTTATTGTTTATCTAAAAGGAAAAGAAAAACCAATAACAAAACTTTCTTGCAGATTACATGAATATGCAAACTTCTTTTACTTGATCATCACCTTTCACATTTCTACTTTTTTCGCAATTTCTTTGGAGCTCTTAATGAAATTGTTAGTTTGTAATGAGACTGATTTTCTCTCCTGATGAGCTTGTGTTCCATATTGTTATTACTAGCATTTGCACTAGATGCTGCAAAGGGGCGTTTCTAGCATTTGCACTAGATGCTGCAAAGGAAACGTCGTTATTACTAGCATTTGCACCAGATGCTGCAAAGGAAACGCCGTAAGTTGGTAGCACATATGGAAGAAGAGCATAAATGAAAAAAAATGATATGTTAGGTGATCTAACTATAGCCAAATTTGAATGAAAAAATAAATCTAAATGTTAAATGTAATACAGTCAAATAATCTATTCAAACCAAAGGCATGCACAACATCATTCCCATGTTCTCAATCCAAGAGCTTACGTTAATTAAAAATTGTATCCCAGACCGTAAGTCGGTAGCGCATATAGAAGAAGAGCATAAATGAAAAAAATGTGATATGTTAGGTGATCTAACTATAGCCAAATATGAATGAAAAAATAAATCTAAATGTTAAATGTAATACAATCAAATAATCTATTCAAACCAAAGGCATGCACAACTTCATTCCCATGTGCTCAATCCAAGAGCTTATTTTAATTAAAAATTGCATCCAAGACCAGAATTTTGTCTTTCATTGCCTCATCCAAACTGAACCCTTCACCCTCATATGGTAATGGTTCCAGATCAAATTAACGCCATAAGTGACTTACATGGAGTGCAAACGCATCAACTCAAGTGGATGAGATTTCATCCAATCTTGAGATACACTTCTCAATGGGCCATAAGTGACTTACATGGAGTGCAAATGCATCAACTCAAGTGAATGAGATTTCATCCAATCTTGAGATACACTTCTCAATGGTCTGATGCCTATCATCTGACATCATGTGTGAAACAAAAATGATTGGAGTGCAAACGCATCAACTCAAGTCGATGAGATTTCATCCAATCTTGAGATACAATTCTCAATGGTCTGATGCCTATCATCTGACATCATGTGTGAAAAAAAATGATTACTCTGAGGACAAACCAAACACCCCAGGAGGGCATTCAGAAGGTATTCGATGCAATTGTGGATGGTCGAATCACTGCACCTCCGCTTTAGTGCCTCAGCGGATTCATAAATTGATCATCAAATTTGTGAAGTGAAATTTACATGTGTGTACAACAAGAGTCATTTGACAATATGAGTGAGTCTACACATCTATTGCAACCATAATCTCCTCCAAATATCTATGGAGAAAAGCATGACAGAAAACAAGCATAATCATTGTAGAATCCTTGAACACCATATCTACATTGGCATCAAGATAATTTCTCAGAGGGGAAATGTTATTCAAATTCAAAGCAATTAATGGGTTGTGTGTGGCCGCACAATGCAATTCTTACTGCTTCCAATTGGGGCAAAGCAACACATTCAATAAGCCCTATAAACTTATATGAATATGCGGGGATTGTTGTTTAAATGTTCTAAAAAAATGAGGATGTCATCGAATTTATTGCCATTCAGAAAAGACACTTGCAGATTAAGAGCCCATTGGGACTGGGGAGCATTCCAGTGAATCCATTCTGTTGTTGCAGGAACATGGTAGTTGAAGATTTGAGCTGGTTGAGATTTTCAGGAAGCTTACCTCTCAGAGATCCCTTTTCTGGTCGACGTTGTCTGCAACAAATTTAGATGGTTAGATGGTGTATGGTGTACCAGATCGAGTTATAATTGGTGATATTGCAAAACTAAAAATAAACAAGCCCATATTAGGACCGTTTTGAGATATAGGTCATATTGGAGTCAGAGTAGTTGTTTACCAGCGTTTTTTTTATATATAATATTTTTTATTGTTTAAATAATTATAAGATAATAAATAAATTTATTTTGTATTTAGTTTTGAAATAATATTTACTATATACCTATACTCATTCTCATGATTTTGATGTCATTGTTTGTTTTTTTAATTTGGAATAGTTATTAGGATGATGCCAACATTAACATTAAATTCATATTTTATAGTATTTTTTCTCTGCTACATGGAATTAGTATTTAATGTTTATCGATAAAGAGTGGAGGTTAATTTCATATTTCATACTATTTTCTCTCTACATAAAGAGTGAAAAGTCGCTTAATTGATTTTTCATTTTTCTTATTTAAATTTGAAATTTTTGAAAAAAATTTGAAGAGATGCGATGTTATTGTTTATCTAAAAGGAAAAGAAAAACCAATAACAAAACTTTCTTGCAGATTACATGAATATGCAAACTTCTTTTACTTGATCATTACCTTTCACATTTCTACTCTTTTCGCAATTTCTGTGGACCTCTTAATGAAATTGTTCGTTTGTAATGAGACCGATTTTCTCTCCCGACGAGCTCGTGTCCCATATTGTTATTACTAGTATTTACACTAGATGCTGCAAAGGAAACGTCGTTGTTATTAGCATTTGCACCAGATGCTACAAAGGAAACATCGTAAGTCGGTAGCGCATATGGAAGAAGAGCATAAATGAAAAAAATGTGACATGTTAGGTGATCTAACTATAGCCAAATTTGAATGAAAAAATAAATCTAAATGTTAAATGTAATACAATCAAATAATCTATTCAAACCAAAGACATGCACAACTTCATTACCATGTGTTCAATCCAAGAGCTTACTTTAATTAAAAATTGTATCCTAGACCAAAATACGCTGTAAGTCGGTAGCACATATGGAAGAAGAGAAAAAATGAAAAAAATGTGATATGTTAGGTGATCTAACTATAGCCAAATTTGAATGAAAAATAAATCTAAATGTTAAATGTAATACAATCAAATAATCTATTCAAACCAAAGGCATGCACAACTTCATTCCCATGTGCTCAATCCAAGAGCTTACTTTAATTAAAAATTGCATCCCAGACTAGAATTTTGTCTTTCATTGCCTCATCCAAATTGAACCCTTCACCCTCATATGGTAATGGTTCCAGATCAAATTAACGCCTTAAGTGACATACAAGGAGTGCAAACGCATCAACTCAAGTGGATGAGATTTCATCCAATCTTGAGATACGCTTCTCAATGGTCTGATGCCTATCATCTGACATCATGTGTGATGTCGACTGGTGTGTGGATGCCTATCATCTGACATCATGTGTGATGTCGACTGGTATGTGGACAGTGGAGCCTACAAACATACAAACTCTAACAAGAGTACCTTTAGTAGAACTTGGTGATCATGCCATGTATCCAGTTGCAAGAGTAGGATCCATCAAATGATATCCTTAAGCTTAATAAGTTATTGATGTTTCGTATGTACCTATCATAACTAAAAATCTTTTTCCAGTTTCAGTGATGATAGAGCTTACATATATGGCTAACTTTGAAGATCAACAAGTCCTCATCCTAAATTGCAAAGGGAATCCTATAATAACTTTAGGGCATGATAGTGACAACTTGTGTGAGCTTCGACAAAAGAGACTAGGTCACTTTCTCTAGTGAATGTTGCCAATATTGAAGAACATGGTTTTGTTGACATTATAAGATAAGTAGTTTCTTCAGGCCCAAACACATATTTTATAGTGCAAAAAATAATTTGTAATTTTTTATTGTTTAATTTGTATTTAAATGTTATAGAGATTACATAACATGCACATTGAGTCATTTTATGAGCACGCATTAAACTAATTTTTTATTATTAATATATGTTTAAGTATACATTAATACTAATTCATTAAAATATTTTATATAACATTAAAAAAAATGCGGAAAGGTAGATTTTAGAAGTAGGATCCTTTCCTTCCAACTGTGAATAGAAAGTGCTTGTAGAGAAGAGAACCCTTAGATCTACTGATCACACACATAGAATCGTGGAAGGACCTTAACACCATATGAAGAGAAAATAAAAATTAATTATCATGCTGCAATCAATTCTACAGTCGTGTTTCATGATTTTCCTGTATTTATGTTGAGATGGAATGTATATTCTATAAGATTTTGAGGTTTCACTCTAACCTACAAATATGTTCTTCAAACTAGAAGGTTCCAACTTGGTCTCTACAATGATTTTCTTCTGTTTATGTTGAGATGGAATGTATATTCTATAAGATTTTGAGGTTTCAAACTAGAAGGTTCCAACTTCGTCTCTACAGTCGTGTTTCATGATTTTCCTGTGTTTATGTTGAGGTGGAATGCATATTCTATAAGATTTTCAGGTTTCACTCTAACCTAAAAAGGTGTCCTTCAAACTAGAAGGTTCCTACTTGGTCATTTTCTCATCTGGAATATGTAGATAGGACAACCCAAAAACTCAAATATGTGTTACTTGATGCTTCTAATTTCCTCGTGTCTTATCCTTAAAAATTTTGTGAGGATACCTATTCAAAATATAGACAATGATAAGACATGTTTATACACAGAGACACATGAGAAGAACTAGATTATGAATCATGGATTTGACTATTTTATGATATATATGTTCCTCTTCTTCGCAACCCTAATCTACTGAGGATTGTAGGTAACTATCAACGTTTTTTTGATTCTTTCTTTAGCGCAAAAGGTATCAAACTCGTTTGCGGTATATTCCTCTCCATTGTCATACCTTAACAACTTAATCTTTATATCTATTTTATTTTCTACAAGACCCTTAAACTCTTGAAACTTCTCAAAGTCCTCGTCCTTGGTTTCCATGAATTAAGTCTATGACTTCATAGAAGAATCATCAATAAAAATGTCACTTGATAAGGAAGTTGATGACATGTGCCGACATACATTTGAGTGGATTAGGTCAAAAACCCATCTTGACCTATGTTCACTCAGGAAAACATCCTTCACATGCTTGCCAAGTACACAACCCTTGCACACTCCTTTCTTCTCAGCCTTGAAGATTTGTAATCCCCACACCATGTTCTTCAATATTGGCAACATTCACTAGAGAAAGTGACCTAGTCTCTTTTGTCGAAGCTCACACAAGTTGCCACTATCATGCCCTACAGTTATTTGAGGATTCCCTTTCTAATTTAGGATGAGGATTTGTTGATCTTCGAAGTTAGCCATATATGTAAACTCTATCATCACTGAAACTGGAAAGAGATTTTTAGTTTTGATAGGTACATACAAAACATCAATAACTTAGTAAGCTTAAGGATATCATTTGATGGATCCTACTCTTGCAACTAGATACGTGGCATGATCACCAAGTTCTACTAAAGGTACTTTTGTTAGAGTTTGTATGTTTGCAGGCTCCATTGTCATTATCCACATACCAGTCGACATCACACATGATGTCAGATGATAGGCATCAGACCATTGAGAAGCGTATCTCAAAGATTGGATGAAATCTCATCCACTTGAGTTGATGCTTTTGCACTCCTTGTAAGTCACTTATGGCATTAATTTGATCTGGAACCATTACCATATGAGGGTGAAGGGTTCAGTTTGGATGAGGCAATGAAAGACAAAATTTTGGTCTGGGATGCAATTTTTAATTAAAGTAAGCTCTTCGATTGAGCACTTGGGAATGAAGTTGTGCATGCCTTTGGTTTGAATAGATTATTTGATTGTATTACATTTAACATTTAGATTTATTTTTTCATTCAAATTTGGCTATAGTTAGATCACCTAACATATCATATTTTTTTTTCATTTATGCTCTTCTTCCATATGCGCTATCGACTTATGGCGTTTCTTTTGCAGCATCTGTTGCAAATGCTAGTATATATTACTTTTAAAACTTCAATCTTTGTAAACGATGAAGTGTGATGTTAAGTGTTATTTAAAAAACAATCATCTCTATGCCGCAATAAAATCCTTTAAATATAATTATATACATTCATGTTAATTTAAACAAGGTGTGAACGAATAAATTTTGATTAAATATGTTTTTGGCTATATGCCAATCTGCACTCATGCCATTAATTTTATTTGGGGATATATATATATATATATATATATATTATAGGACACTACATAGATTTTTGACCACTTTAACTTCATTCTTGAAAGTTACCAAACCCTTTCACATAAATATCTGCTCAATTCTTTCCACTGGGGTAGAGCTTCTCTCACCGTTATGCAATTCTTTCCACTGGGGTAGAGCTTCTCTCACCGTATTTCGCCCGTACGTTATTCATGCAAGGTTTGATGTCGGATTAAAATATGCATGTATGCACAACAATGGTATAAAGTTATTTTTTAATATATTTCTTTTAAATTTAAGCTATAATCGTAGATTCAAAAATACGCATGCATATAATTACATGTAAATAAGACACCAATCAGATCTCCTAAACTAAACTTCTTCTCCGACTATCTTCAAAAGGACGAACACAATAGATCGTGAAGCTAAGACACCAATGTCCCAAGAACCAGAAGAGATGAAAGAGATGCAAGATAAAGAAAGTTGGAAGACCGTAGAGAAAAAAAAGAAAACTACAACACCAATCTCGCCAAGAAAGACGAGGAGCCAGATAATTAAAAACTAAGAAAATTATAGGTCCGATAGACCAATTTGGTCTCAGTGGACGTTAACCACCACCATCATCATCATCATCAAGAAGCGCCCCAATTTTATATCTAATAATAAGGAAAGTTCATCTAATTTAGAAATATTATCTATTATATATATATATATATATATATTATTTTGAATGTACGAATTGTAAAAAGAAAATAGCTTTTTGGTTTGATTAAATTTTTCTTTATTATTACAAGAAAATATTGATAAATTTAATTAAGTATTTTTTTCAATTTTATACTCTAGAGGTCACATAGAGTTGAAACCCTCTCTGATACTATGTGTAACAACCTCGAAATTTAAAACATGCAACTAATTAGATCAATTATGCGATTTACAATGCAACTTTTATTATTATTATTATTATTAGGGGACATATGTAACAATTATGCCACTAATTATTATTATTATATTAAGGGACATTACATGGAGCCTCAGTGTATATTGCAGAAAAAGGTGCTCATGCTCTGGAATCAAGCAATCGAGCAAGTTAAAGTGCAATGGAAGCATTTTGGGCCCAATGAAGCTACATGGGAGATGGCGGATCAGATGTGGGCAATGTATCCTTCCTTGTTTTCTGGTTGAGGCAAAGCGACTTCAATATGGTGGTTTGGCATATGCTTTATGGTGGTTTGATATGTGCTCTATGGTGGTTTGGTATATGCATTATGGTGGTTGATATATGCTTTATGATAGTTTTGTATATGCTATATGACGTTTTGATATATGCTTAGATATGGTGTTTAGTATATGTTTTGGTATATGATTTGGTATATGTTTTTGGTATATATTTTTGGTAATGTTGCTATATGTACACATGTATATGGATGTAAATACCATCATGAGCTATGTTATAAAGCTCCACTATGCGGTATGGGTGTTATGTCATTATGATTATGTTGTCATGTTATTATGCTATCATGTGATTATGTGATCATGATGTTATGATGTCATGTGGGTTGGCACTCAACATGATGATCATTGTAAATACCGTAATGAGATGTGTTATAAATCTCCATTATCGGTTTGTTATCATGTTGTCATGATGTTTTGTTTTGAGCATGTCTTTTATTGTAAATATTTCATCGAGCTGTGTTATAAAGATCCATGAGCAGTGTGTCTTCTTTCAGCAGGTTGCTGAGGTATATGTGTGATTGAGCACCGAGGATGGTGTCCCCCAAGGGGGAGGGTTCTGTAACAGCCTTGGTGAAAATTCCATGTACTAAAAGCTAAAAACAATAACCATGTTTGATGGGACACTTATTCCAAGTTGAATGTTCGGCAAAACATCATAGGGGGTGTTCATTTGGTTGTTTATGGCTAAGGAAATTGGAAAAAACAATGGCTAAGGCTTTGGAAAGGCAAAATGGCATTTTTGGCACAATTATTTATGAAAATAATGGAAATTAGGAGAAAAGAGAGGTGAAATGTCACATGTTTCATGTGAGGAGGAAAATGAAGGAACATAATGGAAAATGAAGAAAACAGAGGCCTCATTCATAAAAAGGCTTATGAGGATCAGTTGGTAACCTTTTTTCAGTTGAGTTTTGGAGCACTCTCATTATTCTCTCTCTCTCTCTCACTCTGGGACACTTCGAGTTTCTTGGAGCACTTTGGCATTGGAGCAAGAAAGGAAGAGAAGGAAAGAGGAAGCAAAGATCAAGTAGGGAAAGGCAAGATCAAGCATCTACAACATGCTTCATTGTAGGTATCAACTTGCATGTGTATTTTCCTTGCTAGACTTGGCATGCATTGGATTGCATGTGTATTTTCCTTGCTAGACTTGGCATGCATGGGATTGTGTGTGTTTCTTTTCTACCATGGCATGGGTTTTTCTATATGTGACAGTATTTTCAGCTTAGCCTTTCCATTTCTTAATAGCTTTGATGAGATGGGTTCTCTCATTCGGTTTATGTGGGATGGCCTGATTGGATTCAAAGCTGAGTGGGGTAGATCTCTGAAATGACAAACACATGGTCTAAGTGGTCCCTGAACTGGACTAAGGATCACGAAGCCACTGGCCTAGTAACCCTTGAATCAGACTGTGGGTTGCGGTAAGTTAAAATTTTGTGCCTCAGTGGGCCTAGGAATCCTTGCCGGTGGATGGCGGGGTACACGGTAAAGCCAAGGGGTGGATTTTCTCTCCGTTGGGCCTAGTGGTCTCAGGATGGGATGCATGGTAAAGCCTGGAGAGTATGTCTCACTGTAGGGTCTAGTGATCCCTGGATTAGACTGTGGATGCACGTAAATCCTGAGAGGCTAGGAGGCACTCAAATTCCTCATGGTGTAGGTGGAGAACTCCAATGGCATCCATGTTGATTGGTGTTTTTGATGTGTTCTATGAGTTCCAAATTCATGCTTGGAATATGGCATGGGGGTGATTGGATGAAGAGAGACTTGGCTCAACCAATCTATGGTCGGGTGGAACGTGGTAGTCCCATCTTTGGTTGGTTCATTGCATTCATTAATGAGAAATTCATTTCCTTGATTTTCATGTGTAAATGTATTGATGTATATGTGGATTTTGAAGGCTGATACGTTTATGGTATTTTTGTTCCTATTATGTTGGTTATATGTACATTTTATGAACACAACTATGTATGGCTCTCAACATGTTTTACTTGTGTATGAATGGATAATGTGTCTATGCTATAATAGAGGATAATGCAGTAATTGACATGAGGGAACAATGGTTCATAGCGATTCTCAGATAAGCATGAGATCCCTACACTTAATTATGTTGTTTACACATCATGGCTAGTAGGGGTCTGGCTATGGCCTTGTCCAATTTATTTATTTTTTTATCATTGTTTCCCTGTATCTTTACTGATTCTAAGCTATCACACCATTCTGAGCAGTGGCCTGGGCTATGGGCCTGAAAAAGTGGCTGACTTGTCTCCTGAGGGTTCTGTTGATGATGTTGGATGACTGTGTGTGATGTTCCATCAATTCCACTTCCTTAAGGTCACATAGGAGCTCAAATATGATCATAGTAGCCTCTCGTCGCATGTTTACCCCAATGGGTCAGTTACTTAGGTAGATGTGGGAGGAGGGTGTTACAATGTCTATCTAGGAAATGGAACGGATATGCAATTCCAATGTCAATCCCGACCATCCTCCATGCCAATGACAGATCATAACCAACAAACCACATGCATATTACATGCATGCCAAAACTAGTGAGGAAAACATACATGCAACTTGATACCTACAAGAAAAATCTATTGTAGTTGCTGATCCCTATGTACTCTTGCGTTTTCCTGCTCCTCCTTTCCCTTCTTGCTCCAAAAGTCCAAGTATGCCACACCCTCCAAGAGTGCTCCAAGAAAACTCTAAGTATCCAAGAGTATCAGAGAGAGAGAATAATGAGAGAGCTCCAACACTAAACTGACAAAAGGTTACCAATTGATCCTCAGAAGCCTTATTATGAATGAGGCCTCTATTTTTCCTCATTTTCCATTATTTTCCTTCAACCTCCTCCTCACATGCAACCTGTGACCTTTCACCTCCCTTTTCTCCTAACTTCCATTACTTTCATAAATAAAATGCCAATTAATGCCTCTTTGCCTTTTCAAAGCCTTAACCATTGCCTTTTCCAATTTCCTTAGCCATATTAACCTAAATGACCACCCACACAAGGATGTCTTGCCCAACATTCAACTTGGAATAAGTGTCCCATCAACTCCGATTATTTTTTTTCCTTTATTAACTTTTATTACATGGAATTTTCACCAGGGTTGTTATATTTTTCATCTGTTTCAAGCTTGTGTAAAAATAAAACCACTCTCATGCATATTTTTTCTCATTTCCATCCTCTGCTTTATCGATCATACACTTTCACTTGGTTTTTACCCTTTCCTAGGGAATGGTGCAGGGTAAGACCCTCACTTACCCACAGTATGCATAAATTGCATACACACAATTGTCCCAGGCAATTGACTCACAAAGGAGTCAAGTCTTCAAACTATATATGTGACTAAGGCCCTTTATCATGGTTCCTTTAAATCGGAACCCAATCACCCCACTTGAACCTTCCTATGGGGACTGTGGAACATGCCTCAAGCCTTTGGTTATGACTTTATTGAAGTCTTCCCTTATATCATTCTTGTCGGGAATTAGAACCCTTTCATTAACCCTTAACACATCGTTTATATACGTTTTAACGTATATAACCTTCTATCGAGGCTCTTCCACTATAAAGCATTACAAAGGAATTATCTTCAAACATACATTTTCCACCTACCATACAATCTTGTCATGGCTCCCGAGGTTTAACCTCATTGTAATCGGCTTTCGCATTCTTTCCTTGATCATAGATACATATATGCCTTCCTCTTCCCAATATGCAATTTCCATTCAAGGCCAGGAAATACACCATCGACGCTTAATTCTTCACTATCCTGTTTACAAAGGAAAACGCTGCCGAACATATATATATCAGATTTCAAATGCATTGAACCTGTGTTTATAAATGCGTTGGGTTCGCCTCTTAGTCCACCACCTTTTTTCCACACCGATCTCCATTCACGAATGACCCAATACCTCTGGTCATTTGATATCTCCAATCAATCGATTAGCGCTTAATCGCTATCGGCGTATCGGTCCTCAACTATTCCACTGCCGCTTAGGCCTTTGGCTTCTCCGATATGCGATATGCTGATATTTAATCTCCGCCATCCATTTCAATCGCTGATCCAACGGCTATCGGCGCATCGCTGATCGGCCTGTCGGCGTTCCACTCCTCTGCACTTGGCTTCTGTGATTACTCCGATATGCGATTAAATCTCAGCCGTTGATCTATGAGATCTAACGGCTGTTGAGCATCTAACACTTCACTTCTCTGTGCGACCCTTTTACTTGGTTTTTTCACATTTCTCCAAGTTTTCTCTGTAGTTCGAGTTTTCTAAAGGTCCTGGTCTTCTATTCTTTCGCTGCCCTCTCTTCCTTCGAGGCTTAACTTCGCCTGTTGCCTTGATTGCTATTACTTCAAAGCAATTATTGATCCTTTAAGTGGATTCAACCAACCATTACGATTCCTTCGAATCGTTCTTCTCCTCTGTAGTTCTTCAAACACTGCCTTCGGCTTCCACTGCTCAACTTCTTCCGAGCTGAACTCCTCAGCGAACTCTTGCTTCACAAATTCTCTCCAAAGTTGCACTCTGATTCCTTAATTCACTTAGCTGTTCTGCTCGAACAATCCTCATTGTCTCCTCTGCGTGTCCTCTGAACTCTGCCTGCAACCTGTTACAGAACCTACAAGTTGACACAGTAATCAATTATTCACTCGATTCATGCATATGACACACTCAAAATCGAATTCCTCCTCTGTATATAATATAAAAATAATTGATTATATTTAAGACTCTCGATCTTACACACACACAGACCTGATTCTACTATTAGTGGCCTCTTCTCTCCTTCTGCTCGTAGGCTTACATATATTTATATGGAAACATTGGATCATATCACTATGAAGGATCAGATCACATCCTTTCCTTAAATCACTCAACTAAAGCCCTAAAGCTTGCTACATATGTGATAGTATTACATTTAATAAGTCTCCTCGAGACTTTTATCCATTCCATGTTTTTCTTCATTTAATGCCTAAAAACTCTCTCTCGCTCCTAGAATCATGAACTGTTCTAAGAGTCCTCCTTTATTTGAGAGCTTTTACAACTTTCTCCATTATCTAATTAAATCACACTTAAAGGCCAAAATATTGCATTAACTTGAGACTTAGGAAACTATTTCCTAAAATACATGACCCCCTATGTCTACTATTTACAATGATTTTCCTTCGGCTGAATGCTCCTGCATCAGACTCCCAAAGTAGAAAATATTAATGATCTCCTGATCATGTGTCTTTTGGTCTTGATCTTCCTGGATCCCATACTTTGTTCTGTAACTGTCCACATGCTTTGTTCCCTTGTTGCTGCTGCACTTCTGCTGTCTTTTGCTCCATCTTCTTCTTCTTATTAATCAGGTTCAAATTCTAATTGATCTTGCTTACTGCTGCTACCATTTTCCTCCATTTGGACTACTTCATCATCAGCTCCCGCATTTATTCAATTTCTATGTCCAACATATCTTTGGGCTGGTCCATATTCTGCTCCTTACTTCTTCCTCTTTCTCTGTGTTCCAGGTTGTTGCTGCTGTCTTCTACGCTGGCTTTGCTTGCTACCATTGTATACATTGCCTCCACTTTTTCTTTGGTTGCTATGTTAACTTTTATGCTGACTTCTGCTTTGCTTGCTCCAACTTTTGCTTTGTTTACCACCTTTGTAGTCATTGCCTCCACTTTTGCTACCTCCCTATCATCCTTACCCTCTTTCATGATTAAATCATGACTGTCCAGCACTCTCTCCAGCAAATTAACATCTTTGTTCCATGGATTAAATTTTCCCATGGAGTCTTCTTCTTCCATCTTTATTTGGCTGCTCATTTGTGCCAAATTTCCTCCAACATCTGCAACTAAACCTGCACTCACAAAACATTTGTTAAAATAAAAAACATAAGGCTGTTGTGCCTTATCTTCCTTTCACAACAATTTAGTTTGCTGCTCTATTTTCTCCTTCTCCTCTGTCAGCACATTAGTATGCTGATTCAAATTCTCAGCAGAATTCATGATACTGTCAGTTAATTTCTCTTCTGCACCATCTATTCTAATGATGTCTTCCTGCTTGGGTTCACAATAATGAATTTCTCCTTCCTTATCCTGCTGCTGGTTATCTTCACTTTGAAATTTTTTGATTCCTACTGCCTCTTTACCATCTTCAAATAATCTCTGCTCAATCTCTTTGATCACATAATCATACTCATTCATGCTTTTTAATGAACCTACAAACAAATTATTACATCTTCCTGTCTCTATGGCTACTTGAGACACATCTTCTTTAGAAACTATAACTGCAGCTTCTGTTCTACCATTAGGTTCTCTCATCAGTTTCTCCTACAGTTTAATCTCCTCTTCACACTTAGCAAGAACTTCACCACAATGCTCTCTTCTTCCAGCTTCATCCTTCACATGCTGTGTTACAGTATTAAAACACTGTCTTCCTTTGACCCTTGTAATCTCAAGGTCTTTCTGCTGCAACAAATCACTACTTCCCTCATTCAAGAGGTCTTCTCCATCATACTCTGTTCTCTTAGAGTACCCCTCATTCTCTAATACACATTCTTTCTCATTTTTCTCTTCAGAGTATTCATCTTCTGCAAGATATTCCTCCAGACTTTTGATAGCTTCAAAAGACTATCCATCCTCTATAAAACACTCCTTTGTTAGTGTTCCTTCTTCCAAGGTTAAATCCTTTGCATAGGGTTCTTCCTTCTTAACATCTTTCAGTAGATGTCCTTCTTCCCTACTGACTGTCTTAACAACTTCCATGGCTATCTCCACTGTGCCTATCATCGTAGTGAATTGATGATCCTTTACTATGTTTTCAGCTAACATAGTCTCTTCCTCAAGTTTTCCTTCAGTCCTTTGCTGTTTATCTTCTCTAAGAGCTATCCTTGTCTCACCATTTGCGTTAATATTCTCCTGCATTTGTTCTGCATCCACAGACAAACTATCAATCTTAAAAACAATAGACTCTATGGTCCCACTGGATGGTTCAACCATCATATCTTCTCGCTGTTCTAAATCCTTCATATGATTTAGAAATTTTGGGATTGTCTCCTCTTCAATCTCTTCAAGCCCTTTGCTTGGTTGCTTGATATCTTTCTCTAGCTGTATATGAGATCTATCTATCTCATATTTTTCCAAAACAGAATTTTGATTCTGCTGGTCTTCTTCCTTCTTTATGACAATATCAGCCAATTGTCCTTCTTTACATGTTTCACCTGCATACACACATAAATTGTCAGTTTTAAACCCATGTGACCCTTTGGCCTCACTTGAAGTTTCAGTCTTCAAGTCTTCATCTTCACTTTCTCCCAGAAATTCTCCTTGTTCTGGTTCACAAATGGATTCTTCCATTTCCATTTCCAACTCAGATTTCTTAAGGTTTTCCATCAGCCACTTCACTTGCTTTTGTTGTAGCCTTCTCTGCATCTCATGCCATTCCACTGGCTTCTTCCTCAAGACCCAACCTAGTCTCTGGCTTTCCTCAAGCATTCTCCTTAATGCATTGAGTTGTTCTTTTAATTCAACAACCTCTTTGTCAATTTCTTCTTGACTCATCCTCTTTCCATTTGCTTTGGCATCCTCTTTCTTATATCCTCTGCTGTGGCTTCTCTTTGAACCTTTTCTATGACTATCGACAGTCATATTCTTCTCTTATTTCTTCATGAGCTCCTTTGCAACAAGCCTCTACAACAGCTAGTCCTCATCGCTGTAATATTACCTCACTAAGCTCTCCTCACTCAGTCTTTTGGTAAGCACAGGTCCTCTGTCTAGAACCTCCTCTTGAGCAACACCTTTGCTCCTTCTAGGCTTCTGCAATCTCTCACTCTCTCTTGAGAACACTTCAACTGTCTTCTTTATCCAATTTCTTATTGGATTCTTCAAGTTCACTGCCACTTCTTCTTCAGAGTATTCTCCTTACTCTATCTTCAAGAACACATCTGGTTCTTCTCTCACAACTTCTCTTGCTATCACCTGTGCATTAGTATAAAAACACACATTCTTAACTTAAAACAGAACACATTACCTCGCCTTCAAGATCTCAATATGATCTTGATTCATCATTCCAACATGGATTGTTCTTTGTTTTCTCTCCAAGTCCTCTTTCTTTCAAAACTTGCATTAAGCAATCTTGCTTTCTCTTCCCTTCAAGGAATCCTCTGTTCCTACCTACTCCAAGCCTCTGATGGAATGCTACAATCTTCCAGAACTTCAAAAGTTCCCCTTACAGTCTTCTATTGTAGCCTTATGCACATTACCTTCTTCTGTGTGCAACCTCCTTTTCATAGGAAATCTTCCCTCGCTTTGATTTCAATTCTGCTCTGGTTACAGATCTGCTTTGATTACAAACTTCTGCTCTGATACCACTAATGGTGTAGGGTAAGACCCGCACCTACCCACAGTATGCATAAATTGCATACACATAACTGTCCCAGGCAATTGACTCACAAAGGAGTCAAGTCTTCAAACTATATATGTGATTAAGGCCCTTTATCACGGTTCCTTTAAATCAGAACCCAATCACCCTGCCTGAACCTTCCTATTAGGACTGTGCAATAGGCCTCAAAACTTTGGTTATGAATTTATTAAAGTCTTCCCTTATATCATTCTTATCGGGAATTAGAACCCTTTCATTAACCCTTAACACATTGTTTATATATGTTTTAACGTATATAACCTTCTATCGGCACTTTTCCACTTTATAAAGCATTACAAAGGAATTATCTTCAAATATACCTTTTCCGCCTACCGTATAGTCTTGTCACGGCTCCCGAGGTTTACCTCATCACAATCGGCCTTTGCATTCTTTCCTTGATCATGCATACATATATGCCTTCCTCTTCCAGATATGCGATTTCCCTTCAAGGCCGGGAAATACACCATCAACGCTTAATTCTTCACTATCTTGTTTACAAAGGAAAACACTGCCGAACATATATATATCAGATTTCAAATGCATTAAACCCACGTTTAAAAATGCGTCGGGTCCGCCTCTTAGTCCATCACCTTTCCGCCGTGCCAATATCCATTCACGGATTACTCGATAGCTTCGATTATTCGATACCTCCAATCAACCGATTAGCACTTAATCTCTATCGGCGTATCGTTCCTCAAATATTCCATTGCCGCTTAGGCCATTGGCTTCTCTGATATGCGATATGTCGATATTTAATCTCTGCCATCCATTTCAATCGTTGATCCAATGGCTATCGGCGCATCGCTGATCGGCCTATCGACGTTCCACTCTTTTGTGCTTGGCTTCTGCGATTACTCCTATATGCAATTAAATCTCAACCGTAGATCTATGAGATCTAACGACTGCTGAGCATCTAACACTTCACTTCTCCGCGCGACCCTTTTACTTCGTTTTTTCACATTTCTCCAAGTTTTCTCTGTGGTTCTAGTTTTCTAAAGGTCTTGGTCTTCTGTTCTTTCGCTGCCCTCTCTTCCTCCGGGGCTTAACTTCGCGTGCTCCCTTGATTGCTATTACTTCAAAGAAATTCTTGATCCTTCAAGTGGATTCAACCAACCATTACGATTCCTTCGAATCATCGTTCTCCTCTGCAGTTCTTCAAACTCTGCCTTCGACTTCCATTGCTCAGCTTCTTCCGAGCTGAACTCCTTAACGAACTCTTGCTTCACAACTTCTCTCCAAAGCTACACTCTGATTCCTTAATTCACTTAGCTGTTCTGCTTGAACAATCCTCATTGTCTCCTCTAGTGTCCTTTGAACTCTGCTTGCAACGTGTTACAAAACCTACGAGTTGACACAGTAATCAATTATTCACTCGATTCATGCATATGACACACTCAAAATCGAATTCTTCCTCTGTATATAAACATAAAAATAGTTGATTACATTTGAGACTCTCGGTCTCACACACACAGAGCCCTGATTCTACTATTAGTGGCCTCTTCTCTCCTTCTGCTCGTAGGCTTACATATATTTATATGGAAACATTGGATCGGATCACTGTGAAGGATCCGATCACATCCTTTCCTTAAATCACTCAACTAAAGCCCTAAAGCTCACTACATATGTGGCAGTATTACATTTAATAAGTCTCCTCGAGACTTTTATCCATTCCATATTTTTCTTCATTTAATGCCTAAAAACTCTCTCTCGCTCCTATAATCATGAACTGTTCTAAGAGTCCTCCTTTATTTGATAGCTTTTACAACTTTCTCCATTATCTAATTAAATCACACTTAAAGGCCTAAATATTGCATTAACTTGAGACTTAGGAAACTATTTCCTAAAATACATGACCCCGTATGTCTACTATTTACAATGATTTTCCTTTGGCTGAATGCTTTTGCATTAGGGAACCACTACAATGAGTGGTCTTATTAGCCAACCTCTTGACCTCTATGTCTTTTGAGCAGTTCCATCATAACTAGAACCGTTTTCTACCCTTTATACCACTTGTTCCTCTAGGAGGAGTCCTCTTTCAACTCTTTTCAGACTCCCTAAACATGAAAAGATTTTCGAGCACTTGTTTTTTCGAAGTCAATAAATGTCTACTCAGTATAAATTTAACCCTTTTCTGGACCGAGATAGACTATTTATGAAAAATGAATACCTTAGTTGGCCATGGCTAAGAGGTTCTCTTGAGTATTATTTTCTACCTTTTCGGACTCAAGGGACTATCTACGAAAAATAACCTATGGAGTTTTATTTTTGCCTCTTTTTTAAATCTCTACACATGAAAAATATCTCGAGCTTCACCTTTGCTGGACTCATAAAAACATCACACAGTGATGGAATCATCAAACATGACGGGACCGAACAACTCTTTCTTAAGGTTTGTTAAACATACTTAAATGGATTCATCTGAAGGATGGACTTACAGATCAAGCATATGTTATCCTCCTCAAGCTTGTTTAAAAATAAAGAGGTATTGACCATAAATGGTTGGGGAAATCGGGAAAATAGGGTATGCCACTTGTTAATGGAAGTGAGTTGCTCTTGAACATGGCACTCTTCCACTTCATCTCCGTGGTTTTTGGGTCGGGAAATATGCTTTTCTTTTGGTTCATCATACCATATCAAAGTCTCCGATTTCGATTTTGGGCCAATGCTACCAACTCCATTTTAGTGTCACCAATATGTTCAAGAGAATTCATTCAGTCAATATCTGCGACAATACTCATAAGCATTCATTCCATGTCTATTGTTCCTAATCCAATTCTGTATCAACATTAGTCTGTCTCGAATCATGATACTTGTTTCGTGTAGTTGATGGGGCATACATAAAGGCCCTCCTCTGATGGGTCACGTCTTGTAGACATCATCTCATCATCCAGGAAGTTGAATTAGAAACTCCCTTCGGTACTTTGGTTCTTGCATACATCAATGGCAATTTCCTCGCTCTCGGCGATAGGTGTACATCATTTTCCTTCGATCGAAAGATTATGTGTGGTGTTCAACTTCAACTCATTCATTCACACCATATAGATTTTACTACAATACCTTGAGAGCCATTAACATCATCGGTGGTTTCTCTCGCGTTTGTTAACAACTTACATCATTGGCCAGTAATCAGATGGTGTCTCCCATGTTTTGACTTTAGCTCACTAATTCACATGGTTAGACTCGTACATTGGATGATCTCATGAATGAGATAGAAGACCCCAGATCTAGTTTCATCCATTTGGGCTGTGATTTCAAAATTAATACAAGATCACAACGTATGATGTCTATGATCATACAAACAATCATCCAATCATAGATCCACCCTTTTTCATCAGTGGACATGTGTTCTTTATCACTGTACATGTAATGTTAGCTTATGTGCTTAGCACAGGTATGCCTCCCTCAGCAAACATGTCATGATGTAAATGTATTGTAACATATGATGATATCGACCAATTGTTCTTGATCTTGAACTATCACAAGGTAAATAACTTCAGTTATTAGTTTTCATTTATGAATTTGTGCTTTATGGGGCAATCTATTATAGGCCATTTTTCCACATCTGGTCAATAGGCCTTAAAACCGGATCAATACACATCCTTGAACACCTTGTTATTCCCTAAGCATCACTCTCCCAAACCTTTTAGTTTACTGGCTTAACTGCTTCATTCCATGCTTTTAAGGCCCAACACACCTTGGTCTATTAGGGAACTTCGTTCAGCAGCAGGTTTCCCCATTCTGGACCAACGTTGATCAACAACAATCTGTCCCTTGTTGGGTGTGTGTTTGTTATATAAATTAAGGAAAATTAAAAAGAATCACGAAGCTTCTAAAGGTTGTTTTAACCATTTATCTTGGATAAGAACTTTGAATCATATCTGGTCCTACCTTGGATATTTCGCCTCTTATCCCTTGAGCTCATCCTCCCATCCTAAGTGATTCTCAAGCCTAGATTGGTAAATGGATATGAATTCCTAAACTACCATACTCTCCTATATATTTGCTACCATCCACAAGCTAGGGGTTGGATTTTGGAGATTGATTATGCTCTCATGATGCTAGTTTGAATATAAGAGAGTCATCATCTTCATGCATTAGGGTGACATAGAGGTGTGCTTTATGGAAAGGAAGGACAAGTCAACTTGGGGAGATATCTACAAGATCAACACTATTATTGGTTGTAACTCTCTCCATTTCTATTAATACAAAGAGTACATTGTTTTCCTATATGTGTTATGTTATGTTTACATTCATATATTTCAATTCCTTGTTGATTTATTCAATAGAGGAAATGGATTATGCTACACAGATGTTGTAGATCTTTGTCTTGTATTGATTGAATGTGAAGGTTCTAACTATAACAATCAGAGCTAGGATTGGAGCATTCAAGACGAGAGGAAAATGAAGCTTGTGATGGATTCCAAGTAATACTCTTTCCATTGTTCAATTAATTTAAGGGAAACATTATATTCTTTGCATTTTTTCATTCTAGACTAGGCCACTAGGTCTAGGGAAGATACTTTTTTCCGCGGTCGTAGATTCTGCATAACAACTACGATAATTCATCAGAATAAATCTCCTGCCAAGAAGATAGTGTCTCCACATATTTAATGCATGAATGATAGCTTCCAACTCAAGATCATGTGTAACATAATTATGCTCATGCTCATTTATTTTCCTTGACTCATAGCATACCACCTATCCTTCCTCCACCAAAACTCCACCAAGTCCTCTTTTGCAAGCATCTGTACATACCACAAACTCTTTATCTGGATCTGCAATCTTCAAGACTAGAGCATTTGTAAGAAACTACTTCAACCACTCAAAACTAGTTTCACATTCGTCTTTCCATTCAAAATTCTTCCCTTTTCTATGCAGATAAGTAATAGGATAGGAAATCCATGAGAAGTTCTTGATGAACCGCTTGTAATAACCTACTTATCCCATTGTTGATATTACCTCATCCACATTCCTAGGAGCTTCCCCATTCCAGGATAGCTTTGAAATTTTTTGGGTCCATTGTTATACCTTCCTTGGAAACAACATGTCCCAAGTAATGATTTTTTGTCTGAAATAAAATGCATTTACTAAGCTTGCCATAAAATTGATGTTCTCTCAGCAGTATTAACACTGTTTCTAGGTGTTTTTCATTCTCTTCCTCATTCTTAGAATATATCAATATATCATCAATGAATACTATCACAAGCTTGTTCAGATAAGGACACAACACACTATTCATCAAACACATGAAAGTAGCTGGAGCACTAGTAAGACCAAAAGGAACTACTACAAACTCATAATGCCCATACCTGGTATGCAATGTGGTTTTGTAGATTTCCTCTTTCTTGATGTGCACTTGATGATATCCTGATCTCAATTCAATCTTCGAGAACACTTCTGCTCCCTTTAACTGGTTAAAAAGTTCATCAATCTGTGGCAATGGGTACCTGTTTTTGATCATCACCTTGTTCAATTACCTGTAACTAATAGACAACCTTAGCGTACCATCCTTCTTCACAAACAATATTGGTGCACCCCAAGGCAGCACACTTTGCCTTATGTATCCCTTATCAAGCATTTCCTTAAGTTGTAACTTCAATTCCACCAATTTTGGAGTGCTCATCCTATAAAGTGCCTTAGATTCTAGTGTTTCTCATAGCATCAACTCAATAGAAAAGTCCAATTCCCTATGAGGAGAAAACTCTGAGATATCAGCTAGAAACACATATTGAAACTATTTCAAAACCGGATACCTCTTCAATACTTCAGCATACTCAACATCCTTAAATTTATCACTGGAAACATGCAATACAAACAATACAATCCCTTTCCTGCAAATGTGCTTTACTTGCATAGATATAACCATTCTCACTGATGTAGGCTTCTTTTTTCCTTGCAAGATTCTCCTTTCTCCATCATCATCCAAGCACTCAATAGCATTATCATAGAAATCTACCTTAGCCCTGTGAATGTACAACCAATCCATACCCAAAAACATACTGTATGATCCCAACAGAAGCACATTTATATGCGCTGATGTAGACATATCGTTCAACTCAAATGCACAAGATCTTACCCAATGATGAACTCTTTTCTTAGTACTTGTAGCCAACTACACCAACCAAGACTCTACATTCACTTCTTTATTCAAGCAACACTTATCCACCGGGTCATGGCTAATATATTTATAGTTAGATCAAGGGTGAATCAAAATAGAAAAAACTTGATCAAAAATATTACCTTCCATCTTGATAATAGATTCTTGATGATCAACCCGCCTATTATCCAATGCTGCATAAATCTGAGGAATAATCTGTCCAACATCCCCAACTGTTTGTGCCTCCTGAGCACTGTAAATCTACGGTTTTACACCCTGATGTTGTGGACAATCTCTCCTGTGATGCTCTCCACCACAAGTCTAGAAATGCAACAGCTTCGTCCCATCACCCTTGTTCTTCTCCTCGGACTGAAATCCATGTCCTCTTTCAAATACATTGAATTTCTTGTACGGTGTTTCATTCTCCTTTTTACCTGTATCCTGATGTCTTCCTCGCCTCGTATCCCACTTTCCCTTAGTATTTTCATTACCTTTCCAGCCCCGATTAGGCTTAGTCTTGAACTTAGAATTCTCATAACAATGCTTCAACTTTCCAATGACTTCTTCCAATTTCTGAGGCTCATCATACTCAATATGATATTTAAATGCTGATGGAAATCCACTAAAAAATCTTTGAACCTTCATTTTCTCATCCTTAAGATATGGTACATACCTCGATAACTCCAATTACTTAGTCATATACTCATCATATGTCATTGATCCCATCTTCAACTCATATAACTCCTTAGCCTTACCATCATAGTATCTTTCTGACATATACTTCTTCCTGAAGAGTCTCTTGAATTCTTGCCAACTAAACTCCTCTATCCTGATGCCTTTGATGCACTTCACATCTTCCCACCAGATATCTACTTTTCCTTTGAGAATAAAAATAGTTATCCTGTCCTTCCTCTGTATAGTCATGTAGCTCGAAGAAATTCTTCATCCCAAGCAACCATGCTTCTGAATCTAGCGGTTTCTTCAACTCTCCATCGAATGTAGGAGGCTTAGCTTTCTTGAACTCATCTGGAAAGTATTCTCTTTCACTCCTCCTATAAGGATTAAAACGATGTTGACCATGTTATATCTTTGAACCAAAGCTAGAATATAACCCTTAATTACTTCCTCTCATGTCAGGTATATCTAACCATCTACCACCTCTGACCGTGTCATCCATGTTTGACATGTGCTCACCATGAGACCTGCTACCATATGTCCCAATAGTCTTACCCTCCTATCCATAGTTGATCCATGGTTTTCCCTATCTCTACACATCTAACAAGCTATGAATGATCACTACATTGACCTCTGTTTTTTTTTTTTCTTGTGCCCTAGAAATTCTTTGCTATGATTGAATGATGTCATCATTATATGCCTTACAACTTCTGATCTTTGCCTTTAAACTTCTGAAGGTGTTTCCCATGTCAGGAGAGTACTCATATCTTTGTTGTTCATCTGATCTATAAGGAGAGTCATGTGAATTGTAATCCACCATTATGCTAATCATCTTTGATCTTCTAGTTCCCGCAAACATATTCATTTCAGATAACCAAATATAAAAATAATCAAAATACCTTGGTGAAGTTGAAGGGAGGATATCTTGTCTACATAGTGGATTCAAATTAGCACAACATATGTATATATAATTAAATTAACATATCAATCATCTCAACATCAACATCATCAACCTCAACATGATGACACAAACTACAACGATGACCATCACATGAGATAATCAACATGCATGCATGAAAAACACATAGAAAATCATACATGCATACATATGAACCACATCTACCCCAAGGTCCAATGCTGCAACATAGCTCTAATACCACTATGTAATAACTCCTACCACATTTATCCAATTTCACCAGCTTGCCAGGGTAAACATATGATGAAGAGATTACTATTACTTGACCCAACCTCCTAGCTCCAGTTAAGGAAGTGGGGCCTACAACTGACCATCAACTGAAAACTCACAACATTCCTCAGGGATACAGGACACTCAGGGGCCAAAAGACCACCCCAGGTTACCAAACCCTGAGATGGGATTACTATTCACACAAATTAACCCCCAACTGCCTGCATGAAAAGGCTTGGGTGCAGTTGAAGGCCTCCAACTGCACACACAACATTGCATGAGTGTGGTTGTGACCCAAATTGTCTAGTTCAGAGGGTGCGGTCCTGAGATATAAGCCATAATTACAGGTCAGCCTCCAGACCATTGCCCATAACTACCCGAGACTTCTCAGAATCATAAATGACTTGACAACAAGGCTAAACCTTCAAAGTTATAGGTATAAATTGACCTAGACTACCTAGATCATAACAAACATGTTGTCAAACAACCTAGAACAAAACAAAAATTTCGTCAAACACATGGAAAACATGTAGGCTATAGGTCATGAATGCATATATGATCATAAGAGTCTAATATTCATCTAAGAATCACCAAGAAGGACCTATGCCCTCTCCACATAGATTCAAAAACACTTATTAGTCCATATATTCATCAACCATTCAATAACTAAGAAATTCATGACAAGAGCCATATAGGATACACATCATATCAGCATAAAATAACCAACATAGAAGCCATATCAACTTAGCCATAATATCACCAACATAATCGATGAAAATACTCATAGATAATAATGGTAAAATATCTCATATTAACATATGAAAATACCAACCAAGTCAGGGACTTCCACGTACCGCCCGACCATAGATTGGGCTGAACCAAATCTCTCTTTCAATAAATCACCCCTACGACATATTCCAAGCATAGATGTGGGATCTCATAGAAAAACCAAAGAAAACCAAACAAGGGCTTCCAGAGGCCAAACCACCTCAACCCTAAACCATAGTGATTCCAGTGCCACGGTAGGACATCACTAACACTTACCAAATTAGTCTCTTCCCAAGTTGTCTAGGGTTGTAGGAACTCGTAGCTCAATGTACAAACTTCGAGGGTTCTAGAGCATTTTTCCAGCCCGACTCTAGGAAATGGTAACTCAACCCACCAAGGGCTCCAAAGAATTTGTCACAACATAGGATCCAAGACTAGTAACTCAACCCAAGTTGTTTCAGGGCTTCCAGAACGTTTGTTCCAATCCACATCCATAAGGAATTATGAGTGCCAATCAGAAAACAATCAAATGAGAAAACCCACAACACCATGGCTATCCAGGAAATGGAAAAGCAAGGTTAAAACCACTGTCAATCTAGGAAAACATCCATGCCAATTGTTGTAGTGTCTTTGGAGAACAAGTGTACCAAAAAACACCCCCTTAGCAGTGGATTGTTACCTACAAAGGATCACAGTCAAAATTGGTGTTGTTAGTGGACAAACTTAAATAAAGACAACATTGTAAACAATGGAAACAATGCATGCATAAGCATAAACTTAAACAAAAAGGTGCATGAAAAAACAATGCTCAAATGGAGCAAACACATCAATAATATATGGAAAAATATCCCTTTACTGATTGTTGGTGGTAGAGGTTGAATACAATCAAAATACTAAAACACTTGAAGAGAATTCCTTTGAGCTAGGGAGGTCAACAATCCTCAGCAAGAGGGTTTGCTTTCCCCAATCTCTTTTCAAGTTTCTCCTCTCTCTCAAATAAGTGTGAAGAATCTCCAAATGGTGGATTCCTCTTCACCCACCAAGATGTTGGGTTTCTTAGAAGCAATTTGGCCAACATGCCAGTGCTCTTCACTTCCTTGGTTTCAACAATGGAATGGTGGTTTGCTTACAAGCAATTTGGTCAACATAACAATGTCTCTTCTTTTGGCTCTCCCATGGCCTGTTTATATAGAGTTTTTTGAATCCCTCTTCCCTCTCTTGGTAAATGTATGATAAAGACACACGAGTAGGACAAGAAGATTTCATTGAAGGTTGCACTTCTCCAAGGCGACTCAAATTTGGTTGTACTAGGCCGATCTTGTATCAAGAAATTGGGTCCAAGTGTGTAGAGTGATCCTAGATTGTTGAGTCATGTTTTATGCAACCGCGTGGCTTTTTGAGGATGTGTCACACACACTTGTTTATCAAAGAAATCTACGCATGGCCTTAATTGATTTCCTTTATAAACTTTTGTCCTTAGAAGAACCTTTGATTTTTAAATATTTATAATGTAGTCAGCTGGAAAAATGTCCACTCGTGCATTCTACTGAACACTTTTAATGTCTTCTGGATTGCACTAGTAGGTGTACGATTTTCCGGTGTTAACAGTTGCCCCTTGATGTATGAAGTTAGGGAAAACATATAGCCGAAATACATCATGTTTTTATTTCCTTTGGAGAGCCTGATTAAATTTTCGAGAGAGAGGATAACTTCTTTCAGAGATGAGTAGAGAAAAACCCCTTGACTGAGTATGAATTATACCCATGCTCTGGTGGAAAAACTACAATAATGGTGTGTCTATATGAGGCGGGCATGTCCCATGTTTGTTATAATGGCTAATTGGAACTGATTACAATAAGACAATAACTGCTTTTGTGTCGAGTCAACATGGTGGTTGTTGACGTGTTGATAACTGATGATGAAACTTGTTGATGTCGTCAGGGGTGCTTTATGGTCAAATAGGTAAAATATTTTTTTCCTATGCATATCTTGGTGAAGCACTTTATTGATGGGTTCTGTGGTATGGCGGCAGGTACCTCCCCCACATCATAATATAAGCACTACTGAATGAGGTGCTCAGTGAAGCAGGGGTCTTTGACTATGTAAATGAGCTGCAATAGTAACTAAGTACGACACCACCTTCACATGAATGATTGAGTTGAAGTCGAATGTCAAGGGGACCGATGAAATCACTGGGCAATAATGGTTCCCAATGCGCCACTCGAGGATATCCATATTAAGGGAGGGAGTATCCAAGGTACTACCTCCTTCCTGGAAACATTTGTTGAAGTCAACAGGAAAGGGGTGTCATCCGACTGACATGGTGAGTCAGGAAATCAATGTGATATATGAACAGATTGTAATAAATTGGTCAGATAGTCATGATAGCGAGGCCTATCGATATTGGAGGATACAAATAGCTATTATGAGGTCAGAGCTTGAGATGCAAACGACGATGGTCAAAAACATGTTTTCTGATGATCCTGGAGTCGGTAGGATTTCCAGGATGGGTGTAAGTGATTTTTGATGGACATGAAAAGTAGGGGTGATTTTCTGATGAGTTGTGACCAAAGGTGATCAGACATTGTAGGCAGGTGAGGGCCATGAATTGTAAAAATCAAATGTGGATGGGAGATTTTTTTTTTTTTGAAAAAATCTGTGTACCCTTTCCAAAAGAATAGGAGTTGATTTGGATGTACAACCATAGAGATGGGTGCTGATCAAGTGCTCAAAAGAATAGCTCAAAATTCAAAGTTGTCAGATTGGTGTGGAACTTGGACGACTGCGTAGTTCTCATCATCTTGGATTTGGCACAACTTGTTTCACGCGAAACAAACACTGTACACTCCCAAAATCATGTTCTGTTCACTTTCCCAAATAGGGGAATTTAAAAAAGATTTGACAGCCCAGTTAGCAGTCTGTACCGCTGACGTGGTGGTGACTCGGTAGGAGTATGTGGCAGTTTCATTGGTCAATGTGTTCTTCCGACGAATGGTAGGATGACAAGTGGCATACTGTTATTGGTGCAATTTGGAGATTTCTGATTGGTCGGATTGGTGGCCAACCACATGCTGACACGTGGCCCAGCCAAAGGCCGCCCGGGGGCCACCAAAATTATTGTTCAAGTCTAGGTGGAGGCAGCGGGGATCGAACCCATGACCTCCCAACACAAGTCTAAAGTCTCTGCCAATACGCCATCACAGGTGTCATGAGTTTCATTTGAATTACACTTGCGTGCCGTTTGGGGCTGGGGCCAGCCCACGGGGGTCGACCCTTGGTCTCACTACCAACACATGACCACTGGCGGAGAGCAGTGCGGGGGCCTAGCTGGCTGGGGTGGGACCTTGGTCTTAGCCCTGGGCACATGGCCATGATTTTCAGAATTTGGGTGTTTGTAGACGTTTAAAGTGTCCAATAATTTCGCCCGATTTTCGGAAAAATTGTCACTCTGTTAGTAGGTTTTGGGGAAAAATTGTAGGATTACGCCGAATGTTGGGGAATTTGTGCTGCGATTAACAGAAGATTGGAAAGGCCCTAACTTCTTCAGTTTTTTACCAAATCAAGAGCAAAAAGAGGCTACAGAAGCATTTTTGGGCATTATGGAGCCATTGGAATAGGTTTCAAAGCTTTATGAACATTTTAAACTATTATATTCACACTTTTGAGCATAATAGAGAGGGCCAAGCCATTGGAAGCTAGACCAAGGAGACATAGCCCAGGAGGGATGAATTCCTTCATCATGTGCTGCTGTGATACTATTTGTGGTGATGTTTATGTATGTTATAGTTCCTGTCCATTCATTTTTTTATGTTAATTTGCACACACAAATTACATAAAAACACTCAAAAACCCATGTCTAAAATTGCAAATAATTTCATAAATCCTCAAGCATATTTAATATAATCTGAAAAGGAATTTTAGCATAGAAAAACTTATTTTCTCAATCATATCAGGTGCCCCATGATGAGGTGCATATGTTAGTACTTGTGAGGGGGATTAGTAAAACGAGGTGAATGCGTAATGAGTGTAGCATAATGAGGCTAAACTTTCAAATATGTATGCGAGATGGTTCCTGGGCTAGAGTGAGTGGGCATGGCTCCTTTGTGTGAATAAAGATCTAAAATGATGAAGGTAACCATGGGGGGGGGGGGATTTTTCTATCGACCAACGTGAATCCTTATCATGCACAGGTGTGACATGGTGATAAACACAGTTGAGATATCGGACCTTATGACACATTTTGGAGAAATGATCTCAGGATATGCAAATATTTTTAGGGGGAAGCCTATCATGCTGAGTGGAGAATGATACCTGCTTTATTTTTGCTTGTTGAGGTGTTGGTTGAAGCTTATCATATGTGATATTCTTGCAATGGAAATATCCAAAACCCAAAGTGAAAGCATCGTTCAAGACATACATATACAATGAATGTTTATGGACTTAGAGAGATGGAGAAGTACTTGACAAGTGCGGTAGGCCTAGAAAATGATTTTTTGTGTTTACGAGAACAAAGGGTTCCATGATGAAGATGTTGTGGGACTGATCTTCACATCTCTTTCGATTTTTCAACGGAGATCCTAGGCTTCTATAATGTACCCCAAGAGATGGAAAAAAGATCAATAGATAGGGACATGGGGCCTCAATATCAACATTTTCATTCTTGAGATGTGGAGGTCAGAGAGATTTTTTGGAGCCTTTCTTGCTGTTGCGGTCAGCCTGTGTACCCATGATTCGCATCATCAGAGATAGGTAAGAGCTTGAGCCTTAACCTATATGATTTTCAGTCTACTAGGTTAGGTAGGCCGTACAGAGGTCCCTTGTATGACTTTTTAGGGTCAATTTTGAAGACCACGTTGGTGAGTCTCCTTAAGATGCACAGTCTTCGCACATAATAGGAGTTATGCGCGAAGACCTTGTGTGAAAGTGATACTTAGACGTGCACTGAGCATGTCTGAGTTATGGGTTTGCGTGACAAACCCTGGCGGGGTTTGTCACGACTTTCCCAAGCGTTTGTGTGCCAAGCGCGCACTTGTATGGGATATAAGCGCGTGCACCGTGTGCCTCTTTAGGAAATAAGCACATGGTGGGGGGAAAATTGGTTTTTGCCCCCATTTTTATTTTTTGAGGACTTGATGGGTTCTCCTTTCTGACTTTTGGCATCCTTGGTGGAAGGATAATCTGGAGAGAGTGAGACTGGAATCCTCTCCGGAATGTTGTGTCGCAGGATGCTAGTGCGAGGTAGTAGCTAGTGCAGTGGGGGTTGTTGAAGTTTCTTCAGATGTTGTTTATGAGGTTGGAGGACAAGTTCCAGCGATATCTGGTTAGTTGTTGGGATGCAGATAGTCAGGTGATGGTTATCCACCATACAAATGATCCAGGTGGATATTGGTGGCCACCTGCCAAGTCCACCTGGACCCCCACCATTGTCTTTCTCAGCATTTTCAGTTTCCTTAATTGTAGCACAACTTACTATTTTTAGCAGTTTTTCGGGTCCTGAACTTCCGGAGCCGTTTTGAGGCCCTAAACGACGTTTTTTGGGGAATCCAGGGGCAACACGAGTCCATGGAATGGACTGGTGTTGCCCGTTCCAACAATGATAGTGCTCGGATAGATCTTTCTAATGAGCTATTGTACGCGTCAAACGGAGATCATATGCCAAAGTTACGACCCCGGAAGTTGATGTACCAACTTACCCCCAAACGGGGCCCACAGTTTGGCGTTTCATCTCCTAGGGTTAGGTTTTGGAATGTTAAGGGTTTTTCCATTGTTTCTCAACAATAAATAGGCCTTCGAGCCTCATTGTAACACAGTTCAGAGGCATGTAGCCATCACATCTCTTCTCAGAGATAAGCTACCATCGCCCTAGCTAGTTTATTGCCATTTCTGTTTGTAAGCATATTTCAGTGTTTTCCATTAATGAAATGAAGTATTATTTCCGCTGCATCTTTGTGTATATGGTTATCTATGTAATTTGTTGCGTTCCTGTTTAAATCTGGATCAGTGGTATCAGAGCGGTCTGCTTTTTCTCTGTTTTTCTTTGCATGTCCCCAACAAGGTCGGGATATAAGGAGTTAGGGCTTGAACTGGTTGAACCTTTGCAAGACCAGCCTCGCAAATCCCGATGGCCTCCCATGGCGGACGAGAAGAAAGATGAGGGGGCAGGAGATCCCATCAAAATCTTGCTCGAAGAAGCGCTCGAGCGACAACGGAACGCGATGATGGACAGCTTTGCGCAGATCCTTCAGCGACTACCCAGAAGCGGTGCATCGGCTTCCAGCAGCTCCTCTGGAAACGCCACACCCTTTAAGGTACAAGTTAATTTTGAAATCCCCATATTCGAGGGTCAGATAGACGCCGATGCCGTAGATAAATGGTTAAATCTGCTAGAGGGTTATTTTTCTGTTCATGAATTTTCGAGTCGGGAAAAGATTGTTTTTGCTCTTCTCAAAGCAGCCCCCCATGTCAAGGACTGGTGGGAAACCTACTGCGAGCAGAAGGATGAAAGTACTGACTCACTATTTTCAGCCGCACCCACCTGGGATTCGTTCCGGGATGCCATCTAGGAGCAGTACTACCCTGTCGGAAGCTATGAGGATGAATACATAAAGTGGACCACGCTGCGGCAAGGAAGGGACCAAGACGTGCCGGAGTTCACCAATCTTTTCCATACCCTTTGTTACACAGTAATTTGTCACCATCCCTGTTACTCCTCTTGTCGTACCTTGGAGGACTCATTCCGGGAGTTATAAGAAGTGACAAGGGCTAAAAACACTTGCATTATGTTCCCCTGAGTATGTACTCCATGTTCCCTGAAGACACCTTCTGCAGATCATCCCTAAAAAGTGCTCTTTTTCCATTGGCGCAAGTCCACAGTGTCTTACCCGCGCCAATGATGGAGATCCTCAAAAGAGGGCGTGACCATTGGCGCTCTATCTTAGAGCAACAGTCGCGCCAACCAAATTTAGTCGTGCTTTTTGCCTTAATGCACGTCCGACTGTTGTTTCCTTCATTACATGGAGCTTTTCTGAGGATAGAAAATCAGTCTTTTGTCGAGCTTTATCCATCTTTATGGCTTTTGCTAATTCCACAAAAGGTGTCCCGGTTCATCGCATCCTCCTCCCTTCTCCATCTATATAAGCTTGTCATTATGCATTGGACAAGCTAGTGCTAAAGGGCTAGTGCTAAAGGGCTAGTGCTAAAGTGCTAGTGCAAGAGAGAGTGTTGGTGTTAGTGTTATGCTAGTGATTTGGTAATTGAGTTATAGTAGTGATGATTATTGGTCATGGAGAGAATGCTAATGAGTGCTGGAGAGGTTATGCTGCCGGAGAGGAGTTGCATGTCAAGACACATATAGTTACTCACCCAGCCAGGAGAAGGGTCGACGTCAGAACAATGGTTGTAACTTTTCCTGTTTATTAATTGATGAGCGACTGCTATTATAGTTCCAATCTCATTATCTGTCATGGTGATATGTTGATTTATTTCCTTTCTGACTGAAATATAGTTGTGCCTTGGTAGTTTCTATGTTGGTATTTGTCTCTTCCTTTGCATGTGCAGGTATTCGTTATGATCTGTTGGAGCAAGGGATCGAGGATATCAACTCTGCTTCAATCATAGCGTTGGACTCCAGGTTAGTCTTCTTGATTCACCTTTGATGCATAACTAGGAACTTGTGTAGCAGCGTGGTTTGTTTGTGGCTAGTTATGTGATAGGCTAGTGGGATCGCCTCTGTCCGCAGAGGGGATTTACCTTACCAACAAATTGGCGACTCCGCTGGGGAGTAACTCTTTGATTTCTGTCTTGCATGTTAATTTTCTTCTGCTTGCTTGAGTGCATGAGCTTCCTGAGTCAGTTTTGAGTTGATTCTTTACTGTTTGACCCATCTGAGCACTGTCAACCCGACCTGAGGTCGTATCTTTTATCTTTTTAGTTGGCAAGCTTCATTGGCGCGGTTATTTCTCTGACAGTCGCGCCAGTTGGCGCATGTTGCTCAAAAGCAACTCGCGCCAATTCTGTGGTAGCGCAAGTTGCAGGCTGACAGTCGCGCCAGCTCTGTAAATTTTGCCTGTGTGTGGGTAGAAATCTCATTCAGTCTCTTTATATATCTCTTTCAGCCTCTGGAACTGTGTTGAACCTCTGCTTGACTGGTCTTAGCCTGTATCCCTCAGCTGTTTGCTTATTTCCAGTGACTTTGCATGTCTAGCCTTCTGTGGGAAGTTTCGGTCTCTTGATCATCCAGTCAGCTTGTTGATTGTTCTACACCTATCCAATGCTTTGTTGAAGCTTGATCTTCTATACTCTGAATACTTCACTTCTAGCCTCTTTGAAGTTCACTAGTTTTTGTGTTTTTCCTTGCTTGCATGGTTCATTTTGTGTTTTAGAGTTGGTTCTATTTCATTGACTGAACTTGGATTGTGCATATCTCTTAGAATTTGTTTACATGCATCATGCCATCTTAAAGGAAAGGAAAACAAAAAATCTTTTGCATTATAGTAGTTAGCATTTATTGTTATTTGTTGCTATTGAAAAGAAAAGACAAAATTTCGTTTCTTATTATTAGTTGCATTAGGATCTTTGCTCTTTGTTGAAGTGATCATTTCGTTTGTGAAAAAGATCTCAACCCTCCTGTAGATAGAATTCATCGAATCAAATGATTTAATTTCGGCATATAGTTTGCATGTAAGAAGTTTTCGAGATATCACATACGGTAGGACCAAAAAACTGAAACATAATCAAAGATAAACTTTAAAATGAACCAAATGAACATAACAACGCATTGGAACATAACGCAAACACTCTAGAGGTCTAGGTTAGAGACGTGTTCCGGCGTCGTTAAACCTGGTAGTTTATGGTCGAGTGGTTGGGTGATTCCTCCACGGTGAGACGGTAGCTGCTAATACGGACTGTGCTCCCATGTACTGTCGAGTATATATTGGGAGACCCCTATAGGAATAAAGCCTTCATCCATAGGAAGCCGTGTCAGCCTCCCTACGATTCGCAATGCAGTGAACACAGCATTCACGAAGATCGACCACCCGTACCCTAAAAAGTATTCTGTGGTTTTGCGAAAAGTTTGGCACACCCTCTACCTAGAATTCCAGAGCAGTCACTTTTGATCCTTTTCGGACTCCCTAAATGAAAAGGTGCCGGTGAGCGTCTTGTCACTTCGTGCTCATTAAATATTCGAAGGAGACTAGAGTCATCTTTTACCCTTTTCTCGACTCTTAAAAAATGAAAAGGTTAAGTTCAGTGTCTTAAAAATTTATTGGCCACGATAACATTACCCAATTAGATTTTGCGTGCGTTAGCTTGAGTAGGGTTAATTCTCGTTCAATGGCAGCCTTTCCGGTGCCCACCGGCCAAGGTGTTCCTCCTGATGGGTACCCTCGCCCATTTCCTTCTGTTGGAAATGTTGGTGTTCAGTATATCGCAACATTGTCTTTGCCTGGGTTGACCATTGGTTTACCCGTATGGTTGTTTTCAAACTCGGTGGTCCCAAGTGTGATGACTCCTGTCCCACCACCTCCTCCACCCGAACAACACCATGTTGATTCTAAGGTGGACCCCTTCCCTTCTTCGCCTATTGCTGCGTCCTCATCTTCTACTTCGCCTGGTGAAACCTTGGATTTCACTAACCAGGTGGCTAAGAAGAAGAAGAAGAAGACCAAAAAGAAGAAGTCTCCTAAGGGAAAGGTCGTATCTACCACGAAGCTATCAGAAGTGGAACCACCTTCTGCTCCTCCGTGGAAGCTCCGGTCTCCTTGTCGATTGTGCAAAGGGGACCATTTTCTTTCTGATTGTCCTGGCATTCCCAGGATCCTAGATATATGGTCCCGTGACCCGACTCGTCCCTTGCTGTCGCAAATTGACGACACCTTACTAGTTGGTAACAGAAAAGGGAAGGTTCGTTTCCCTTGTTGACTTTGTGAGGGTAATCATCTCCTTCGCCTTTGTCCACTTATGGATGAAGCTTCCCGTCTTTTGGCAAGTCTGTCGAATTCCTTACCCCAACTACCCGCTGGATATCAGCGTCTTGTTACACCTGCAGAGCGTCTCTCCGCTAACCAAGTGGTCAAACATGATTCCTCTTTGGTCCAGCTTTCTCTTCCTGAACCTACCTGTGCTCAGCCTGTTCCAGACCAGTACCTGGTCGGAAAGAGTGTTGCTCAGCCTGTTCCAGACCAGTACCTGGTCGGAAAGAATGTTGCTCAGCCTGTTCCAGACCAGTCCCTGGTTGGAACAAGTGATTTATATTCATCATCTACGCACTACTTGATCATCAAAGATGAATCCCCTGAGTCCAAACCAACCGAAAGTCCACAGTTCAAGCTTACAAGTAACCCGGTCTTTCAAAAGGTTTTGACTACAGAAGTTCCATCTTTAGCTGCTCTTACATCTGAATCTAAACCAGACGAAAGTCAAACGGTCCTGATTACAAGTGACCCGGTTTTGCTTTCAGAACTTCCACCCCTAGATGATCCTACATCTGAATCCAAACCAGACAACAGTCAAACGGTCCGGCTTACAAGTGACCCGGTTTCGCCTTCAGAAGTTACCTCCTCAGATGATGTTATCACTGCCAAGAATGACGAACCCACCGTCCAAATTCTATTCATTGACGTAGACGTTAATGATCAAGTGAGCATTCCTCTCATTTCTTCACAACAGGAAGAAAGTCCATTAGAGGCATATCCAGCTGTCTATCCAGTCCCACCTCCGAGCAACCTGGTTGTTTCCTTTAATTGGGATCACCTAGTCAATCCTCGGTTACCAGCCTCCATACCATTTCGAATTATAGTTCAAGTCTATCGCATGGTTATGGCTGGTACAATTATTGATGAAGGATCTCCTGTGAGTATCCTTTCTTCAACAGCTTGGGAAGCACTTGGTTCCCCACTGCTTCTGCCTGAGATGAGAAGCCTTGTAGGTTTCCATCGAGAAATCACTCGACCTTTAGGAATTCTTCCCAATGTACCTATCACATTAGAAGGGAAGACTATCCAAATGGGTCTCATGGTAGTCCAAGGTCCGTTAGATTACAATTTACTCCTTGGACGAGACTATATTTATCGCATACGTGCTATTGTGTCCTCACTCTTCAGAGTGATGTGTTTTCCGCATGAAGGCAGAACGATCAAAGTCGTAGACCAACTTTCATTCCCCGGTTCACACTTCACATATAGCCATTTGCCATTCCTAAATGGTCTTATTTCCACAGGAAATGCCCCAGCACCTACCCCGTCATTCTGATGACGGCAGCTCGCCCGGGCGCGTGACTGAAGCCCGGGGGCATCCTCCAATCGAGTCTTTCTAAGTAAACCTTCATTCCATCCACTCCGTGAATGTCATGAAGGGGGCATGTATCTCGATTGGTATAATCATGCTGGGGGCATGCAACAATTTTCTTTTTTCTGTTAACAAGCATAGTTTTTCGTTTCAAGCTTGTGTAAACATGAAACCGAACCCAAGCATAGTTTTTCGTTTCAAGCTTGTGTAAACATGAAACCGAATCCAAGCAAAGTTCTTCATGGTTCAAGCTTGTGTAAAAATGAACCCAGTTACATCCCGTGATTGCCTTTTATCCGCTAAAACTCTGCTAGATGAGCCTTGGTTGTTTCATTCCATCGCCACCATCTTTTTTGGCCGATCATACGCTTTCACTTGGTTGTTTCTCCCTTCCTGAGGAACCGCAGCGATGAGTGGTCTTGTTAGCCAGCCTCTTAACCTTCACGTGTTTCAAGTAAAGTTCCACCATTACCGGAACTAGTTGCTATCCCTTATACCACTCGTTCCTTCAGGACGAGTCGCCTTTACGCTCTTTTTTGACTCGTAAAATATGAAAAGATTGCCGAGTATTTTTCCCTTTTTGACTCGTTAAAGAAAATAAAAATGGAGGTCCGCTTTCAGCTCTTTTCTGACCATTTAAAAAGGAAAAGATTGCCGAGTCGCTCCTCTTGACTCGTTAAATGGTGATAAGGGGCGGTCGTTTTAAGTTCTTTTTGTCGACCGTTAAAACATAAAAAGATTACCGGGTTTTTGTCGTTTCAAACTCGTTAGTGGTTACGAAACGACGTGGTTTTGACCGCTTTTTTACTTTTTCAGGTCGAAGTCACTAATCATGAAAAGTACTCCTCGATCGTAATGATCGGGCGGTTCTTTCGGGTATTATTTTATACTTTTTCGGGCCCGAGAGACACAACTTTACGAAAAAGGACATCCCTGGAGTTTCCTTTTCTGCTGTCTTTTCAAACTCTCTAAACAAGAAAAGACGCCGAGTTCTTCCTTTGTCAGACTCGTTAAAACTTAATGACATCGGATTTTGTCACAACACAAGCATATGCTATCCCCATCAAGCTTGTTAAAAATAACTGGGGTACTCGCCAGAAATGGTGAGGGAAAATAAAATTTTTTGAACCATAATTATTACCGTAACGGCAGTATGTCGCTCTTGAACATGGCACTTTTTGCTTTCGTGTCCAGGGTGGGGATATTTCATCTCATATCTTTCACTTACTTCCATGGATTTGGGTACCCTATTTGACCTCTCATTCACTCATTGCCTCGTCATAATGACCTTTGATACATTGATGTCAAATACTGCCAATTCCGTTAATGTGCCGCCGATATGTTCAAGAGAAGTTGACCTCTGCAAATAAACAACCTCCCTATGATAGTTCGCACAATCTTGATTCACGACATTATCTCTCTGTCTCGTGTCGATGATGTGGGAAACATTATGGCCCACCTTCGATTAAGGTCACTCCCTGTCGACTTCAGCTCATTATCCAGGAAGTTGACCTAGAGACTCCCTTCCGGTGCCTTGGAGCCTGCATGCCTCAATGGCAGGTTCTTCGTGTTCGACGTGAGGTTTTCATCATTGGCCTCCGATTGAATGATTCTATGGGTGTTCGACTTCAGCTCATTGATTCACACGCCGTAGATTGTACCCATAGTACCTTGAGGGCCATTGTCATTATTGGTGGTACCTCTCGCGTCTGTTAACAGTCTCCATTATTGACTGGTAATCAGGCGATGTTCGTGGATGTTCGACTTCAGCTCATATATTCACATGCTTGGACTTGTACTCTTTTTCGGGTCGAGATGGAGCGCAAGACCCTGGATTGTGTCTGTTGTAATCCAGGCGTGATTCTTGATACTTGACTCATTCACTGGATGGCTGCGACCATACCTGAGTCAAATCATTGATCCTAACCAGATGGCTGCGTCCATACTATGGATCCAGATTATTTATGTACTCTCTTATGGATGGCTGCGACCATGCCACGTACATCATGTAATTGAACTATCAGTCATGTCTCTTAATACAGATCCTCGGCGGCAGTAACTATATGTGCTCTTGTGTGCTCTCATGTGTGTTCTTGTAAAGAATTTCACCCCTCTCCACCTCTCGGACTTCATGCTTTAGGGGGCATCTGTTACACAGTAATTTGTCACCATCCCTGTTACTCCTCTTGTCGTACCTTGGAGGACTCATTCCGGGAGTTATAAGAAGTGACAAGGGCTAAAAACACTTGCATTATGTTCCCTTGAGTATGTACTCCATGTTCACTGAAGACACCTTCTGCAGATCATCCCTAAAAAGTGCTCTTTTTCCATTGGCGCAAGTCCACAGTGTCTTACCCGCACCAATGATGGAGATCCTCAAAAGAGGGCGCGACCATTGGCGCTCTATCTTAGAGAAACAGTCGCGCCAACCAAATTTAGTCGTGCTTTTTGCCTTAATGCACGTCCGACTGTTGTTTCCTTCATTACATGGAGCTTTTCTGAGGATAGAAAATCAGTCTTTTGTCGAGCTTTATCCATCTTTATGGCTTTTGCTAATTCCACAAAAGGTGTCCCGGTTCATCGCATCCTCCTCCCTTCTCCATCTATATAAGCTTGTCATTATGCATTGGACAAGCTAGTGCTAAAGGGCTAGTGCAAGAGAGAGTGTTGGTGTTAGTGTTATGCTAGTGATTTGGTAATTGAGTTATAGTAGTGATGATTATTGGTCATGGAGAGAATGCTAATGAGTGCTAGAGAGGTTATGCTGCCGGAGAGGAGTTGCATGTCAAGACACATATAGTTACTCACCCAGCCAGGAGAAGGGTCGACGTCAGAACAATGGTTGTAACTTTTCCTGTTTATTAATTGATGAGCGACTGCTATTATAGTTCCAATCTCATTATCTGTCATGGTGATATGTTGATTTATTTCCTTTCTGACTGAAATATAGTTGTGCCTTGGTAGTTTCTATGTTGGTATTTGTCTCTTCCTTTGCATGTGCAGGTATTCGTTATGATCTGTTGGAGCAAGGGATCGAGGATATCAACTCTGCTTCAATCATAGCGTTGGAATCCAGGTTAGTCTTCTTGATTCACCTTTGATGCATAACTAGGAACTTGCGTAGCAGCGTGGTTTGTTTGTGGCTAGTTCTGTGATAGGCTAGTGGGATCGCCTCTGTCCGCAGAGGGGATTTACCTTACCAACACCCTTCGCACAAAGTTGGGTATCAAGGATTCGGAGCAACATTTGATACTCAAATACCGTGGCTGCCTGCACAAGTACATCCAGGAAGAAATACAGTTCCTAAACATCCCCTCACTCGGCGCAGCATACCGGTATGCCGTCAAGGTCGAGCAGAAGTTTAAACAAAAGAAGCGAGACTTTGGATCTGTGAATCCAAAGCAGGGGAAAGGTGCCCCTAAACCACAGAACAAAGGACAAAGCCAAGGCGGGATAGCCCAAGACAACCAGCCGAAGCCGCAAGCAAAGAGCAACGCCGCGAAGCCGAGAAAGGACACTGGAAAATGGTGTGAGTTCCATAAGAGCTCCACTCACAACACAAGTGAGTGTCGGGCCAAGCAGTCACTGGTGGCTGAGCTAAAGGTTTCAGAATCAGATGCATGTTCCGACTCTGAGTCAGAACCCGATAAGGGGTATGAAAAAGGGAAGAAGATCATTGATGCGGATCCCAGCGCCACTGTTGCTACCGCAAAGATCTAGAAAAATGAACCCGAAGATCCAGAGGAGGAGGAGCGTCTCTTCCACTCCCAGATGTGGGTAAAGGGCTCCCCGATACAGTTCATTGTTGATAGCGGGAGTCAAAAGAACCTCATTTCGGCAGAGGTCGTGAAGCGGTTGGGCTTACCGACCACAACACATCCACAACCATACACCATTGGGTGGCTTCACCAAGGGCGAGATCTTCGCGTGAGCCAGCAGTGTCGCCTTCCATACAACATCAAGCCCTTCACGGATGAGGTATTGTGTGACATTGCTCCCCTTGAAGTTTGTGATGTATTACTAGGACAACCATACTTGTGGAAGCGACATGCTGTGTATGATTCAAGGCCCCGTGCTGTTATTATTACATTGGGAAATAAGTTGTTCAGGATACCAGAGGTAGCACCACCTGCCGCCATCTCTTTGATTACTGCAAAACAATGCAGCAAGATCATTTCCAAAACCAGGAAATTTGTTTTCCTGATGATACGCCCTCAAGGGAAGAAGAAGATAGTGGCCGCGGCCTCCAAACGGGGTCCCTCTGCATGGCAGCTACAGATGGACAAGATTGTGGAGGAATACGAAGACATCTTCACCTCCCCGGCAGGGGTTCCTCTGCACTGTCAAGTCAAGCACTCCATCGATCTGACCCCAGGTGCGCCACTACCCAATGGACCAATTTATCGGCGCTCCGTTCTGGAGAACAATGAAATCAAGAGGCAGATTCAGGAGCTCCTGCAGAAAGGTCACATCCGTCCGAGTTCTTCGCCCTGTGGGAGCCCGATAGTGTTGGTACAGAAGAAGGATGGGACATGGAGACTCTGTATTGACTATCGGGCGCTGAACAAGATCACTATCCGTAATAGGTACCCGATCCCGCGGATTGATGACCTCCTAGACCAACTAAAGGGGGCGAAATATTTCAGCAAGATTGATCTGAAGTCAGGATATCACCAGGTACCAATTGAACCCTCAGATGTGTGGAAGACTGCCTTCAAATCCAAGGAGGACCTCTTCGAATGGTTGGTCATGCCTTTCGGATTGACGAATGCTCCTGCAACCTTTATGAGGCTAATGGATGACATCTTGCGGCCATTCACCAACTCCTTTGTAGTAGTATATTTGGATGACATTCTGATCTTTAGCCAGAGTTGGGAAGAGCACCTCCACCACATCCGACAGGTTCTCCAAACACTGCGGCAACACAAGCTATGTGCCAATTTGGAGAAATGCACTTTTGGCATGACCGAGGTTCAGTATCTGGGATACATCATTGATGAATAGGGGGTGCATGTCGATCCAGCCAAGGTCCAAGTCATTCGGGATTGGCCCTCTCCAACCACTCTAACAGAGCTCCGCAGCTTTCTAGGTCTTGCCAACTTCTACCGCAGGTTTGTGTTGGGATTTTCTCATATTTCTTGGCCCTTGAGTCAAGTCACCAAGGGCAGGGCGAAAGCAAAATTCTTTTGGTTTGAATCTCAACAGAAGGCATTCAGGGAGTTGAAGGATCGCCTCTGCACGGCACCAGTGCTCGCGTTACCAGATTTACAACAACCATTTGAGGTCGAGACAGATGCCTCTGACTATGCTATTGGGGCAGTCCTTACTCAACATGGACATCCAGTGGCATATCACAGTGAAACACTTTCAGACACAGTCTGGAAGTACCCCACTTATGATAAAGAGATGTATTCCATTGTACAAGCCTGCCAACAATGGAAGCATTACATTTTGGGGAAGGAAACGGTCATCCACACAGACCACCGACCTCTGCAGTTCATACAGACCCAAGGGAAATTTCAGAATGATCGCCATCAGAAGTGGTCAACATACCTGCAACAGTTTCACTTGAATATCAAGTATAAAAAGGGAAGCACCAATAATGTTGCAGATTGCCTCAGTTGACCACCGATCATGGCGCTAACCACCGTGCTCAACTCTTGCGGGCACGAGATTTCTGATTGGCCACTTCTCTACAAAAGCGACCCAGAATTCGGCCACACATACAAGACACTCTTGGAGGGTCGGCAGGTTGAAGATTTTCACCTCCAGGATGCCCTATTATGCCACCTCGGTCACCTCTGTGTTCCTTCAAGCGAGCGTGCCAAGATGATTTGGGAAGCACACTAAAGTCGGGCTGCTGGGCATTTCGGGGTCGAGAAAACAGTGACAGTACTGCAAAACTATTTCTATTGGCCGAATCTTTGACAGGATGTTGGGAAGTACATCCGATCATGTACTGCCTGTGCCATTGCCAAACTGACCATTAAGAAGCAAGGCCTCTATACCCCGTTGCCTACCCCTAGTCGACCTTGGGAATCCATCTCCATGGATTACATGTCAGGCCTTCCTTCCACTAAGCATGGAAATGACTGTGTTTTTGTGGTCGTCGACAGGTTCTCAAAGATGGCCATTATGATGGCCTGCAAGAAGAATATCACAGCAGAAGCCACTGCTAAACTCTTCTTTGAACGAGTGTGGGTGCACTTTGGGATCCCACAGTCTATCATCTCAGATTGGGACAGTCGGTTTCTCAGCACCTTTTGGTCCAGTCTCTGGTCAATGCTGGACACCAAACTCACGAAGTCCACAGCCTTCCATCCTCAAACTGATGGCCAGACAGAGGTTGTCAATAGGATGATTGTGCACATTCTGCACATGTATAACTCAAAGCATCCACGCACATGGGATGAGAGCCTCCCCTACGTTCAACACAGCTACAACCGAGCTCTTCACAGCTCCACTGGCCATAGCCCTTTTCAGGTGGGTTTGGGATTCCAGCCACTATGCCCCATTGATGTGGCCATGCCACTTGCAGCTACTCACATGAATTCAACTCATGTCCAGTTCGAAACAGATAAGGCCACCAGCTTCATTGAGCGCATCCAACATATTCGCCAGCAGGTCCATGACATTCTTGAGAAATCAAATGCCAAGTACAAGCAGCGACATGATCAACATCGGGTGCCACACAAGTTTCAGGTGGGCGACAAAGTCTGGTTGCATTTGCAAAAGGAACGCCTTACTGGAGCCTATCGGAAATTGAGACCACTCCGATATGGTCCTTACACCATTACTAAGGCTATGGGAGACAATGCATTTGAGCTCAGCATTCCCCCATTCCTTGGCCTGCACCCAGTATTTAATGTGGACCGCCTTCGGCCATACTTTCCACCATTGCTAGACACATCCGACATTGCAGAACAGCTCAAACCCACAGAATTAAATCCAGATTGCATGGAACAAGCTGCAACTGATCGGATCATGGAAACACAGATCAAGAACACTCGCCAACAGAATATCCAACTGTATCGAGTTGTCAAAGCGGGCCAACTCCTTCAGCAGGGCAAGTGGCTCACCAGGGAACAAGTTCAGCAGAAGTTTCCTCATCTCATGGAGGAGCTCAACGCAATGGGGACCATTGCTTCCTAAGGGGGGAGGAATGATCCAGGTGGATATTGGTGGCCACCTGCCAAGTCCACCTGGACCCCCACCATTGTCTTTCTCAGCATTTTCAGTTTCCTTAATTGTAGCACAACTTACTATTTTTAGCAGTTTTTCGGGTCCTGAACTTCCGGAGCCGTTTTGAGGCCCTAAACGACGTTTTTTGGGGAATCCAGGGGCAACACGAGTCCATGGAATGGACTGGTGTTGCCCGTTCCAACAATGATAGTGCTCGGATAGATCTTTCTAATGAGCTATTGTACGCGTCAAACGGAGATCATATGCCAAAGTTACGACCCCGGGAAGTTGATGTACCAACTTACCCCCAAACGGGGCCCACAGTTTGGCGTTTCATCTCCTAGGGTTAGGTTTTGGAATGTTAAGGGGTTTTCCATTGTTTCTCAACAATAAATAGGCCTTCGAGCCTCATTGTAACATAGTTCAGAGGCATGTAGCCATCACATCTCTTCTCAGAGATAAGCTACCATCGCCCTAGCTAGTTTATTGCCATTTCTGTTTGTAAGCATATTTCAGTGTTTTCCATTAATGAAATGAAGTATTATTTCCGCTGCATCTTTGTGTATATGGTTATCTATGTAATTTGTTGCGTTCCTGTTTAAATCTGGATCAACAAACCTCCCGATATTGGTGGAGGTTGACATTTACTTTTTTACCGGGTTGATGTCGCGAGGGGAGGTGCTTCCTTATCCCCTTCCAGGAGGGGATGATGGCATGAGGGTTAGGGATGATGGGCACTACGGTCTAGACCCTATTTTAGATGGTTGCGTGAGGATCGTAGTGATGGAGGATCTAGCTGAGTGAGCAACGCTGGCTATGATCGTTAGACTTGTAGGGTCAGCATCCCCCAATCTGTGCTCAAGGTCGCATATTTCAGTTTTGCAGCTACTTCAAGCGGGGCTATTCTTTGACCGGGCCCGAATAGTGTGGAATGGGATGGTGTCGCAGCTTACCCAGGTTCAACAATTGTTGTTGAAGAGTTTTGGTTATGGGAGTTTGATTTGCAACATACTCTATGAGAGGGTGGTTATGCTTCACCCTGTTCTTGCAGTACCAATGGGGCCTCCTTGGGAGCCTTGCATGCATCGTTGGGGACGGGCGATGCCATGGGAGGGTGTAAGAGAGGTGGGTCGGTACTGGACTGATGTGGTACAACATTGGTTCGAGTCCAACCCCCAACTGATATTGGACTACCCGTACCATGGGGTTGACTTCTGGGGATATCCGGAGATGGGGATCCCTCTAGGTGCTACCAGGGGGTGATTAAGTATATGTTTGTTAATTCTGTATTTGTATACATATGTGTTTTTTCATGTATTTATAATTTACGATGATATCGACATTGTGCTTTGTTTACTTGTAGATGCAGGGTTGCGAGGAAGTCCACTGACCTTTCTGGTTGGACATGATCTGAGGCATATGGGAGTTGTGGGGGATGTGCCTATTCCTTTGGGACCCCGGGTACCGAGGCCACTGGCTGCTCCTCGGGGTGGTTTAGAGCAACTGGCACAACAACCTCGGTTTGAGATTGGTGGTCCCTATAGAGAGGGGGCTATGGATACAGAGAGACTGGTTCCGCGAGTTGAGGAGGCTAAGGCGCGGCAAGATGTTGCAGAGGTGGAGTTACAACGGTACCGCGACTCTTGGAGATGAGAAGAGACCTTGATCGGAGGTGTGCCCTTTGAGGGATGGGCTCACATTCCCAAGGTTTTGATTGAGATGATGATGTCCCAGCAGTGGGAGCATCAGATGACTTTGCGCTGTATTTCTATGACGACGACTACAACTAGTCCCATCTTGGCTCTTGATGCGCAGATGGTGCCACTAGGGCCCTAGGGAGAGTGGCTATGTATATTTGTTTTTTGGTCAAGATGATGTATGCACCAGGGAAATCACCCATTTATGAGGATGCTCTCCTGTATTTTTTGGTAACTTATCCTTCCTTGTCCTGGGCTAGTGATTTTTGAACTCATATATATATTTTTGATGTATATACGAGACTATTTTTGGCAACTCTCATGATGTGATATATGCGTCCATACTTCTTGGTGTATTTCTGCATTTGTGTTTCTAGATGTATCTTGTGTTGATGTTTTTATATATCTTGATGGTTATATATGTGTGATGCATGCCAGTCTAGGATTTGATTAGCGATGTGATCAACTATATGATTTTGATCTCTGGGTATATGTGTAAATGTGATTTGATCAAAATGTCTAGCTAACCTTTGTGCATGCAGATATTTACGAAAAAGGCATGGATCATGGACTTGGAATGTCCTATTTAACTGGGATACTACAAGATGGGAATCAAGGAATACATGCAGGTGACAGATACCTAGGTGGTGGGCATCGACCAAGAGGCCTATGACAACATCATATTCTGCTTGATTGTTGGTGGCTGACATGGTACAAAGTCCATTAGAGAGATGAGGTGCTCGGTTAGGAGAGTATACAGCTCATGCTGCAACAACGATATTTTGCGACCATTGAGATGTGTTGTCAACGAACCCGTGCTGATAAGCTGATGGAATATCCATCTGTTTACATAAGATGAGAGAGCGATTTTTAGAATACATCTATGATGACGTGATCATCATAAACAATAAGTCATTGTACGTACATGCTTACTCTAACATTTTATGGTTGAAATTTTTTGAGGTAGAGACCATTGATGAGATTTTTTAGGCAAGTCCCGACAAGCTCTGATAATATGTATGCCTCCTTGTGGAGGCAATGTTTGTTGATGTGTGGGCCCTTCCAAAGGGTTTCAAACTTCTGTTGTTCCATGCACATGGTTTCTCTGAACTGGTTTGACGCTAACTGCATAGATTGTATGAGAGGTGACGCTACTCATGGCATGGGATGTTGATGCCTCTTTATCATTGTGTGACATGATATCTTGTGGAGGTATCCATGTCTGGGGCAAGGTCTGGTTATTGCGAGATATGATGTCTTGTGGAGGTATCCGTCTCTGGGACGAGGTCTTGTTATGATGTGGCCTGTTTGTGTGGGTTGGTTTTAGTGCTGCTCTTGCTGCATGGAACCATGTAAGGTACTAACAATTCCTTGTGTGGTGGAATTGAGAGCATATGCAACAATAATACTACATAATTTTTTCTTGGTTTGAGAAGTGATTATAGGGTATTTGAGCTACTAAGTGGAATATATCATTGAATCTACTCAGTTTGCAGCATTTATTAATCAAATGATTGGGTTTGTCGCATAATGCGCATGTAATGGGCGAATTTCTTTTCCAAGTGGTTTTTTATTGATTTTGGCATGATCTAGAATGGTGATGGTGATGGGAGGTGAAATGGCGGGGGCCTAGCCATCTTTTCTCTTCAAACAGACATAGGTCATCTAGGGGTCTTTCTTCGCTGGGTGGGGGAATGGGTTATGTGGATTTTATATCTGAGTCCAATAGATAGGTATTTTCTTTTACGAAGTTACATATGCACTTCACTGTTTTGTGGAATTGAGGAAGGTGAGGGCACCTCCTTTTGTGATGGTTCTCCTTGCATATAGTGCATACATGGTATTGATGCCTAGACCTCTTTCTTTGGTCCTCCAGGGTGTTGGGGCGGACTTGGTAGCGTGTCCATAATTCTGGGCACCAGTCTACCGGATGGGTAGGGTCATCACATATAGCACATGGTAAAGTAGAGGGGTGGAAATATGTCTTATTCTGCCTTCGTGTGTTGTAGGCAGGTGCAGAGCTAGATGATGCCTCTTCCTGTATGTAGAAGATGTTTTGGCATTTATCATTCTGTGGAGGTGGGGTTGGCACTATGGGATCATTGTTGTTGGTTTGGATGAGACCTTTTAGTGTCTTTTGGAGTTCAAGGATATTCAGACAATGATGAGTGTAGTGTCCATATTTATTGCATATGGCGCACACATGGTTGGTGTGTACTTCCTTGTTACACAAGGGTATGAATTTTGCTCCTTTTGGTGGAGCTAGGGTTACTGATGTTTTGGAGGAATTCATGATTGTTTTTAACTCATCTATTTTGAGGGCATATATGAGTTGGGTGCCTGAATTCCTCACATAACGCACAGGGTTGTACAGGTTTGGAGGAGTTGGAAGTTTCTCCTTTTTTACCATTTTGTTTTGCTTTTCTGGTAGATTCAATAGTGGTAGGTGCCAGACGGTTTTGAGTATGGTTGTTCCTCTGAAATCGAGGTACATGGAATCTCCCTTCCTACATGTGTCCTGACTCATTTGACATGGTTGTGGGGACTAAGTACCAAACTTTTATTACGAGAGTCAGATTTGGTAATGTGAGGGCTTCCATGGCTTGGTGTGAGATGAACCCAGGTGGGGCACATAAGAATGGGGTTTGCGTAATTGAAGGGGGGTAAAGACATGACTTCTTCAATTGTAGGGGGTGAAGTGTCTAGAACTGATTCTAGTGTTTATGCTGTGTTTGATGAAGTCATCATGCAAACCGATGCTCCGGTATTTGGGACAAGCTCTTGTATTACCGGAGGGTCTCCTGGGAATGTTCCTAGGAGGTTTGATGACTTAAACTGGCCTGGGCTGAGCTCAGTGTAAGTAGTGACCACCTCTTGGGATACTAAGGGAAACACACCATCTGGTGTGGGTGAATTTGTCTTCTCATAGTACATGAGTTGATCAATGGTAATGAACTTCCCATCATGGGGGAACATCATGATTCTAAATATTGATGAGGCGACTACAAGCATTTCATACATATATATTTGGCCTAGTAGGATGTTGTAATCCAACTGGGCGTCGAGTACTTCAATGTCTATTAACATAATTTTTCTAGCCAACTTAACTGGCATGCTAGGGTATAAACCGACAGGAGCAGAAGGGTGTCCATCATATGCTCTGAGCGTTATGTTAGAAGGATTAAGTTCAAGGGATCCTAATTTTTTCCCTACGGATTTGGACATGATGCATGTGGAAGCCCCTTCGTCAACGATGCAATGATGTATATTGATATTTTGGATTGAGATAGGGATTTGGAAAGTGATGGATGAGGGCAACCATGGAGTACCTTTCTCCAAGTCAAAGACCATGAGGCAAGAATCGGATGGGTCCGCTGGGTTGGGCACGTCTGCAAGACTTCAAGCGCTGACATAGTTGATGGTGATTGAGCTAAGTCATCGACTATGCTGTAACTATGGGAAGCTTTTGAATTGGGCCCTGCGCACCGTAAAGGTCCTTTAACCATTTTGGGCATGACATCTATGGGAGGTCACGTAATGGTCAATGGTCCAGTAGGTATGGTCGTAACTGAGGTGGATGGATTGGGCTTTGGGGGAGTCTCATAAGTTCGATTCCTTGTTTGCAAGAGGATGTCCTTTCCTGGCATGAATATATCATGGTTAGGAGTATTGTTGAGGTTCCCTCCAGATGGGTGAGCTTGGGAAATTTGTTGTTGTGTGTTAACAATTCCCTGATGGGGGAAGGGTTCTTGCATGACTACAGTTAGTTGGCCACTTTGCCCCCTACTGTCTTGTATCCTTTTTAAATCAAGAAGTTGAGGACAGTGATGGGTATAATGGCTCTATTCCCCGTAGATAGTGCATCCATGATTAGTTCAGAGACTAGTGTTCTTGCCTTATTTCTGCGAGTTTTTATTGGTTGTACCCTGGTTTTGGTTTTGGTTGGGGTTATCCCTTCCTGGTGCCCTTGGGGGTTGCTACTGATTGTTGCCTCCCCGCTCGGGCTCTCCCTTTGGCTTATTTTTTGGTTTTTTCCTAGCACTGTTAGAAGGATTAACCAAATTTGGTTGTTCTTTTGATTGATGCGGTGAAGCGAGAGATGGTTGCACTAGATTTACCCGTGCATTATTTTTCTTTGGCGGGATATTTTGTTGCAGTGTTGGGAAAGGAGAATATTGGTTCTCCTGTCCCTGGTTAATGTACTAGTTTGAGGGAGCATACATTTTATCCATACTCTAGGAGGAGTATTGATTTCCCTGTGGGGGATGATACGAGCCTCCTTGTGGGGGCTGGTGCTGGTTAACCCTATTGCCTATATTCTGCATAGGTGCGGGTTGACCATTATAATACCCTGTATTTTGTAATGGTGGTGTAGCATCGTAACATGAGCCACTATTGTTGTGATTTCTTGGGGATAAGGCCTCAATTAGTCCGTCAACAGTATTGGATGCACCTGCTATTTCTCGATAAGATTGCAGGCGCGAGGCGTTTGGAAGTACGTGGTAAATGTACCTCGACCGGTTGTAGCTCAAATCCAGTTGTTGGGCTTTACTAATGGCTTCTTCCTTACTTTGCAGGAATGTTTTAGCCACATATTTTGAGATTTAGGAGTTGAGGGATCTCAAGAAATTGTTCAGGAGGACTTTATCTTAAAAGTCAGTTTTGCACAAGCTGTGACGTTTCGCTATTCATGGATATGGTCCGAGATATGCGTAGCTTGTGTTTGTTTGAAATTGGTTAGAATTTCTAACCCTGAATCACGACGGACTGGGAGTTGGAAGAAAGTAAGGAATGCATTAGCTAAAGAGCTAAATGTTCTGTGAGACATAGAGGGCTATTCTATGTACCACTTCACAGCGGGCCCTATTAGGGTGCGTTGAAATATCCTTAATATAATTGTATATTTTGTGATACTATTAGATGAACACCACATGTGAAATTTCATGACATGGTTCCTTGGGTCTTTGCCTTGCTTTCCCTCGAATTTTGGAATATCTGAAGGGAGCTTTATGGGCATAGCTGACCAATTTTGGCCATGCTCGATCGGGTCATTTGTGAGCTTACTTAAATCTAGGAGATTTAATAAAGATAAGAATGAGATCTGTGCATTACCTGCCATCGCAAAACGATTACCCTTATGGGTAGCTCGGGGACTGTCCGGAGGAGAAGTGTGTGCACTCCCAAAGGGGGTAGCATGTGGGGATCCTTCAGGAGTGGTGAAGGGTGTACCTTGTCGAGGAGGAGTTCCAAGCAAAGTTTCACCAATAAAGGAAGATCCAATAATGGTGGCTAAGTGACGTCCTCTCCACCTAAACGGTGGGAGTCCTGGTACACCTCCCGGAAATGGGGGGAGGTTTAAAAAATGCCTAGATCGACAGGGGAGCCATGGGGTCCCCTATGGTGTTGATTTAGATTGTGCGCTACTTTGTTTTTGGTTATGGATGGAGATAAATATCAATACAATTGGATCACATACATAAAGCAAAGCGAAAATATAAATGGTTTATTTTTCTTTAATTTAAATTATGTGACCAAGCAAATAAGAAAAAGGTTTTTTGTTTGTTGCATATGATAAAGAGCCATATGAAGACCTAATCGTCATGTCCACTCTCAAAGTAATTGTGCCTTACAGAGATAACCTCTTATGGGTCTTGGGGCAACGTCCCAAAAGAACTGGTGACGCCTTCCAGCAGCCGAGGAATCAACCAAGGTAAGGGTCAAGTGTTTCCTGCATCGTTACCTATAGGGAAGGATTCTCTAGATTTTGTAACAACCTTGAAATTAAAACATGCAACTAATTAGATCAATGATGTGATTTACAATTAACACACCTCTCTTCAACTATTAGCATAGAATTTTTAAGAAATAGGAGAAAAAACAAATTATTTGTAGCGATGATATTCCTTACTTGTAATTTCGAAGTTGAATGTTATTTGAATCTTGCTAACTGCAACAAAGTTTTGGGGATGACTCTCCACCCAATCATAGGCTCAGCTGCATATAATCTTTCTACAACTGGCCACCCCCGAGACCTCAATCAACGTACTACTTCCAGGGAATCCTTTGTCTCACCACACTTTTCTCCCAAGAGAATGGATGATGTAATGATCTCTTATCTTCCTCATCGTCTATTAAATAGACCAAACATTGGAAAGGGAATCGCATGCACACATTCCATGTGTCAACATGCAACTTTTTATTTTTTATTTTAAGTTTTACTTAAGTTAAATTTTCTCTTAATTTATTTCTTTATTATTTTATTCATTTTTACTTTTTCATAACTTTACTTATTTTTACTATTTTTATAGTTCTCTTAGTTAACCCTTTCTTATTTTATTTTACTTATTGTTACTATTTTATAGTTTACTTTTATATATACTTATTTAGAACTCTAGTATTGTTATTTACTATTTTATTTATTTGCTATTATTATATTTCTTCATTATTTATTATCTATTTACTATTATTATCTTTTCTTTATTGTTCTTTATTTATTTGCTTATATTTTAATATTATATTATTATTATTATTATTATTATTATGGGACATTGCAGATTTGGTAACTAAGTACCTTCGTCCCACGTGAGCATTCAAGTCTTTATCTTCTTGGTAATCGGTTACCAGTACCGAGCACTAGATGGGTCAGGTAGCCCCAAAGAGTACCACATGCACTGGGCCTAAGCCGAACCCCCTCTAAATCAGGTCTCTTCCATGCTCAAGTTTTCTTTTCCATGGGATGGTTGAAGGATTTTTAAGCTCCCTAGAAAGTCAACAACTATGTTTCAATGGTGAAGCATGACCATGGCAGCTTATGGGATGCCTACCCCCAATGGTCCTAACCTGAACTATAAATTTTTTGGTGGCCCCTGTGGGGAAATTTAATTTGTTCAAGTTATGGTTGTTTTTAAAGAGGCTTAATTCACTTATGGGGTGACTTTGTAAGCCAAAATAGACTAAGTAACCAAAGATCCAAAAGATGGATGATCTTTGAGTACAAAGTGTATGGAGGCTTAGTGTGTGATGCAAGTGAGAATACAAGTGTGATAAGATTTGGATATGCGATGATCCTTTTTAATATCCTTCTAACTACACTAGGTGTTGGTTGTTCCTTGCATGTAAAAAGAAATTTGTTTGTGGATTATGGGCCACTTAATTTTTCCTATTAAACTATGTGGAGTTTAATAAGGGAGATGGAAATTCAAATATTTTGAAGAAGGTTTTCATATGAAATCTCAGGTTTGCCTAGGAGACGCAAGGGAAGCAGGGATTACTCACTTTCTCTACTAAAATTTTCTCCTAGTACCAAAAACATTCTTTGGTTAGTAGTAAGATTTGTGGAAAATGGGCCACTTAATTGCTTCACTAATTAAGCTAATATGATTTGCATAAAATTAAGTGAAATGGTTTGAAAACATATGTGGATTATGACCACTTACTTTCCTCCCTAATTAAGCTATGTGGGTATTTGTTGCAAATAAATAAGTAAATAAATAAAAATATCTAATTGCTTGATGAATTAGGGTTCATTCAAGCAACCAGGGGTACTGAACAGAAAACACAAAATGCAAAGGTGAAGGCAATTCACTAGAGGTTGCCAATCACCTGAGAAAACTGAAAAATACAAGGCTTTTTTGTTTGCGCGTGTGTTTGGTAGAAACAGATGCCAGCTTCACAGTTTTTTCAGAAACAGATGCACGCTTCATGGTTTTTTTAGAAACAGACGCATGCTTCATGTCTATTAGAGAAAAAAAAGAGCGGGCGAGAAAAATCTGAAAACACTTCACTTCCACAGGCTCAGAACAGATCCCGGGGAAATTTAAAAAATCTAAGGAGGTGAGGAGTGCCTTGAAGGATGTTTGTGCAGAGAGTAGGTCCTACAAACAATCTCTAGTTTAATGAAAAGAGATTAGTATGGTCACCATTCCTATTGTAGTTTTTTTGGAGCACAAGTGTACTAAAAAAAACCCCCTTCGCAGTGGATTGTTACCTGCAAAGGAGCACAATCAAAATTGGTGCTGTTAGTGGACAAACGTAAATAAACACAACATTGTAAATAGTGGAAACAATGCATTCAAAAACATAAACTTAAACAAAGAGGTGCATGAACACAATAATTCTCAAATGGAGCAAACACATCAATAATATATGGAAAAATCTTCCTTTATTGATTGCTGGTGGTAGAGGTTGAATACAATCATAATACTACACTTGAAGATAATTCCTTGAGCTAGGGAGGTCAACAATCCTCAACAAAGGGGTTTCCTTTCCTCAATCTCTTTGCAAGTTTATCCTCTCTCTCAAAGAAGTGTGAAGACTCTCTAAAGGGTGGATTCCTCTTCACTCACTAAGATGTTGGGTTGCATAGAAGCAATTTGACCAACATGCTAATGATCTTCACTTCCTTGGTTTCAACAATGTAATGGTGGTTTTGTTACAAGCAATTTGGCCAACATAACAATGTCTCTTCTTTTGGATCTCCCATGGCCTGTTTATATAGAGTTTTTTGAATCCCTCTTCCCTCTCTTGGTACATGTATGATAAAGACACATGAGTAGGACAAGAGGATTCCATTGAGGGATGCACTTCTCCAAGGAGACTCGAATTCAACTGTACTAGGCCGATCTCGTATCAAGAAATCAGCTCCAAGTGTTTAGAGTGGTCATGGACTGCTGAGTTACCTTTTCTGCAACCGCGTGCATTTAGTGAAGAAATATACGCGCGACCTTAATTGATTTCCTTTATAAAATTTAGATCTCAGGAGAACCTTTTATTTTTGAATATTTATAATGTATTCGGCTAGAAAAATGTCCAACTGTGTATTCTACTAGACACTTTTAATGTCTTCTGGATTGTACTTGCAGGTGTACGATTTTTGGTGTTAATACCAATGACAACACACAACCATAAAATCACATGCATATACCATTCGTCCATAAATCAACAAGGAAATCACACATGAAATGTATTACCTGCAAAGCAATCCAAATATAGCTATTGATCTAAATTGTTCCCTTGCACTTTCTCGCTTTCCCTTTCATTCTTTATCCAAATCCAATGTTTTCCAAATTGCTCCAAGAATGATCCAAGAATATTCTAAGGGTGTAAGAGTATAGAGTGAAAGAGAGCTCTACCCAAAAACTGTCAAAAATCTATGAATTTATCCTCAAAAGCCTTTTTATCATTGAGACCTCCATTTTCTTCATTTTCCTCCATTTTTACTTCAATTTCCCCCTCATGCAAATATGTGTCTCTTCACCTTCCTTTTCTTCTATTTTCCTTTTTTTTTCATAAATAAAATGCCAATTAATGCCTCTTTTCCCTTGCCAATGCCTTTGCCAATTTCAATAGCCATTAATTAATCACAAGTGATACCCATCACTATGTTTTTCCCAACATTCATATTTGAATATGTGTCCCAATGATCTTGGTCTTATTTTTCCTTTATTAACGTTTATCACATGAACTTTTAGCTCGGGGTTATTACTGGAAAGTGTCGCAATTTTTGGCATATAAGGCGACATAGTTATAACACTCTCATTGCACAAACTTATTTTAACGTCGATTATCCGATGCTCCACCGTCAAACTTACTACTCAGCACTGACATAACGAAGCATCAGAGGTATAACACTCCTATCGCACAAACTTGTTCTATTGTTGATTATTCGACACTAAATCGATGGACACTCATGTCATACTAGACTAACAAAGTGTCAAATATCTGACATTAAAGTGTCACCAATTTTCCATGTAAAGTGGAGGATATTCGACGTTAAATCACCAAATATCCAATGAATGTGGGCATCTCCACCGACGTTTTTTACATCGCATATTTGATACGTGGCATTATAAAACTGACCTCAAAGCATCAAAATTTTAATGACATTTTTAGCCATTTTTGGCGTCAGATATTGATTGTCATCCATTTGAATATCTGATGCTTAATAAAGTGTCGACTATTCGACACAATTCCAATTATGAGTTGCTCAACTCCAATGTGTTGCATATCTGACAAATAATCGTCACATGTTGGTCCCATTTCTACTAGTGAGAGCAGATCTTGGATTTGAGGTTGAGTTAAGCTCAACAACTGATATGAAGGGAAAGAAAGTAATTACCTTCATGCAATCATTAAAAAATGTAGACAACATAGCATCCAAAGATGATCCAATGCAACAACAAAGAGAAAAAGGGGCCATGTAGTCAAATTTGTAACCAAATACAAATCATCTATTGCAAAATAGAAGATGCAAATCAATTCAACAAAATTTTAACAATGCAGGAGAGGTTAACTAAATTTCTCAAAGAATAGCTCAATAAAATCTTTAGAAACCAATTATCTCCCAGGTACGAAGACATATTTCCATGCTACTATTTTACTTGAACAAATTATGGGCACAACACAATAAATTATAGGGTGAATTTGTTGTTTAGATAGCTTAGGCCATGAAGAAGAAATTATCAGCCAAATAACCATTTTTTCAAGAAAAATATTAGCAACACAGGTACAACAACTCATTGTCCCCAATTGAAAATTTTGATTCAATGTTATGCTTGTCATAATTTTGGCCACAGAGCAACTGATTGTAGACTTGTTAACAAAAGGCTCAATCTAAAATTCAAGAAAACAAGATAGCAACCCAAAATATGGAAGGAAAATGAAAATATAGAGAATTGTAATGTGGTTTTATATGCCCAGGATGAAGGAATCCATTGGTATGTGGATAGTGGCTATTCCAAGCACATGTTTGGAGATAAAAGTAAGTTATTGTCATGGAAACATGTCAGTAAAGGTAATGTGACCTTTGATAATAATGCACCTTGCAAAATTGTGGGTAAAGGAATTGTCAGCCTTGCTAATAGTAGAGGTAAATCTAAGGATGTGTGGCCAAGGTTATTATGTGTTGTTAAAATCTAAAAATTATCAGATTAAGTCTGCAGGCATGGGAGAGATAGTAGTTGAAGTTGTTAGAATAGACAACAATGTCTATGTGCTAAAAGATAAGACAAAGAGGCGTTGTTTGTCAAATATTGATGAGATATGGTTGTGGCATCAAAGGCTAGGACATCTGAATTTTGATCAGATTGTCAAATTGGGAAAGAAATATGTTGCTAGAGATCTTCTAAAGATCTCAAAGCCAAAAGCACGATTTGCAAGTCTTGTTAGATTGGAAAAAAAAGTTCAAGTACCATTCAATTCCACAAAGAACACATCAACCAAACCCTTGCAACTGATGCATATGGACTTATGTGGTCCTTCAAGAACTAAAACACCTTTAGGTAAATTATATTTCATACTTAGCATTGATCATTTTAGCAAAATGATGTGGGTGACATTTTTGAGAGAAATATAAGAGGAATTTGAGAAGTTTAAAAACTTTAATGCCATGGCAGAGAATGAGACTGATTTGAAAATAAAGTGCATAAGGTTTGATAATGGAGGTGAGTTTTCTTCAAAACATTTTGATGAATTTTGAAAGTGATGTGGCATCAAAAGGAAATTTACCATAGGAGGGACTCCACAATAGAATTGTGTAGTAGAGAGAGCCAATAGATCAGTTCAGAAGTTAGCTAGAGCCATGATGGGAGAAAGATGAATATCACAGAGATTCTGGGCTGAAGCCATTCATATAGTAGTGGTGATTTTAAACAAAGAACACATCAGACCAAATAGTGACGAAATTCCATATAAGCTTTGGTATGGATGACTTGCTACAGTCAAGCATTTCAGAGTGTTTGGAAGCAAGTGTTATATCAATAAGAATGATGAAAATCTTGGCAAGTTTGATGCAAGGGTTGATGAAGGTATTTTTCTTGGATACTCTTAAACTATAAAGGGTTATAGATGTTATAATAAAAATACAAGAAAAATAATTGATTATGTTGATGTTAAAGTTGATGAGCACATTGAGATTGAAGACAATCAACTAGTGAATATTAACTCCAATGATACAATAAAAAATGATGATAAGGATGATGAGCCAATTTTAGATTAATACATTGAAGAATGCCTCAGTACAAAAATTATCCAAAGATCCTACAAGGTATGTGAAAAAACACCACCCAGTTGACCAAATTTTTGGTGACTTGAATTCAGTTGTTTAGACAAGAAGAAGATTATTAAATCCCCCTGCTCAATAACATGTAGTTATGCTATTATGATACAACCAAAGGATTTTTCTCAATCCAACGAAGATGACATTTGGTTAAAGACCATTAATGAAGATCTTGATCATATCAATAAAAATCAAACATGGGAGCTTGTTAATAGACAAACAAACAAGAATGTTATTGGCACGAAGTGGGTCTTCAGGAACAAATTGAATAAACATAGTGAAGTGGTAAGAAACAAATAAAGGTTAGTTTGCACAAATTGAAGGCTTAGACGTTGATGAGACCTTTTCTCCCATTGCTTGATTGGAATAAATATGCATGTTCTTGGATTTTTCTAGTTTCAATAAATTTCAGATATATCAGATGGATGTCAAATCTTCCCTTTTAAATGGAGAATTACAGGAATAAGTTGATACAAAGAAATTTTGTGGTTTTCAATTATCGTATCATCTTGATTATGTTTTCAAGCTGAAAAAGGCCTTGTATAGTCTTAAGAAAGCCCTAAGGGCTTGGTATTCCAAGTTAGATATTATTTTCTCAAGTATGGTTTTAAAAGAGGCACAACTGATAGTAATTTGTAGCTGATATGATGGAAAACTAATAATGGAAAATTTTCATTGGTGGTTTCCCATTTTGATGACATTATTTTTGCCAGTGATTTATATCAACTAACAAGCCAATTTGTAGCTGATAGGAAGGCAAAGTTTGAGATGTTTATTCTTAGGGAACTTTCTTATTTCCTTGGTTTGTAGATTTCACAATGTTAAAAAGTATTTTTTATCTCATAAAGAAAGTATCTCAAGGAAGTTTTGAAGAAATTTAGTATGGAGGAATATTCTTTGGTAAGCACTCCAATGGCCACTAGATCCAAACTTAGCAAGATTTATGAAACACCAGAGGGGGATCAAACTTTATGTAGATATATTACTGGAAACCCCTTATACAAGACATTATGCAAGTTGTTGGTATTGTTGGAATATTTCAAGCATACCCCAGACAGAGTCACCTCCTAGTAGGAAATAGGATTCTCAAATACCTAAAAGAAAGAATCTACTATGGACTTTGGTACCCCAAAGGTAAATATTTTTCACTAACTGCCTTACTGATGTTGATTGGGAATATAATGTAGATGACTAAAAAATCACTAGTGGTGGTGCTTTCTTTCTTGGTGAATGCCTTATTTCATGGTTGAGCAAGAAGCAAGATTCAATTTCTCTCTCTACTACTGAAGTAGAATATATAACAACAACTTCTTGTTGCACTAAGTTATTATGGATGAAGTAAACTTTACAAGATGTGCAAGTGTTATATTATTAGCTTATACCAATCATCTATGATAATACAAGTGCAATCAACATGTCCAAGAACCCTTCTTTCCACTAAAAGACAATGCATATTCCAATTAAGTATCACTTCCTCAGAGAGAAAGCTGTAAATCAGATTTTCAAGGTGGAGTATGTACCTAAAAAAGAGAAGGTAGCTGATATATTCACCAAACTTCTCCCAAGAGATCAATTTGAGTACTTAAGGCAAATATTGGGAGTAGTACCTCTTAACTCCTTCCACTATATCTTCCTCAAAGAGGAAGAAGGGCAGTTAGCAAGCACTTAGCAAATGAAAAGGAAGCTGATAGGTCCATAGGATTAGAAATATAGGGGGAGGCTATTATTTTATTTGACATTGATGTCAAAGGGAGAGAAGTAAACTAAAGGGGGAGGAGTGCCAAAAGGAGAAGAAGTAAGAGAAGTACACTTTTCTTTTATGATTGTGTTTTCGGTGTTTCCATCAATGATAAAGGGGGGGAAGTTAGACATAAGTTGTCATTGATGGAAAAGACAAACATGGGTGCAAGCATATTGCTTAAAGAGAAGAGATCTTGGAGCCATTTTCAGTTTAGAATATCATCTCAATAGATATTGGAAATTTCTCATATGGATAGATCTTGGAAATATTTTTTCTACAGTATATGGAAGTTTGAAAATGATCCCATGGATCTAAAGTTATGTCCAGTCAAAGTTAGGTAATAAAAGCCCAATTTATGGAGCTAAATTGGTGCTAAGGTGTTAGTTGGCAGTAAGTTTGGAAAAAAATTCACATAGGAGTTGGCAGAGTGACAGTTAAACTGTGGGCAAGTTGTGGGTGGATTTCGTTCCATGCATTACCTCTATCTCATTAGAGAAAGAGTGGTGGCCCAATATTTCTCAAGGATTAAACAACAGAGGGGGTCTACGATGGCGAGGATTTGCCAAAATGTTGATCATGTGATCAACGATCCTTGTAAAAAGTGGACCCCCTCCCCCCTTTATCATGAAAGCACACAAGTGGGGTCTCTAAAAACCATTGGTGGTTTTACCCTGGAGATATTTGAAAGAGCAACAAGTAGACATGGCAAGACTGATGAAGCAGAGCGACGTGACAACACAAGAAAGTGGTGATTGGTACACATCATAGCAGTGGGGGTCCCCATGTACAACTCACCCTAATAGTTCTTCCCCTGAATAATAATAGGGAGCCTCATTGAAAATTCCTAGGGAAATGACAATTCACCCGTCATGTGCCACAATTTTTTTTCTCCTGGCCCTTTAAAACTTAAGAAGAAATTCGATGGAAAAATACAAGCCCAAAACCCTTACCTCCATATGGATGGCATGGAGTTTGAAAACACAGATGACACATGGCGAGCGATTATTGGATTATAGAGATGATGTGGAGCCACAAGGGCATGATGACATCAACAAGACACATGACACTAATGAGGACATGATATGTGGCATTTTTAAGTGGCCAAGTGGGCCATAAATGGATAACACATGGAACCTATAGTCTAGTGACATGTGGTAGAGGAGTACAATTGGCATCATTGTGACAGACACATCATCTCGAAAGAAGTAACCCCAAAAGAGGCTGCACATGTAGAAAAGTCTAGGGAGATAGCTCCAGGACACACTAGCATCTAGGTGGAAAAGACAAATCACCTTGGTGATTTTCTGATTGGTCCATAGGGACACGTCATCCCGATCCCTGAAAGGTTAGGCACCCCAGCGATTTTTGAATGATTCGAATGTATTTTCTCTTGGGTGATGTAGCTCCGAGACACGGTGTCAGAAAAGGCGGCATACAATTGGAGGTGCGCAAGTGGAATTAAAGGCAACCCCATTTGGACATGTAATCTCATGTGTTTGAACGTCGATGATTTCAATTGCAACACATTTATTTTTTTCCAGGGAAATAAATATGAGGGGCTAAAAGTTAATCTTAAGGACTTCGTTTCATGTGTGCGAGGTAATTGAGGGCACAAAGTTTGGTACATGTTGGTTAAGCCTTCACGTCTATAATGCAAAGGGGCAAAACTAGTGGTTATATGGATGGTCTCATGTGATGGGCCTATGTGCTTGTGAAAAAAAAAGCGTTATGTAAGTGAATAAGCCTTTAGATATACAGTCTTGATTTAGCAATAAGGGCTAAGTATTTTGGGGCTTATAAAAAGCGATTAGTGCTTACAGTAATGACTGAGTTGACAACTATATTTGGTTTTGTTGTGCTAAATTGGAAGTGTGTCAAATATGGATAACAGATGCATGAGCAAGTCAGTAGCAAAGTTAGTAGCATGAGAATATTTGGCAACTATTCGGAAGTTTAGCCAAAATTGAAAAATAGTAGCTAAAGTCTAGCTAAACCTGATATTTTCCAAAATTATAATTTTGGGAAGATTAGCTTAGTTTTTTTTGTATGGGGACAATAGATCATATATTAAATACTTCAAGAACAAATATAGAAGACTTGACATAAATGTTACATAAGCAAAAATAAGGATTTATGCATGATAAAGAGATGAAGTTAACTAAAGTTATAAACAGTAAAATTATTAGTCCTTATTATTTATAATCATAGTTTAATTTGCAAGAAAGTGGTTGATGTTATTGCTATTGGTGTTGGTGTTGGTGTTGTGTGTGTTGATGAGAGATCAGAGGATTCTAAAGGTGATTTTGTGGTGATTGGGGTATGTGATTGAAGAGAAACTTATTTGTTTTATGAAAGGAAGTGACCTTCATGATTTGAGTTTGAAAATTGAATGAAAGATGAATCAAGGAGGTTAAGAAAGTCGCAGATTGCATTCAAGGGGTTGTAGCTCCTTCAAGTAGTGGCTAGTAAACAATCAAGGCTAGGAGATAATTTTAGTAGTAGTTGATAAATAAGGGGTTGTAGCTCATTTCAGTGGTAGGTGATAAACTAGGGGTAGTTGCCCTTTTCAACAATAGCTGATAAATTAGGGAATAGTAACATCCTTTTGGTTGTAGCCAGAGAACTTTGCAACAGTAAGTTCAAGTTTTCCTTTGTGAAATTAATTGAAGAGAAGATTGAAGAATATATATGTTTAATTTTTGTTTCTTGTGTTGATTCTTGTGATGCTTATATGAATTATTGTTGAAGTGTTTATTAGTGTCCTAGTATTCATTACTTGTGATTTTTTTATTTTTTTTAAATTGTCATAATACTGATTCGCCCCCCTCTCAGTATTGTCTCGATTTCTAACAATTTTTTCATCAATTTCCATATAAATGGACCATACATCTTTATACCATTCATAATTATTTGTTACAACAATTAATGGACTATTATTACAAAAAAATTAAATTGGCTTATATAGAAAATTAAGTGTGTCAAACCATTTAATTGTAGCCATGCCATTTGATTCAACAGTACGATTAACACATAATTTTCTCTATACAACAATTAAAAAAATAAATCAACATTAAATTCATTACTGCACCTTATATTTGTGACACATCATTAGTTAGGCTCCAAGGTTGAATTCTCCTCAAGAAAGGTCCAAAGTTATCCTCCAAAGGCCTCTAATGCTCCAATGGTACCTCAAAATCCAAGTGTAATCATAAATCAACCACACCTACATGATCACTTCTGAAATCAAGGAACCTCAAGTAAAATCCTCCATGTAAGCAACCAAGTGTCTTTATGCCATCTAGGAATGAACACCCTCCTCTATAATGCCTAATGTTATTCCAAGGTGAATTATCTTGTAAGTGAGCAACCACCTCTCCATGTGCACATCATGAAGAATGCCATCATGCCCTGAAAGTCTCCAAGACTCCAAGGAAGTGTATTGCAAATAAATGAAGACAAGTCATAGAAATCCATGAGTAATCTATCTCTAATGAGTATGTCCATCATGGTACAACCAAGAGTATTTAACACACCTTGCACCCCAAATCATACCTACAAATCATGTGTCTTATACCTATCATCCATGAACCTATAATACTCAATAGCATTTGCTTCTTCTTGCAGATTTGAGTTGTTCAAACCAACATGTCTATCTTCATGGGATAGCTTGGGCTAATATCTTTAAACGTTTAATGATTCTGACATTGAAACCATTTGGAATAGTTTGATAACCAATTTCTGCCAAAATGAGTCCATCTCGAACAAACTTGAGTAAGAAATGTGGGGATTTAATTGCTCCATATATTTGAAGGTAAGTGAAATCCTTTCTCCATATAGTCAAAGGTAAGTGAAATCATTCTCTAAATAACAATCCCCAATTGTGTATACAAGTTACATGGATTCCTTTAATAAACTTGGAGTAGTTTTATAGTAGATAAGCTCATATAGAAATGCAAAGAAAATATCAGATACTCTTGTGTATTGTTTCATATACATGTTTTCTCACAAGTGTTGAAAATATACTAGGACTATAATTTTTGAAATGTTCCAACACCGAACCATAGGAGGAAATATGTTATTATCACATATGACATCCACTTTGTATGAACCGAGGGGGTTGAATTGAAATAGGAGGGGCCTATAATCTAGGTCTCTTTGATTTCAAGAAACATGGGTTGGTGATCAGACATCAATCAAAAGGGATGATATTAAATATTGATCGAGGCAAAAAGGATGGACCTAAACCATCCTCATAAAATTTTAATCTTTTTTAATAGCTACAAACTCACTGGATATTTGATGAACCCATATCTGTCAGATATTAGACATAATTATTCATTGGATATTTGATGATCATTCTGTCAAACATACATGTCGAAGGTATGTCACCTCCATCATATAGCCTCATTTGATGTCAAATATTCAATGTAAATTTTCATTAGATATCTGACATACTTCCGTCAAATAATCTGATGTTACTTGTTAAAAATTTGATGAAACTACTCATCAAATATTTGAAGAGAAATAAAACAAACATACCTATCATAGGTATGGCACCTCCATTGGATTGCCTCATTAAATGTTGAATATTCAACGTAATTTTTTGTTATCTATCTAACAAACTTTTGTTGGATTATCCGAAGTTCTTTGTTGAAAATTCGATAGAACTATTCATTGGATATCCAACACACTTTTGGAAAACGTTTGTAAGATATCTAATGAATATGTGTTGAAAATAATGACTGATTTCGACAAGGATATCAGCCAAAGGGGTGTTGGATATCCAATGAAAAAATGTTCATCATATTAATTAATGAAATTACACTAGTGAAACTAGGAGCCACATTTTGTCAGTGTACCTATGTAATTTTGTCAAAAAACTGATGAACAATCATCAGATTTTACTACATCAGGATGTAGTGAAACTACCAATATATTCCATATAAAGATAAAAGTTAAGTATACTGAGGTTGAATCTCTATTTGAATCAGGATCATAGGAAAATATTAATGTAGAAGGGTTGGTCAACAAATTTGGATTGTAATTTTATGATCATCCAAGCCCATATCGATTGGGATGGGTAAAAATGTGAAAATAAAGGTAAGATTACAATGTAAAGTTATACTTGCTACCAATGTTGATTTTATTGATGAAGTAGAACTAGATGTAGTTCCCCTTGATGTATGTGGAGTAGTGTTTGGAAGTCCCTATATGTACACATGGGATGAAATTTTCATGTGAAGAGCCAACCAATATCACCTTGTTAAAGATGGAAGATCGTTCACCATCGACATGCACAAGGGAAAGTTCAAAATTTCGTTGTTAAGTGACACCGAAGCCAAGAAACCAATCAATTATGCCAAGAAGTATGTTTTACTATTTTAAGAGAAAATTAGTCTGTTGAATAGTTAGTGAGAGAAAAGGCATCCCTTGAGGGGTGTACTAAGACATAGAAAAAACAACTGGAAGAGTTACTTCAAGTGTATAAGGATTTGTTCTAGGATCCAAAAGGCCTATTTCCCAAGGGGAAAGTGGAGCATGAGATCTAGTTATTGTCGGACTCCCCATTGCCAAACATTAGGTTGTACAGGAAGTCTATTATAGAACCAAGCGAGGTGAAGAAATAGTTGAAAAAGGTACTGAATAGGGTGTCATTCAACCAAGTACCTGATCATGTGGGTCACCAATCATCATTTTTCAAATAAGGATAAGACTTTGCATATGCATCTAAATTACAAGGGATTAAACAATTTTTTTCTTAAGAATAGGTACCCCTTTCCTAGGATAGATGATCTACTAAATCAATTGTAGCAAGCGAAATACTTCATCAATATGGAATTAAAGTCTATATACCATGTTCCAGCCAGATAAGAAGATACCTAGAAGATTTCCTTAAAAACATGGCAAGGTTTGTGTGAGGGGTTAGGCATGCCATTTGGCCTATGAAATGCACTAGCTACGTTTATGAGGTTAATGAATGCTATATTATGCCATTTTAAAGATTCATTTGTCAGTACATATTTGTTTGATATACTAATATAGAGTTTTACATGGGAGGAGGATATCTCACATTTGACGTAGTTTCTAGAAACATTAAAGAAGCATCATGATGCAGGAGCATCATTCAAAAGCTAAATGTTTGTTTTAGAAAAAATCTAAACTTTTTCGGTGGGAGTTGGTTCCCATCAAATTAATTAGTTTTTTTATAATTTAGGAAATAGATTTTACGGATTTAAATAGATAAAGCTACAATTGTTTGTATTTTGATAACTACATAAAGAAAAAAGAAAAAATAAGTGTTTCTTTTATAATAAAACTTTTAGGGAAAAAACAATTGATAAAAGGTAAAAGCCAGTGATTTTTGCCTCACCAAAAATCTGGGGTATTTAACGTAATTTTCTAGTCACAAAAGGGGATTTTTTTTTTCTCTTCACATACTCTATCATAAAGAAAATGAATGTATATTATTGCGTAAGAAGAATATGAATAAAATATTGTATCTACATATTATGTACTACTCGTGAATTTATGTGATTGCGGTTATTTCTCATGTGTTATTTTAACAAGGAATTGAATTGATTGGAGTTTTCCTATTTTTCTCTATGAACCAAATTTCTCGAATATTTAAATCGTACAAAATCTTGCACAAGAGTGGCATCAGAGCTACATAAAACTATTGTATTTGGGTTATACTCTGTGTTAAGTCATGGTCCATAGAGTTGGTAGAGGAGGCTGATGTGGTCGGCGAGGAAGACTAGTGGTGGATGCAACATTAGAGGAGGAAGTAAGAAGATTGCAAGCCAGATTATATGGCATGGAAATTAATAGACAAGGGATCCTAATGTTGGAGATGTTAGTGAATCACAAGAGGAATCTCTAGAAGAAGAGAGGGAAGTTTTTGAGGAAAGTGTGGAGATAAGGATGTTAAGATCAGTGATTGGATCTAATACAAGGCCAAATACAGATGTATCTACTGTAACAACCCTGGTGAAAAGTTCATGTAATAAAGAAAATAAAGGCAAAATAAGACCATGAGTAAGGGACACATATTCCAAGCTTAATGTTGGGCAAAGATATCCTAGTGGGCATCACTAGATGTGTGTGTTTTGGCTAAGGAAAATTGGCAAAACGTAAGGCAAAGGCATTAAAAGGAAAAAAGGAATTTTTGGCACATTTATTTATGAAAATAAAGGAAATTAGGAGAAAAGCAAGGTAAAAGGTCACAGAGTGCATGTGAGGAGGAAAATGAAGGAAAATAATGTAAAATTAAGAAATTAGAGGCCTCATTGATAAAAAGGCTTCTAAGGATAAGTTTGTTAGTGTTAGGCTTGCTCAGTGTTAAGATTTTGTCAAGTCAAGTTTGGAGCTCTCTCATTATTCTCTCTCTCTCTCACTCTCTTGCTCACTTAGAGTTTTCTTGGAGCACCCTAGTTGGAGCAAAGGAAAGGGAGAGCAAGGAAAGGAAAGGAAGAACAAGCAAGGATAAAGGAAAGGAAAGAAGGATCAAGCAGCTTTAGCAGTAATACTTGCAAGTAACATTTTGCATGTGTGATCTCCTAGATCGTTTGGACATGCATGGATTTGCATGTTGGTGTATGGTTCTCTGGCTATCAGTGGCATGGTCTTCCTGGGTTATGATAATGGATTTCAACCTAGCCTAGCCTTTTTCCAGATGCCATGGTGTGTTGGGATGTTGATCTCAGTTTTGAGCTTTGGAATTGCCAGTGGATTTCAGAATCTAGGGCGGAGGTAGTCTCAAGGTTCATTCCCAAAGGCTTAGGAATCCCTTGACTGGTTTTAGCAGGATACACGGTAAACACTGATCTCAGTTTAGGGCCTAGTGATTTGGGTTTGGATTGCAGTAAAGCCTGAGAGACAAGGAGACAAAAAATTCCTCAAGGATAGTGATGGATTGCAGATGATATTCCAAGTTCTGTTCGATAGTGATCGGAACACCAATTTTGGTGTGGTCGCGGTTGGATGAGGGTGGAGGTGGTTTAACCTCTGGATTCCCTTGGTTGTTCTTGGATTGGTTGTTCTACGAGATCCCACATTCATGCTTGAAGTATGGCACAGAGGTGACTGGATGAAAGAGAGATTTGGTTCAACCATGTCTATGGTCGGGTGGTACTTGGAAGTCCTGAACCTGGTCGGATTTGCCTATGGTTAATAAAATATACGTTCTCTTACTTTTTCACTGATTTATATGTGGATTTAATGGTTGTCATATCTATGATATTTATATAGTTTTATGCTAGTTATAAGAATGGTGGAATGATTGGTTCATGTCATATATTTACTTTTAATTGTAAAATGGATGGATGCAAGACCTAATTGATGATGTAGTAGTTCAATGGAGAAGGAGGTGATCATTTTGGTTATGTTTCATAATTTGTTTCAACCATTTATGCTCTATCTTGTATCCTAGATCTGTAGGGTTCATTAATTCCAAGTGTTTGACAGAATGTCAGTCCTGGTTGGGGTTGCTCAAGCCTAGTCCTAAGGTTGATTTTGATTGGATCAACAGTGTTATCATCTTTCTAATGAATTCTAGAAGTTACAAGAAGTTCTGGGTAGAGGCTAGGATTCTGGGCTAGAAAAGTGGCTTAAATCCTGGAGTCTCTGGCACAAAACTAGCAATTTTGGTCCACAGTCACTGGAAGGCAAGCTCGTGATAGTGACTTTGGGTTTCTGATTGCTCCCTTTCCCATAACATGAGAGTGACTATGGCCTAAGAGCTGCATAATAGCAGTGGGATCCACAAAGAGGCTCATTGAGTGGCCGACTTGTCTCCTAAGGGTTCTTTTGATGATGTTGGATGAATGTATGTGATGTTATGTCGATTCCACTTCCTTAAGGTGACATAGGAGGTCAAATATGATCATAGTAGCATCTTTCCTCATGTTTATCCCAGTTGGCATGGTTACTTTGGGTAGACCTGGGAGGGGTGTTACAGTGTGGTATCAGAGTGGGTTTCACTCTCTTTGGGTCATATCTGATACTACATAGTGGTATTAGACTGTGGTTGCGCCCTCCTTGGGTGAAAGTGCTTGGTCATGCATGCATGTTAGTTGCATGTGTGTCTTTTACACTTGCATTCCATGTGCTTGTTGCATTATATAATGATTGGTCATGATGGTAGTAAGGTTATCATGAGGAACTTAATATTGATTTTATCGAATGCATTGTCAACATTATATGACTGGTTACATGATTATATGTAGCTTGATTACATCCTTGTATGTTGGGTTGCATTGTTGGTTATTTGATTACATGCATTAGTCTTGTAGGTTGATTACAAGAATTGATCACTTATACTCGACTACATGCAGTTATGCATATGTGTAGTTGATTAAGAATTACTTATGCAGGTTGATAGTTGCATGAGGTAATGTGTACAATAGAGTAATGGTTGTGGTCATGCATGTATGGTCTTGGTTATAGTTATGCATGAATAGTAGGTTAAACATGCCTTATGAAGTCATGGTATGCAATTTAGGTCATTAAGATGATATTAGTATGTTATGATGCTAATGTGTGGGCTGAGATAGAGCAAGAGATGAGAGCATCATGATGAGGTTGCAACGTTGGACTTTGGGGTAAGAGTAGATCTTCATACAGGTATGTTTGGCATGCAGGTATGTAAGTCAATGATTGTTATATGCATTAGGTTTATATGCATTAGGGTTATGTACATGTCTTTCGATGTTATGGTTACATTCATGATAGATGTTAGTTGATTAGTGTAGTTATATGCACATGTCGGATAATCAAGAATGATAGTAACCTATAGTTGTATGCATTGCTATTGTTGTTTTATATTAGATAACCTGATGATTATGTCATATGTTGATGATGCGTATATTATAGGTTAACTTCTTGTTGTTATATGACAATTATATTGACGATTAGGTTATATGTTGTTGTTGAGAATGATAGTTAGCTTGATGATTAGGGTTATATAATTTATACCTTGATGTTATATGTATCATGTTAAATTGGATTGGCCTATGCAGATGGTTATGGTTACGATATTCAGGTATGAACCGACATATTTGTGATATGGTGTTGTACTAATCTAGATTGACTTTGCATATGTGTGAATAATAATTATGTATGAGTTATGATGTAAACATGTTAGCTAGTGAATATTTTGGATATCATGATATTATTTATGTTTGATTTGATATGTTGTGAAGTTATATCATGCTAACTAGATTGATTGTGCAGACAAGATAACCTCCCCTGAGACACAGTAAGGTACGAGTTTGCTTATGTTGTATATTTGGTGCTTGACTATTTGATTATGTCGTCTAGTTTATTTATTTAACATGGTATGTTGCAAGTTGGTTGAATGTTTGATGAATTGCATAATATGAGTATGTGTTCAAATGATTATATTTTAAAATGATTGTACTAAAACATATGCATTAAGACAATTGATATGTACTTGAATGTAGTTGATAGTTGTAGCATTATGTCTAATGACTATGAGTTGACTATGGATTATGACATGATTGTTAGTCTTGGTAAATATTTATTTCAAATTGATAGATATGATTGTCTTGATATTTGGAACATGTGGTTGACATGTGTGAGTAGTTGCAGGAAACATGCTTGGTATTAGCATGACAAGGTAATAGTTGATGTGTTTATATAACTAACAGTTGGGTGATGCGACAGTGCATTGTAAGCCTCGATTACGGCAAGGAAAAAAGTAAAAGAAAGGAATTGGGCAATAATTTATTTGGCTAGGTTTGAAAACCCTAATTCCAAACAAATGAGTGCTTTGCATATAGGGAGTCTTCTTAACCTTGATTTTTTTGACATTATGTGGATATGTGCTAGATTCATGAACATGTACTTGATAGGTATATTATCTAGTCTTTAGTTACAGGTGGGATTTTCAAAGGATGGGAGTCCCTTGAGAGATGGCATGGATGTGTTCAGTTGCAAGAAAAGTGCTTGGCGCAACAAGATGAGGTAACTGGTGTACTGTTATGTTTATTTTTGCACTAGCAGTTATGTGTTAATGACAACATGATGTAGGGAGTTGCATGGCAAGAGAGGTTGTCATGAATTCTTGAAGAAGGTTTAGGTTGAGTTTTCCTTGGGAACCATGGGGATTGAGTCATGGTATCTGTGGTTAGTCTTGTGCTTTTTTTTATTTTTCCATTGTTGCACTTGATTTGTGATTTTGCGTGTGTCTGGTGCATATTTATGCCACTTTATTGTGGTGTCATGTTGTTATTGGTTTTCATTGTTTTCTTCTTGGTTGTTTCTTGTCTTTCCTTTTATGTTTTGAGTCTTGGGAATTGGCTTGGGGAAGAGGAAGAGTTGATGGAGCTCGATGAAAATTGTGGGGTACTCGACAAGTAATGTAAGACTCAGATGAAGCTTTGTGCATGACTAAGTGTAGAGAAAGGTAAGACTATGACAGTCAGTTGGATTGGCTGGGTCCATTGTGGTAAATGGACGATGGTAGTAAAGTCATGAGAAAGATAACCAAAAACATAAAGTAAATGGATCTGAGGTGTCAGATGCCTTGGCTATGTTGGGAACAATTTTTCTCAATGTTGTGCATACTGTGCACAAATAGGGAAGTTCTCTTAACATAGACCTTATGTTATCTGGTAATTATGTTATGATCATCATTATGTTGATGTTTATATTGTTATGCTCCTATACCAATAGGTGTCATATTTCATGATTGACTGGTTAAAATCCCTAATATGTTCATCCTTTCCCTGCTGCAAAGGTTTTCCATATTTTGAAAAAATCAAAAAACTTAAAAAATGTAAAGAGGGTATGCCCTAAAAGAAGGATCAAAGGGCAAAAGGAATGAAATGGTTAAAAAAGAAAAGAAATGAACCCCAAATAAAGAAGACCAGGAAAGTGTGTTAGTCCAAAATGCCACTACTATTCTATTTTTGCAAAGAATCTCATTGTGTGCAGTTGGTTGACTCTTGCCACAGTTGATGGATGGCCAAACAACTTAATCTTGGCCAGTTCATGTTTGAATTTCTTGTTTTAGAGATAGAGAATAAAATATGTCCAAACAGTTCAATCTTGGCAGATAAGTAGATAAGTAGAGAAGAAAAGGAGCTCAATAGTTAAATTTGAGCCTTTGGAAGAAATAAGGGCAGACTTAGATAGGATACCATGAAAAGAAAAGAAAATTTGTAAGGGTTTTCTAGTCCAAGTGCACCCATGTAAGGGGAAGAAAAATGTTAGGTACTGTAGGCTGGGTAGGTAGCTTTGGTGTTGCAGAAGTAGGCTTAGGATCAATTTTGTCTCTCAAAGATGTTCATCTTATTTATATCTTAAGTACAATGGCAATTGTTTGGCTACAAATCAAGTGAGGCATGAATAACTTCCCCCACACCTCTCCCAAAATCACTTATTAACCCCCCAAGGATATTGAGATCTGCTCAATACTCCTAAATCACTATATTTCATGAAAAAGCCTGAGTAAAATAACATTCTTGCTTTAGACACTAAACCACATTTCTTGTGTAAAAATCCCTGTTTTCTTGTTAAGCCTAAGTTGTTAAACATTATAACTTAGCACTTGTTACTATATCAATTTTCATAATGACTGTAACTTTATTATATAATTCCCACATAGTTTGTTCCCCCTGCCCGTATTATGTATATAAAAGAAAAACCCCAAAATTTTATTATCCCCACCACCGACTAAATTATAGCCATATGTCAATGTTTACAGGGGATTCAAGGTTTATCTGAAACCTTGTGAATAACCCTATCAACACGACCTCGGGATTAATTAACCACCCGGGTTAATTAATAACCTTACTAAACCCTCCCCGCACACAAATATTCAGAGATTAATTAACGTCTGGTTAGTTAACAGTTTCAACATCCCGTAGCCAATCAAACTGCCCCCGATATATTTAAATCAACGTTTATTATGTTGGGCCCCACATCGTAACCCTGAGCCACCTTAGACCTCCGCCAACCGTTAGATCTGGGTCCGTGCATCGGATGGCTCATGATCATATCGCGCTCCCCCTTCTGCCCGATCGTTAACTTTCGGGGGGTCGGCGGTATTTCCACCATACCTGGGACATGCGGCGCCCTCCCGCCATGCTCGCGGCCCCTCCGCCCGAAACCGCCTTAGCTCATAAGCGGTGCGGGCCAATACCGCTTACTGCCGTCCCACTGACCCCGCCAAGTAGGAATAAATAAAAGCTACTTCAGTCTATCTCCATTCTAGTTTATACTTTGAACAGTTCTCTCAAATACTTGATCAGTTCCTTGTTTCAGTAGATCTTTAGGAAAATTCAAAACTCCCATATTTTAAAACTTCCTACAAGACACTGTCAAAGTTGTATTGTTAAGATATTTCAAGAAAACCAAAAAATATATTTAGACGTTGGCTCCAAAGAAGAAGATCTATTACACCAGATCAAATCCAGATCCAAATCCTCCACCTGTGTTTTAAAATCCTAATCTGATTCCGAAGAACCTTAGAAGCCAGCAGAACCTCATCCAATCTGAGCTTACTCCTGGAAAAGCACCAATCCTTTCTGCCATTACTGTTGCATCTCCTAGTTCACCCTCAGCACTTCAAACCATCTTTTCCACTCCCCCATCCACAACACATATTTCAACTGGTATCCCTGTTCTTCCAACTGTTACACTTATCTCTGCAAACATGGCAAACCGATATGATCCCCTGCAATTACCTTCAAATCCAGGGTCTATGCCTCAAGATTATTAAAGCAAGATCACATATTTTGATGCTACTGGCACATACACAGCTCAACAACATACTAAGAAGATGACTGATTATTTTGAAAACTATGAAATTGATGCTGATGATGTAAGAATGAAAGTCTTTGTCCAAAGCTTAACTGGAGATGTTAGAACTTGGTTTAGAGCACTCCCTGCAAACACTATCAATGATCCTGAAGCTCTTTATCAGACCTTCTTAAACAGATGGGAAAAGAAAAAAGATCCTCTCCACATTTTATCAGAATATGAAAACTTAAAGAGAGGTCCACAAGAAACTGTTCAGGATTACTGCACCAGATTTAACAATGTATACAATGTTATTCCTCAGAATCTCAGACCTCCACCAGACTTGGCCTTGATCAAATTTCCTAATGCATTTGACTCTGACATGGCATAACAGCTTAGGGAAAGAGCTCCTCGAAGCTTAAAAGACATGCAGAGTATAGCTGTCAGTGTTGAGGCCAACCTGATTTCTAAACATGCTCGAGCTGGAGCCAAAAGAAGGATACCCATCAAAGAAGAACCTTTTGCATTTGAGCAGAAATTAGATGTTATCATTAAAGGAATGGAAAAACTTGGTGATAGAGTAGAAACAATTGAAAGAAAATCCCCTTGGGATGGTCAACCGAGCAACACTGGAAGAAACCCAAATTTAAGAAAAAATCAGAATCCCAACATTGGAAACGCTGGCCCTGACCAAAACATCAGACCTCTATTCCAAGAAAACTATGCTGAAGCTTCAATTTCTAGTGAACCAATAGAAGACACTCAAATTAACTTAATGGGGCTTAGTAGTGAACATCAATTTTTCTTAACCCAAGAAGACCAAGAAGCTCACACTCTTAATCAGTTCCAAATCCAATCAAGGGAATCATTTGATTTTAGGGAGGGATATGACGCTGCCATCTATGAAGTCCACAAGCAATATAATCTGAGAAGCAGGAGAATAGATGTCCCTGATGACAATAAACAGAAAGAAACTAAGCAATCTAGCAGAGCTAAAATCGAGGACCCTCCTATACAAACTCCTCCTAAAGTAATTCCTAACCCAAACAATCCAACAATTGAAGATGTTTCAGATAATCAACAACCGAATGAACAATCTTCAATTTCCATTTCTTCCAAAGAAATTGTGGAAGAACCTCCAGGAATTGACATACAAGCAACTTCAACCCATAACACTACTCCTGATAAAGGAAAAAGCATTGAAAAAATAGCAGAAAAAGAAAATCTTACTGCCCGAAATGAAAAAATTCAAATAGAAAAACCTTTCAAACTTGAGACCGAAATAGGCAAATTAAAGATAGCAATTCCATTGTCAGAATTGGCTAAACACGATGTGTATAGAGAACAAATCAGCAGATCACTTCAAATTTCAAAAAACAAAGATGCAGTAAATGTCTTTGATGATCAACCAGAATTAATTTTTGGCCTTGAGGTCAACGGTAAATCAGTAGATGGAGCGGTTCCTCCTTTCTATGTAAGTCGGAATATTCATGACAAAATACTGCACAATGCAATGTTTGATTCTGGAGCTTCTCATAATTTAATGCCCAAACATGTGATGGAAAAGTTGGACCTAGATATTACCAGGCCATACAAAGACTTGTTCTCCTTTGATTCAAGCCAGGTCAGATGTCTAGGATTGATCAAAGATTTATGTGTATAATTAGTTCAATACCCTACCAAGACAATTTTAATGGATGTAGTGGTAGCTGATATTCCACCAAAATATGGCATGTTGCTGTCCAGATCTTGGGGTGCAAAGCTCCAGGGATCTCTACAATTGGACATGTCCTATGCCACCATTTCAGTATTTGGCCAGCCAAAGAGATTGTACCAGGAAACTTTGATGAAATACGTGGTGAGAAGCCAGGAGAAACCCCATAATTTTCCCATCTATTCCATGCATTTTGATATGGACTCCTTCATCCTATACAATGCTGAAATTTACCCTTCAACTAATGTCAAGAATTTAACATCAGCACAAAAAGATATAAACGAAAAACCTAGTGCTCAAACCCAAGGAATTTCTGAAATAATTGGTATATCAGACACACAAGGGAAACCACATGAAACTGAAAATCCAAATTTCCCTAGTAAGCAAATTTCTAAGACCCCTGATACTAGTTGTAATCAAGAAATCCTATGGTATTTAGAATTTGATGGATCAGTCAATAAGCTAGGAGCAGGGGCAGGGATTTGGATACATAATATGGAAAATGATCATGTTGAAGGACATGCATACAGGTTGAATTTTAGGTGCACTAATAACATGGCTGAATATGAAGCCCTCTTGCTAGGACTCAAAATTGATCAAAAGTCTAGGGGCAGTTAGGGTATCAATTTTGGGAGACTCTGATTTAGTTATTCAGCAAATGAAAGGAAACTTCCTCACAAATGATCTCAGATTAAGATCTTATAGAGGGGCAGCAATTGAAATACTCAATACCTTTCTTGAAACTTAGCTTGCCAAAATTCCAAGGAAACACAATTTGCATGCTCATAGTTTGGCAACATTTGCCAGCACTTGTAAACTGCCATTTGAGCCTAATCATCATTTTACAGCTGAGATTAAACATAGGCCAACCGTACCTGACAATGTAAAAAACTGGCAAGTGTTTGACAATGACACTCAGATTAATAATTTCCTGACCTTGAAAGAAGAATTTTCCAGCACTAATATAGACACGGGCACTGTTTGTGAAGTTGATCAAATGGACAAAGTTGAAACACATATTTTAGAAGAAACTGCAACACAAATACTATATCCAACAAAATTTACCAGCAAAGAGTTGCAAGAGCTTAAAGAAATAGACGTTGATGAAACTATTGGAGGAGAATCTGAAGTTATTGATCTAAAGGACAATTATTTACCCATAGGATTAACTCCTTTGGAAGACATTTTTGATTCTAATGATATCCCAAGGAAACCCAAAATGCAACCTTTAAACGTGACATTGAAGAGTGTAACATAGGAACTGAACAAAATCCTAAAATGATAAAATTGTCCAAATCTTTGCCTCCTGACCAAAAGCTTAAATATGTTGAACTGTTCAAGGAATTCCAAGACGTTTTTTCATGGACTTATGAAGATCTCAAATCCTATGACACTTCTGCGATTTAGCATACAATACCCCTCAAAGAAAATCAGAAACCTTTCAAGCAAAATCTCAGAAGGGTCAACCTTGTACTCCTCCCTATAATTGAAAAAGAAGTCAAAAGAATGTATGAAGCTGGCATAATTGCACCCATTAGATTTTCAGAATGGGTCTCTAATTTAGTGCCCACCAGGAAGAAAACATGAGAAATCAGATTGTGTGTTGATTTAAGAAATCTGAATAAAGTCTCTTTAAAAGACCACTACCCCTTACCTAAGATGGAGCACATTTTACAAAGGGTAGTAGGTGCCTCTAGAATTTCACTGTTGGATGGGTTTTCAGGCTTCAACCAGATTCTAGTTCACCTTGATGATCAGGAAAAAACCGCTTTTACTACTCCATGGGGAACCTTCAAATATGTGAAAATGCCATTTGGGCTCAAGAATGCAGGGGCAACCTTCCAACGTGCAATGGACATAGCTTTTGCTAAAGAAATTCATAATTTTCTAGTCATATACTTAGATGATCTCACTGTGTTTTCCAAATCAGATCAGTGACACCTGGATCATTTGAGATAAGTGTTTTTAACCTGCAGAAAATATGGTATATCATTAAATCCAAAGAAGTCATTATTTGGCCTAGAAGAAGGAAAACTGTTAGGTCACATAATCTCAAAAGATGGCATCAAAATTGACCCTGACCGAATAGGAGCCATTTTACAAATACCACATCCCAGAAATGTCAAAGAACTCCAAGCTTTCCTAGGGAAAATTAATTTTTTAAGAAGATTCATACCCAACTTGGCTGAATTAATTAGATTGTTGAATAATATGCTGAAAAAAGATTCCAAGGTTAAATGGACATTAGAAGCCAAACAAGCATTTGAAAAAATCAAGATAGCTTTAACCAAAACTCCAGTCCTTACAAGCCTAAAATTTGACAGAGACTTCATAATATTTTCATTTGCATCATAACACACTATTGCTGCTGTTTTGCTACAGAAAAATAATCAAGGATGTGAAAAACCTATAGCCTTCTTTATCAAATCATTGAGGGATGCACCTCTAAAATACCCAATCATGGAAAAACAAGCTTATCCACTTGTGAAAGCCATCAAAGATTTCAGAGCCTACATACTATACTCTCATATAATAGCTTATGTGCCAAGCACTGTTGTCAAAGATATCCTGACCCAAGAGGGGATTGTAGGTAAGAGAGGTAAATGGGTTGCTACCATATTAGAGTATGATATTGAAATAAAACCTACAAAGCTTATAAAAGGCCAGGGATAGGCTAAACTCATGACTGAAACCAATTGCCAAGCCCTAGATATTAATGAATTGGATAATGAACAGGAGATGGCGACTCCACAAATCAGCCAGGCCTTCCTACAATCACCTTGGTATGTTGATATATGTTATGCATTATTAAACCTGCAGGCTCCTCCAGGGTTGTCCAGAACAAAGAAAATGTTTATAAAAATGAAAGCTTTAAAATTTTGTATTTTAGATGGTGCTCTCTTTTGGAAAAATCATGAAGGTGTTCTATTAAATTGTCTAATAAAAGATGAAATTGACAAAGTGCTCAAAGAATTTCATGCAGGGGACTGTGGTGGACATTTGTACTGGAAATCAACTGCTGATAAAATCCTAAGAGCTGGATTTTACTAGCCCACCTTGTTTGCTGATGTCAAAAAATTTGTTACTGCTTGCCATAAATGTCAAATATTTGAAGGCAAGAGGAAACTTCTGCCTCTACCCCTTAGACCAATTTCCACTGAAAGACCATTTCAACAATGGGGTTTAGATTTCATTGGGGAAATTCACCCTCCCTCTTCTGGCCAGCATAAATGGATTTTGACTGCCACAGATTATTTCACCAAGTGGATAGAGGCCATCCCTTGTAGACAAGCCAATGATTCAGTGATCATGCAATTTTTAGAAACCAACATCCTGTCCACATTTGGCTATCCTGAAAAGATTATAACTGACAATGTTGCTGCCTTCAAATCCAAGAGAATGAGCAGTTTCTGTCACAAGTACCATATCACTCTAGGTCACTCCACAACCTATTACCCTCAAGGTAATGGTCTTGTTGAGTCATCCAATAAAAGCCTGATCAATATCATTAAGAAATTATTGGAAGAAAACAAGAAAAATTGGCATAAAAAGCTTATAAATGCATTATGGGCAGACAGGTTAACTACTAAGAGATCCATTGGAACTAGTCCCTATGAGCTTGTCTATGGTATGGAGGCTATATCTCCCTCCTCCTTTGGAATACCTGTAATAAAATTATTGCAAGAAGTTAAAATACAGCCAATGATATTCAAAGAAGGATAAATCAGACTATACATTTGCAGCAGACCAGAGAAGAGGTATATCAAAGATATCAAGTTCTACAAGAAAAACTCAAGAAGATATTTGATAAGAGGACTAAGGCAGAGGATTTTTTCATAGGAGACAAAGTTCTGAAATGGGATTCCAGAAGAGAAGATAAAGGAAAACATGGGAAGTTTGACTTCCTGTGGAAGGGACCTTTTATTATTCAGGCCTCACAGGGAAACAATACCTACTTTTTGAAAAGCCTGGATGGTACAGAAGCAGAAGATGGACTAGTTAATGGTCGGATGCTGAAACATTATTTTGATCCAGTTTGTTGATATGTCAGGACTCTAACTTGTACATAACGATGCTTAGTTTCTGCAGTTTATTACAGCAATAAGAATGGGAAGGAATGTGTAGGAAATTTTGAGGAATAGTCAAGGAACTTTGCCACCTTTTTGTGTTACCTTTTTTTAGTTTACCAGAAATTATAGAAGACTTGGGAGCTGAAAATATGAGAACAAACATTTAGAAAAACTATCCAAAATAGAGGTGCAATTATTTGAATTAGCTCATAAGAGATATGTATATGTTATATGGTCCTCTGTATAGTTTGTTTACTTACAGCAAATGAAGATTTTAGAATGCAGCAAGAATTGTACATAAGGCCATCTGACCTGCTGTTCTGGACTTTTCACCAGGAAAATCCATCCCCACGTGGAGCTAGTGTTATGCTCCTATACCAATAGGTGTCATATTTCATGATTGACTGGTTAAAATCCCTAATATGTTCATCCTTTCCCTGCTGCAAAGGTTCCATATTTTGAAAAAATAAAAAAACTTAAAAAATGTAAAGAGGGTATGCCCTAAAAGAAAGATCAAAGGGAAAAAAGAATGAAATGGTCAAAAAAGAAAAGAAATGAACCCCAAATAAAGAAGACCAGGAAAGTGTGCTAGTCCAAAATGCCACTACTATTCTATTTTTGCAAAGAATCTCATTGTGTGCAGTTGGTTGACTCTTGCCACAGTTGATGGATGGCCAAACAGCTTAATCTTGGCCAGTTCATGTTTGAATTTCTTGTTTTAGAGATAGAGAATAAAATATGTCCAAACAGTTCAATTTTTGCAGATAAGTAGATAGGTAGAGAAGCAAAGGAGCTCAACGGTTAAATCTGAGCCCTTGGAAGAAATAAGGGCAGACTTAGATAAGATACCATGAAAAGAAAAGAAAATTTGTAAGGGTTTGCTAGTCCAAGTGCACCCATGTAAGAGGAAGAAAAAATGTTAGGTACTGTAGGCTGGGTAGGTAGTTTTGGTGTTGCAGAAGCAGGCTTATGATCAATTTTGTCTCTCAAAGATGTTCACCTTATTGATATCATAAGTACAATGGCAATTGTTTGGCTACAAATCAAGTGAGGCATGACTAACTTCCCCTCACACTTCTCCCAAAATCACTTATTAACCCCCCCAAGGATATTGAGATCTGCTCAATACTCCTAAATCACCCCATTTCATGAAAAAGCCTGAGTAAAATAACATTCTTGCTTTAGACACTAAACCACATTTCTTGTGTAAAAATCCCTGTTTTCTTGTTAAGCCTAAGTTGTTAAACATTATAACTTAGCGCTTATTTTCATATCAATTTTTCATACTAACTGTAACTTTATTATATAATTCCCACATAATTTGTTCCCCCTGCCCGTATTATGTATATAAAAGAAAAACCCCAAAATTTTATTATCCCCACCACCGGCTAAATTATAGCCATATGTCAATGTTTACAGGGGATTCAAGGTTTATCCGAAACCTTGTGAATAACCCTATCACCGCGACCTCGGGATTAATTAACCACCCAAGTTAATTAATAACCTCGCTAAACCCTCCCCGCACGCAAATATTCAGAGATTAATTAACATCTGGTTAATTAATAGTTTAAACATCCTGTAGCCAATCAAGCTGCCCCCGATATATTTAAATCAACGTTTATTATATTGGGCCCCGTGCCGTAACCCTGAGCCACCTCAGACCTTCGCCAACCGTTAGATCTAGGCTCGTGCATCGGATGACTCATGATCATATCGCGCTCCCCCTTCCGCCCGACCGTTAACTTCCGGGGGGCCGGCAGTATTGCCGTCGTACCTGGGACACACGGTGCCCTCCCGCCATGCTCGCGGCCCCTCTGCCCGAAACCGCCTTAGCTCGTAAGTAGTGCAGGTCGATACCGCTTATCACCCTCCCGCTGACCCCGCCTGCTGACATCACTGCTGAGTCAGCATCCCGTACCCCCACGTTGCGACAAAACATCACATCCTGATGACATCATCTGACCAAAAAGCCCCGCGAAGCCAATTTTTGTTAAAAAACTCGTGAAAGTGTCATTTTCGCCCATTTTCATTCGTTTCTTCTACGAGACTGTTGCATGCAAACTACGTCCAAGCAACTGCAGAAGCTCCAGTCCGCCACCCGGCCAAGCAAAGACCAGCATCCTGCTCCGCAACTCATCAGTCAACCTGCAAATTACACTGGTTCGCCTCCAAAACATAGGTATTTACCCCGTCCCACCTCCCGAACCTGTATTTTTGGTTTTCCTCTGCAAATTATACCTATAGGAGCCAAATTCAAGCTGAAGTAGTCCATAATTGCCATACCAAGACATCCAGAATTGCTCTTTTGCCCGTTTTACCCACAAAAACTTGACCTCCAGTTAAAAACACAGAGAACTGAACATGGAAGCCCCTATGGCCCTCAATGTAATGCCCCTCAATGCACCTCATAAAGACCAGAATCATCTACCCTTGGCCGACAAAGATTTCCAAATAAAAGACCCGTCTTGTTGCCAAAATCATCTTCATACTTTCTGCCTAATCAGAAATAGTCATCTGAACAACTCTGATATCTATGGAATATGGGAATCCAATCTCCCCAGGTATTACATTCCCTCAGTCAATGTGTTCCCAGATATTATTCGCCACTGCTGTGCCAATTATGGCCCTGTCAGTAAAGCAATTATGACCCCATCACAAACTGTTCTCTTTTACATAATTGCTGAATCTATCAATGAGATGCTACACTTCCATCCAGTTTAGCCTCTTGCTCCTCTTTCCATGGGATTTTTACTTGAGCAAGGCTCTCAACTGTCCAGTGTAGAAATAACCCAGATCGCTAAGTCATTCATGAAACCAGATTGCCAGCCCCAAGGCCCACCTCCTTATTAATATTTCTGGTTCAATGAGACTGGAAGAATTATTCTTGACATGATTTCAGTGATCTTGGGATTTAGGTCTAGCGAATATGTGGATGAGATTGTCCTGGTTCGGTTATCTACCTTTACTCCAGGACAACCCCCTGTTATTAAGTATGACTATGCCTCTTTCATTGCTGACAAAATCCATGCTCAATTTATGAATTTGGAAAGAGAAGGAGTGTTTAAATACACAACTTTCATATACCATCTGCTGTTATATTATCACCTAGACAGTTTTTTGTTTCCCATCAGGAAATTGGATTCCAAAGGAGAGAGGAGGTCTGTAATCTTTTGGACCTCAGTCTTCCACAAGGTTGGTGAATCCCCTTATACCTACTGTGAATTCATTGACGGGTTTGTACATCCTACCTCCACTCTATTGATAGGAGCTCCTCCTCCTAGGCTCTCTGGTGACATAAAGAAGATTTTACAGCTCTCCAAAAACTACAGATAGGTGACTGGTACTTCTACCAGGATCACACTGAAATCAGGATATATGGCTGTGAACTGTGCCCTTATAAGCTGCCCAAATATGTGCCCATGAGACTATTTACATTGGAGTATTTCAGGCAACTTATCAATGCAGATTTAACTCACTTTTGCAATGTAAAGAAAAAGGCTCAGCTGAGAATAAGAAACCAGTTAGGCCCTTTTATCATTAACAAGAGGGAAGCATGGGAAGATGCTGATAAGATATTAGGGGAAGACCTTAAATTGAAGAAAAGCTTTTGGTGGGTGCCATATGACACAAATAGCTTTATGACAGGTAACGTTGAGAGATACATCAACGAAACGAAGCAGTGTGGTTGCGGCATGTTGGGACAAGCATGGATAAGACAATGGGAGCAAGGTTTGTTGTTAGAGGCAAAGTGCTTTTGGATGTGAGGTACTATTTTTGTATATGTTGTACATGTTGCATATATGATTTTGTGCGCATGTGGTGTTGTGTATACATAGTGTGTGTACATGTTGTTTATGTAATGTTTTGTACAAGATGGTATAGATAGTGTTGTGTGAATATTGGATATGCAGTTTTATGTACATGATGGATATGTGGTGTTGTGTGCATATGGTGCTATGTACATGTTAGATATGCAGTGCTATGTACATATGGTGTTCTATGTATGTTGTACATATGGTGTTGTGTGCATGATTGTACAAGTGGTGTTGTGAGCATGTGGTATCGCGTACATGTTGTACATGTGGTGTTGTGTGCATGTGGTGTTGTTTAGATGCCATGCATGTGATGCTATGTACATGTGGTGTCATGCACATGTTGTGCATGTATTGTGTACATGTTGTACAATGGTGCAGTGTACATGTGGCATTGTGCACACATTGTGCAGGTGGTGCCGTGTACATGTGATGTTGTGCAGGTGGTTGCAATGTATAGGTGGTATTGTGTACATGTGGTCATATGGTAATGGTTTAGATGCATGTATTGCATGGTGTTGTATGACATGTGTAGTTGTATGTGTGTAATCCACACTATGTGCATGTGTACATGGTTGAGGAGAAGGCACTGGGTGTTTGTCTGGTATGGCAACTGATCCAGAGTGCATACAGAATTAAGACAAAGGTAGAAGCTAAGGATTAATGAAAGGATAAGTATCAATATTTTATTTCAGTTTTATTATGCATGTGACTTATGACTATGGTATATGATGATTATATGTGATCTATGATTATGGTTTATGATGGTTACATGTGATTTATGATGTTGATCTATGATGGTTGTGTTTTGAGCTAACTAGATGTGATATTTTTATACGTGTTGATTTGGTCAAATATGCTAATTTAACTTGTTGTGACATGAAGCGAACATGATTGCAAGTGTACCTTATTGATGTGTTAGGCCCCTATACCAATAGGTGTCATATGTCAAGATTGACTTGATGAACTATGTAATATGTTCATACCTTTTCTTGTTGCAAAGGTTTTCCATATTTAAAAAAAAAGTCAAAAAATTTAAAAAATGTAAAGAGGGTATACCCTAAAAGAAAAATCAAAGGGTAAAAAGAATAAAAAATGGTAAAAAATGAAAGAAAATGAACCCCAACAAAAAGAAAGACCAGGAAAGTGTGCAAGTCTAAATGCTACTATTTTTTTACTATTGTGTAAATAAAAAATTGTGTGCAGCTTGCCATTTATGCCACAATTCATGAATAGTCAAACTGTTTAAAATTGACTAATTCATCTTTCAATTTCATGTTGTAGAAATAGAGAATAAATATCTGACCAAACAGTGTAATCTTGGCACATAAGTAGATAGGTAGAGTAAATAAAAGGAGCTCAACAGTTTAATCTGAGCCCTTGGATGTAATAAGTGCAGACTTAGATAGGATTTGCCATGTAAAGAAAAAAATTATTTGAGAAGGGTTTGCTAGTCTAAGTGCACTCAAATAAAGAAGAAAAAATGCTAGGTTAAAGTAGGTAGGGTAGGTAGTTGATGTTGCAGAATTATGTGATGGATAATGTCTCTAAATGTGTTAATCTTTCATTTTCCATCACAAGGCCAAGGCATACACTACATTGAAGACATCACAAGAAAAGCAAAGTCACAATGATTAACTCCCCTTCTCATTTTCCCTAATTATTCACTAATTCCCCCTAAGGACTAAGGCATTTGTTAAATCAGAGGGGCTCAGAGCATTTCTCTGACTTCTGGAGGGAACGGACCCTCGACCCAATAAGTTTACAAAGCCTAAATACTTAAACTCATTCATAAGTCATTCATTTAATTTCATAATTCTTTTCCTAAGTAAAATCCTATTTTACTTAGGAAAAATACACAATATCACATGAAAACCCTTTTTTCCACTTAAAAGCCTAAGTTAAATGTACACCGTAATGTTTTACTTAGCGCTTTCATTAAATTTTTCCATATTAATTTCTAACTCATATTATATAACTCCCGCACCATATCTCCCTTTTCCCATATTATTTAAATATAATAAAAATCCCAAAATTTTATATACCCCGCCCCTTTGGTTAGTTATAACCATAAACATGTTTTCAGGGGATTAACTAGTTAACATGTAACTAGTTAACAACCCAATCCCCCACTGTATTAAACCGGGATTAATTAACCCTCACTGTTAATTAACAACCCCCCCCACCAATCATTTCACCCCTGATACAATTAAATATTTTTTAATTAGGTCGGGCCTGTTCACACTAAACCTCGCCGTATCGCACCTCCCGTCAACCATTTGATCGCACTCCCCTCATCCAACGATCATTATTCATATCGCATGCCCCTTGGTGACCGCGTGTTAATGTGCGATCACCAAGTGGTTTTCACCCCGTACCTCCACCACGCGTCATGCAATCAATGGGATTGCTGGCTCCCGGCTAAATACCGCCCACTCCCAAAAGCGGTGCAATACCATACCGCTTACCGCCCTCCACATACGAAAAAACGTCCTGTCATTCCCCGCACATGTCATCTGCCCGATAAAAAAAAATCCCACCAACCTTGATTTTGTTAATAAAACAAACAAAATGTCGTTTTCATTGTTTATACTGCGAACTTGTGTTCCCATGCAAAGGACATCCAAGTCAACTGTCCAAGTTTTCCAACCGCCACCTTGCTGAGAAATTTGCAGACAACGCAGCCTGAAACCTGTTAGCCACCATCAACACCTGTCATTGCACTGTTCATTCCCCAAATACAGGTATTTATCCAATTTCCGCCGAAACCCTGCAAGTTTTGGTTTTACACTGTAAATTCCACAGAAAAAGGCCAAATTTAGTACAAATTCAGTCTTTATTTCACCATATAAGTTCCCACACCTGCTGTTTTTCCCATTTTTCATAGAAAACAAAAATTCCTTTCTGAATCCACAAGAACCAGAAATGGAAACCCCCGCTGTTTTGAATGTCGCACCAATCAATGCCCCTCATAAGGACCAAGACTATCTACCTCTTGCAGATAAAGACTTCCAAATAAAGGACCTATCCACTGACCAGAATCACCTTAAGGTCTTTTTCCAAGCCAGAGACAACTACCTAAATGGCTCAGACATCCTGGGACTATGGGAATCCAACCTTCCCAGGTATTTTCTTCCCTCAGTCCATGTTTTCCCTTATCTAATTCATCAATGTTGTGCCAATTATGACCCTAACTGTAGAGTTGTTATGTCCCCAAGTCAAACAATCATTTTCCCCATAACAGTTGCATCCATTAATGAAATGTTGTAATTTTCCCCTGGTCAAGCTCTCACTCCCCTTTCTATGGGATATTTACTTGAGAAATCCACTGAAATACCACAATCAGAACTTATTTGCATTTGTCAAACCTTCATGTTAGAGAAACATTAGCCCAAAGGCCCACCTCCTTATGGACAAACCTTTTTTACAGATATGGTAAGACTTATATTGGATATGATATCTTTAACTATTATGGGATTTAACACTAGTGAATATGTTGATGAGGTAACCCTAGAGTTATTGTCAATCTTTACTCCTAGACAACCCCCTACTGTTAAATATGACTATGCCTCCTATATTTCCAATAAAATTCATGATCAACTCCTGAGACTGGACAATGAAGGAGTCTTCAAATACACTACTTTCATTTATCATCTTATGTTGTATTATCAGTCATATAACTTCCCTTTCCATGTCAAGAAACTTGACACTAAAGGAAATCCAAGGTCTGTTACCTTTTAGAGTCCCATCTTCCACTATTCCTCTGATTCCCCTTACTCCTACAATGAGTTCAATGATCTGTTTGTTCATCCAGAAACCACTTTATTGACAGGAGTTTCCCCTCCTAGGATCAGTGGGGATATGAAGAAGATCCTTCAGCTCTCCAAGCAATACAGAATAGGTGATTGGTATCTGTACAAGAACCATACAGAAATAAGGATATATGGGTGTGAGATCTACCCTTTTAAAATACCAAAGTATGTTCCAATGAGACTGTTTGCATTGGAATACTTTAAGCAAATAATAAATTCAGACCTGGTTCATTTTTATAATGCCAAGAAGAAAGCTCAACTTAGAATCAAGAATCAGTTAGGCCCTTTTGTCTGCAACACTAGGGAAGCATGGAGAGAAGCAGAAATAATTTTAGAAGATCATATTAAGTTACAAAAGAGTTTTGGGTGGATAGCATATGACCCTAACAACTTTATATGTGATATAAGAATGAAGAACAGATTGTCACCATACATTCACCACATGATTCCAAAGATTGAACAATTTGCAAATATGGATGAATGGAGGGAAGGGACCCTAATAGAAAATGATAGTGAATAGGTCAAATTTGAGAATGTTATGAGAAATCTTGAGAAAAAACTTGACCTGGATTCTTTTGAGCAGGTATCATTTGAGCTATCTCAAAGGTCAGGAATTGGTGCATCCATTGCTGGAACCTCTCAACAGCCTTCGTAGGAAACCAATACACTAGCCTCAGGATCATCCAAAGGAAAAGAATTGGAAACTAGCATTCAAATCACAGAACAATCTACAATGTCTAAGCAGCCTGAAACTTCCAAAGAACAAGTCCAAATGCCAACTCCTCCAACTCAAAGCAATGTGGGAGAACCTCCAGTTTTGCAAACTCCTCTGAATGAGGAAAGAAATAAAAAGAGAGACAGGGAAGTAGCTACCCCTGCCAGTGGACCTTCAGGACATCCTGGAACAAAAAGGCAAAGACTAAATCCCCTGTCAGAGGAGGAATTTGTTGAAGAAACTACAAACAGTCAGAGGGAAGAAAGAGTAGTTAGCCAACAAACCTTTCCAGTAGGAGGAACATCCACTAGCTCACAAAGGCAGGAGCTAGAAAGGCAGCAAAGTGTAGAGGTATCATCTTTCAGGCCACCAGGGAAAGATGCCTCGGATATCAAGAAAACATTTACAGAAATAAAAGCTAGGAATGATCCATTGAGGCTTCAAATTTACAATCAATATTTGAAAATGGCCCCCACAAATCAACAGATATTAATGTCAGCCTATGACATTAAAGAGGGCAAAATGATAATGAGCTACTTCAAGCCTAAAGTGCAACAACCTCAATCAACAGTAGATTATCCCAAAACAAATTTGGAAGTCATGGCAAAGGATATTCATCCTATGGATCAGATTGAATTGCATAAACAAACTAGAGAAATGATTTATTCAACCTTGAATGGTAAGACAATGATGGCCCATAGGTTGTGTTAGCGCTCGAATTTGGCCTCAAGCTGAAAAAGACAAAATCCAAGGCAACATCAAACCACTTAGCCTCGTAGCTAGCCCTACGGGGACACAAGAGGGCTCTCTCCAGGTCTATCTCAACAAAAGGTCTTCAAAGGGCTAAGATGACCAATAAAGAACACTGATTTTAGGCTAGTAAACTGATAGGGAAAGTTTGATTTCAAATTTTTAGGGTTTTGTTGGAAAACTGAGCACGACAATTTTGGGTGCGGGGATGAGACACAGTTTTTGCAGAGGTCTTTTTGGGGCAAGGTAGGAGATTGTCTTGATGCCTTTGAAGGAAGTGAATGGATAGATATGACTGGTGAGGAGCTAAGGAGAGCAAGAAACCATCAGGAGTTCTCCTTAAACAGATGAAAACATAGATATTAAGGAAACTTAAAGGCAGAGCATAGAAACCATGAATTCTACCTTAACACTTCATTTACTTAATTTGCAGAAGAGAAAAGTAGGAAAATGATACACATAACAAACTTACAAGTACATGAGAGAAACACACCATCAACACAAATCACCACAGGAATCCCAAATAGTGCTGCAAAACCCTGGTCTTTCCTTTGCCAAAATTGCAGAGATACAAAGAGTAATACAGTCTAAGCTTATCCCTCAAGAGTCCAACCATGAAAATGACTAAGAAAGTACATAATATAGGCAAGCTAACACATTTCCTTGCCTCTATGGGTCGAGCTCATCATCCTAGGAGCTGTTTCAACCAATTCTAAACTGAGCACTACAATCTAGGCAATCAAAACAACTTGCCTCTATAAGTTAGGAAACCAATTCATTCATTAATTTTTTGCTATTTTATGAATGAATCTTCTAGAATAGGTAACAAAGTGTCATGTCAACATAAAATTACATCAATTACATCAAGGAGGGTGAAAAATCCCAGCAAAAGTCAAAACTGGTCAAATGCTGCGTTTTCCTGAGCTGAAGATGAAAAATTGAGAAAATGTCCTGATGCGTAGCGCGCCATTTCTCAACGCGTAGCGCGCCTTTGAGCCCACTTTTTCGGCACTTCCCGACATCCAAATGAGGCACAAGTGGGCTTGTTGGAAAGGTCTGGATGTCTACTCGCCAGCCCAAGTGGAATTGCTCAATTTGGTGCCCATTTGCCCCTCCAAAAATGCAATCTCCCAAGACTACTTCCTGTGTGTCCAAAAAGTGGCAGAAGGTCATTTTTTGCTTGTTTTTTGACCTTTTGGGGGCTCAAACCTTAATGAAATGTCTTGGAAGTGGCTGAGAAAGTGTAATTTTTCATGACAAATCCAAAAATGCAGAGTTTTTGTGAAATGGACCTCCCCATCTTCAGGGTAGCGCGCGGCGCGCTACGCGTTGAGGGCAAAAACCTGTTTTTAGCAAAAAAAAATTCAAAATTGACCAAAATTGCTCCAAATTTTCTGAATTTTGAGCTGGGGGTGTATCATTGAGCACCATGCTCCTTCAAGGAGGCTTCAGCCAAAATTTGAAGTGGATCGGGCCTTTTCCTTCGTTTTAGTGCCTTGGTCAATCGTCCTTTGAGTACCTTCATTTTCGCTTTGCACACATGCATGCTGGCCCAATAATGATTCTTCATGTGGCGGAGCATATCTTTGTCCCTGTTTGCCTTGGATAGCAACTTCTCTAAATGAGTGTTCACCCGAATGAGCATAGACCCTTGCTCAATAGGTGTCAAATCACCGGGTCTCTTGCAAGCCAAGTTCCGGTCTTCTCGGATCCTCCACAACTCATCAAGAGTGTGTTCATCCTCTAACTGTTTGTTGCGCTGCTCTAAGTATTTGATTGTCCAATTTTCCATTTCCAACTTCTGCTGCAACAAGTGATTTTCAGCCTTTTGTTGCTGAATGATCTCCTTTAGCTCTAAGCTAGGAGAGCTGATATCAAGGTCAATAATATCTATGTCCGGATCACCTGATGGTCCCTCATCAATCATGGGCTGCTTGCCTCTCTCCTGTACCTGTGCTGCTGTCGAAAGCGAGGCCCCTTCCACCTGATGTGGAGATAACACTCGCTGTGCTGATGAAGAAGGCGAGACCCCTTCCACCTGGTGTGGAGATAATACTCGCCGTGCAGATGCAAATAAGGCCCTGTGGCCTCTCTGATATGTAACACATGCTGGAGTGCTGACATGCTCGGGCTCTGGAATGTGAAACTGATGTGAAGGCCCTCCCTCATCATGGAAAATCTCAGGAGATGGCTGTGGCACCATGAAGAAGTCGCGAGAAATGAAATCCTCCCAAGCAATACCCTGCTGTGCCAACTAATGCATCACTATGATCTCGATCAGTGCATAATGATATATACTTTTGTGTTGCTGTGCGGGGTTCTTCCTTTGCACTACGGGCACCATCCTCTCTATATTTCGACACATTAAAAATGGAATGTTCATCATTCGTACCCGGGTGAAATGCATCAACAAACGGATATGGTACGAATATAAACGTGAAAATATGCCTTCACAAGTGAAATAGCGCATAATGAGCCTCATCAAGGGTGCATACTCATCCCTTAGGAATCTGAAAGGAAAACCAGCAGTTAGGTGTCTCATGCACCCGGGTTTGATATATGGTTGATAATGAAATATGTCTTGCTGCTGGCGCTTGTTCCACTCCTCCCCAACATTTGGTATCCCGGTAGCTTGAGCAACAATTTCGGGTGATAGGGTGAAATCCACTCCTGCAAGGTTCACATGACCATTGTGCAAATGTAGGACAAACAAGCGGACTAGTTCTTTGTGATGTTGAATTTGTGAGATTCGCTCACAATATCCAAAGCATGATTGATACTGAAAACATGTCATTGCAAGTGGACAAGCTTGCAAATGAGCCAAAGAAGTGGGCTCCTCCCTGACATGCCGACCACCTTTACCACCCTTGTGATGCCTCCTTGGCACTTCTACCTCTGGTGTTGAATCACTGTCATAACTCTGCTGATAATCTGATTCGGTTTCTGACATGGTTTTGAAGGCAAGATGGTTGAAATGTATTGCTCACTTTGCACCCAATTAACTGTTGTTTGACTTTTTCAAATGCTGTCACTAAGGGGACATAAATACAAGGGGATTGTTAGGGAAAGGGGAACATGAGGGAATTAGGGACAATAAAAAAAAATAAGGAATTTAGGGAAGGCAACATGGGAAATCATAATATTGTGGGATTTTAAGGTGAAGTAGGGTTTGGGAATTTAGTAGGTTTTAGGGATTTTAGAGAGGAAAATTATGAAATTTTATTGGAAAATTTGAAGGAAAATGTTGATGAAAATTAGGGAAAAGAGGGATCACAAATAGGCAACCTTGGACAACAAAAAAAAATTGAAACCCTAGCACCATTAAGTCTTTAAATCTTCCACAACAATGTAGGGTTTTGACTTCTCATTTTCATGGCATTTAAACATATTAATTTCTCATTCATCTTGCAAAACAAAATCTAGCCATGGAGGAGAGGCCTACCTGAAATTTTCTTGAGAGAAAAGAGGATTTGATAGCTTGCTGGCAGTTTGTTGGGAAAAAAACCCAACGCGTAGCGCCCCTCTGATGCGTAGCGCACGAGCAATTTTGTTCTGAGAAAGGCAGCCTGATGCGTAGCGCGCCCCTGACGCGTAGCGTGCCCTGAAACTGCCCAATCTGCTCAATGACTCTTGAAATCGCCTTTGCAAGGATTCACTTAGCTTGTGAGAGGCAAATGAGTTGCTAATGAAGAGTGATGTGCTTTTATAGGCTCCCTTTAGATTTTTATTTGCCCAAAACCCACTTTATAATGTTTGAGTGTTGACATTTTTTTGAATTAATTGGCTCTGACTTCTGGTTTCCTTTCTTTGAAAAAATTTGTTGAAATGATGATTTATTCTGAAAATTTTTGCAGGGATAGCTTCTAAGATGCTTTGGCAAAGGAGACCAAGGCTGCGCTTCAACATTTGGAGAATTTGAAATTTTGACAATTTTTACAAAAACAAGATAATGACCTTTGTTTTTCAAAAACAGAGTTTTGAAAACAAGGTGAAAATTTAGCTGTACAATAGTGAGAATTATTGAAATGATGTTTTATGAAGGACATCCCTCTGGCCTGCTGGTCCTTTATGACCTCTCAAGACAAAAAATGACTCAACCCTAGACCTAAGACCTCGAAATTTAAAACAAGATGAATGACCCTTTGAAGATTTTATTTACTTAAACAAACTTGAACCAGCAGTGCCAAACAGGAGGGGAATAAAAGACACAAACTCCCGCCACCGGGATTATGGCATGCCTAACAGAATGCAACATGATCACACTGATGGGACACCTAATCATGAAATGCAAAGAGCTTTGATCTCTGGTGGAGGGCTACTAGACCGACTCTAAAAGGTTGCAAAATTCTCTGGATAACACAATTGCCCAACTACACTTAGAGAAAGCCTCCTCCCAGGCTAAAGATAACAGAATAAAGTCTTTAGAAGAAATAATTATTGGATTGGGACATGATCCCAAAGATATGAAGGGTGTAGAAGCATTAATAAAAAAGAAAGATGAAGATATTGCTGCCTTGAGGAAGCAGCTAAAGCTACCTCCTTCAAGACATCCACAGACTGATGAGATCACGAAACAAAAATTTGAAGAAGAGCTGATGGATTTACTTTTAAAACTTAATGAATGATTAAATGAGACAGAGTAGGCATTAGAAAAATTATTAAAGGACAAGTAGGGAGAGTCGACCTCTCAGCCTCCTGATGTGATACCAGTAGTCTCAACAGCAGTCCCTTCCACACTTGGGACAACATTAGCACCAAACATTCCAGCAGCCACAACAAAGGTGGTCACAGGTACAACAACAGCAGGAACAACAGGACTAGCACAGGGCAGCAGTGCCAATTTGAGCACAGAGGAACTAATAAAGTCAATGGAGGACATGAAACTACAAGTTTCAGAGCTAAAAAAGGTAAAAGAACAGTATGCCAAAATGGAACGAAGCTATGATCTCTCAAAGATAAATGTTGCAGAAAAGACAAGAGAGATTAAAGGATTAGAAAATAAAGTGAAATCATTAGAAAAGGATCTTACTTTTGACAAGCCTCTGGCAGAAATTAAGAAAATTCTTTGGGCCAACATCACTCAATTCATAAATGATGTTTGGCCATCCATCCAAGTAGTTTTTGAGCATATTGATCTAGTAAAGGTAACCCAAGAAGAAATCCAAAGCACAAAAGCAGAATTAGGAAGAATTCCCGAGGAAGCCAACAGGCTCATACATTTTTTGAATACTAAGAACAAGGACCAGCTGGAAGAACCTGGCATTAAAGACGGAATAGAGTCCATTTTAGAAGTCAAAAGGGTACTAACCAAAAGAACTTTGATGCAAAATTTAGAAAGATGATGCCATGACATGCAAGCAGAGATCAATACTTTTATGGAGAAATTTGCCATTTTTCATAATAAAGGGCTACCCAGTCCTTTAGTGATTAATGATAGATTAATGAGTCATAAAGATTATGTGGATAAATTGAATCAATATGCAGGCAATCAAGAAAGTTCATCAACAAGTGTATCAGGAATAAAAGCACTCCCTACAGGTAGAGTTCTCTATGACAGTCTAGAGAACCTGTTCTATGTGGAGCATGAACTAAAACACTTGTTCCCAATTCAGCCTACCTTCTTCAGGTACACAGAAACAGATGAAACCCTCCGAAAGCTCCAGAAAACCAGAATACCACAGCCAAAATGGTGGGAAGAAATGCTTGAAATTTTATAATTTATCCTTGGTAAAAGGTAAATTCTGATTTTTACTACAGTCAATGAGGGTAAAGAGGATGAACAGAGATGAAATAGATAAAGAGTATCAGATTACAGGTAAAGTGTATCAGTAGGAAGATAAAAACAAAACAACCAGCACAGAGTTACATCAAGGACAACAAGAGGCCAAATCATAGGGCCTAACTCCAGCACATTCTCAAGAATAGGGACAACAAACCATTTGTTTGCCTTATCTGTCATCTACAAGGTCTTCTGGCCCTATTTTGGTGAAAAATATGATTAGTCATCTCAGTTTATATCTCACTTTGTTATGAGATATTTCATTGTAAAATTTTTGTATAAATACACCCCCATTCTGAATATTGAGGGTGGATTCCTTGACATTGCTGTAAAACTGATTATTTTGGAATAAAAAGTGTTGTTGGACAAATTTTCATGGCTGGCTGGATGAAGGATTGATGTAAAGGACTTTTCACAAGATTCATGTGTTGGACATCAAACAAATAAGTATCTTATATCTCATGTGTTAATGTCTTCTAGTTTATTATATTCATTATGTTTCATATATGAATATTAAAACGAAAAAGAATAATTCAGAAAATGCTTAAGTTCAATCTGTCTTCAATCGTTTTTGTTCTCAATGTTTTCTTCTAAACTAGCATGAATAGTGAATTATTATTTGCTCCTGTTTTCTAGTTTCCTCATTATTGATCATTTGGTAAAAATCCTTAATTGCTTTTATTAGTGATCATCCAAGTTCCCTCTTCTCAAAACATGTGGAAGGATTCTTAATTTCCCTTCTTCCCCCTTTGAGCCCATTCCATCCTATCAAGTCATCATTTGCTCCCTGTTTTAGCTATCTTGCCCTGTGAAACCATCCTTTGCTATGAAACCAAATCCATTTTAGCCATCCTCTGTTTACTCCATTAGCCCAATGGCCTAAAATACTCAGTGATACCCCTCTGCTATTGAATTTCATCACCAAATTCAAACAAACCCCAAGCTCTAATAACTAGCCTAAAACCTTATCAAACGAAGTTAAAACTTAAAGTGAGAGCCCTCTCTGGACACAGATTGGCTAGATTTTGTGTATAAAAGATTGGTTTGTGGTTACCTTGGACCTCTTTCCTCTTCTTACAACTTCTACGAAAATTTGAGTGATAACATAGTGGCGACTCCACTGGGAACAAATTTTTTTTGTTATTGTTGTTCACTTTCTAAGCTACAGACGGAGCCTGAAGTTAGCCAGGTAGCCTTCGAACTACTCTTGCTTTGCAGGTGCATAAGTAGATGAATGCTGCTTCAGTCTATCTCCGGTCTAGTTTATGAACTGAACATAAACCAGTTCCTCAGTCAAATAAATCTTTAGGAATATTCTGAATTCAAATCTGATACATCTTAAAGAAATTACAGAAGTTGTTGTTGATATTAATTTAGAAAATCAAAATGAAGAAATCTGGCTTCAGAAAGAACTCGTTACACTAGGTCAAATCCTGATCCAAATCCACCACCTGTGTTTGAGAATCCAAATCTGATTCCCAGAATTCTTAGGAGACAAGAAAGTCAAGAAAGTACTGCTAGTTCTCGGCCAATCTACAGATCAAGGTCTTGTCCTGTGAAGTGGATTTATCTTGAGGACGAACCCTTTGATGAGCAATTTGAGAACTCTTTGTTTGTAACCTTCTCTGACACTGAATTGTCCCGCTTGGTTCCAGACCCAGTATTTATTGAAGAATTACAATTTGAAGCTATCAATGTTTCAATTGACAGACATTTACAAAATTCAATACAATATGAGCTTACTTCTGAAAGAACACCTGATCCCTCTACTATCACTGCTGCTTCTGCAAGTTCCTTGTTAGTCCCTCACACATCTCAACCCCAAACCACTCCACCACTGACCCCTCCTTCTACCCCTCCATCCACAACTCACATTCCCATTGTTACTCCTACCCCATCAATACCTACATCCATGGCAAATAGGTATACCCCTCTGGTCTTACTAGCCAATTTAGGTGCCATGCCTCAAGACTACCAAAGTAAAATCACTCCTTTTGATGGTTCTGGTACTTACACAGCTTAGCGACATACCAAAAAAATGACTGAGTACTTTGAAATATATGAGATTGATGTTGATGATGTTAGAATGAGGATATTTGTTCAGAGTCTAACCGGTGAAGTCAGAACCTGGTTTAGGGCTCTAAGAGCAAACAACATAAATAACCTAGAAGCCCTTTATACACAATTCTTGAATCGTTGGGAAAAGAAGAAAGATCCTTTACAGATCTTATCAGAGTATGAAAACCTCAAGAGAGAAACCCAAGAAACTGTGCAAGATTATTGCACTAGGTTCAATTCTGTTTACAATGCAATTCCTCAAAACCTCAGACCCCCACCTGATTTGGCCCTAATCAAGTTCCCTGATGGATTTGATTCGGATATGGCTTTTTAGCTAAGGGAAAGAGCTCCTAGAACTTTAGAAGAAATGCAAAGTATAGCTGTCAGTGTTGAAGCTAACTTAATATCTAAACGAGCCAAAGCTAGGAGTGAAAGGAGGATACCACTAAAAGAAGAAGCTTCACCTGTTGAACAGAAACTGGATGCTATAATCAAAGGTATGGAAAGACTAGGAGATAGAGTGGAAACCATAGAAAGAAAATCTCCTTGGGATGGATAGCCATCCAATACAACGAGAAATCCAAATTTCTGGAAAAACCAGAACCCGAACACTGGAAAGACTGGCCCAGATCAAAACATTAGACCTCCTTTCCAAGAAAACTATGTAGAAGCTTCCAGCTCAGAAGATCCACTAGAAGATACTCAGATAAATCTAATGGGACTCAACAATGAAGGAGAAGTTTTCCTAACTCAAGATGATCAAGAGGCCCATATTCTCAAACAATTTCAAACTCAGTCAGGAGAATCGTTTGACTTCAGGGAAGGATATGACACAGCTATCTATGAAGTACACAAGCAGTATAACTTAAGGAGTAGAAGAATTGATGTTCCTGAAGCTAACAAACAGAAAGCTCCAAAACAACCTATCAAAGGTAAAACAGTTCCCCCACATGTACAAATTTTGTCTAGATCTAACAATAACCCCTCTAATCCAATAATTGAAGATGTTTCTGATAGTCAACAAAACAACAGACATTCTTCCACTCCTCCTCCCAAAGGAAATGTAGAAGAACCCCCAGAAGTTGATTTAGAAGAAACAACTAATAATAACCCTACTCCTGAAAAGGAGAAAAACATAGAAAATATAGAAAGCAAAGAGAATCCCACTGTTCGAAACACAAAAACTCAAACTGAAAAACCTTTCAATCTAGAAACTGAAGTAGGAAAAATAAAGATTGTTGTTCCACTGTCAGAATTAGCCAAACATGATGCCTACCGAAGTCAAATTAACAGATCACTGAACATCACTGGAACTGAGGATTCTGTAAATGTTTTTGATGATCAACCAGAACTAATCTTTGGACCTGAAGTAAATGGTAAACATTTAGAAGGAAGTGTTCCTCCTTTCTATGTAAGCCTAAATATTCATGATAAAATCCTTCACAATGCTATGTTTGATTCTGGGGCATCTCACAACTTAATGCCCAAGTTAGTAATGGAGAAATTAGATCTTGATATTACTAGGCCTTATAAAGATCTCTTTTCTTTTGATTCAAGTCAAGTGAGATGCTTAGGATTAATAAAAGACTTGTGTGTTTCTTTAGTTCAATACCCTGCCAAAACAATCTTGATGGATATAGTAGTAGCAGATATACCTCCAAAATATGGAATGTTATTATGCAGGTCCTGGGGTGCTGTTGTGGTCACCAACAACCCCCCCTCTTTGTTTGATATTAGCCATAAACATCAAGCAAAGGGGGGACCCTGAACAAAAAATCCAAAAAATATTTTGTTAAAATTTTTGTATTTTTCTCCCTAAGGCTTAAATCGCATCGCAAGGAAAGACTGAAGCATCCCCCAAGCGCGAAAAGCAAAACTGCGAAAGAGCGACGCGAAGTTCATCGCGTCGCATGCATTCCAAGCACTCTTAAAAAGAAGATCTTCAAGAAACGCCGATCGCCGATATGCGACATCGCACATCGCAAACGTCGCACTAAGAAGCATAAACCATTGAATGAAATCAGTGATCCGCGATTTGCGATGTCAGCGATATGCGATATGCGATATTAGTGAACCGCGACCAGCGATCAGCGATATGAAAAGACTCATCGCAAGAATTCTCCGACATACATGATAGACCCAAGATTAAGCGCGCGCCTTAAAGGAAATTAATCACCGCATGCTTGAGTATCCAGAAATGATTGCATCGCATTTTCCGAAGAGTCAAGTCATGATGAATGTCAGGATCATGCATTCATTAGAATTTAATGCTTTCATGTCAATCTTTTCATTTCACTTCTTCTTTGCGTAGACTGCAAGACACGCAACTGATATAAATCTATATGCAGGAAACATCTAAGGAAAAGGGGAAAGCGCCAATCAGATAACAGAGAAAAGATGCCTCCGCAAATGGATGCCGCATGCAGCAGGACCGCGGATTCCAGACTATCAGCCAACCGGCACTGATGAAATTAGACTATCCAAGACGAAGAGTCAAAGGCGCACAAAAGCAGCGTGTTTGCAAAAGATCCTGAAGCTCAGACTTGGTAAAGCAGAGAAAGAAGCGCAAGAGAAGGAGGGCGCTCTAGAAAAGCCTGGAACAAAGAACGGAAGAAATTCTCGACACAGGGAATTGTCCATACAGCACGACTCCTAACTCACTCAGTCATTCGCACGACCAGAAACCAAAATAGCAACAGCAAAATCAGTTCGAGAAGAACCTGGGTTGTGCTAAGTATATACGCAGCACATACACCCAGCTAGAGAAAGATTTTCGAAAATATCTTCTGGTCTGTCAGAAGGAGGTGCCAGCTCTTGTTATTTGCACTTTTATCTCCCGAGCGAAAGAAGAAGGCAGCCAGCCGACTCTTCCCAGGAAAACGTTGCACTGTTTACAACACCAAGGAGAATATACAAAAACGGTCAGAAATTAGATTTAAGTTTTAGAAATAAATTTTCTTTTAGTAAAGGGCGGTGATTTGAAGCCGTTTCCCTAAATTCGTGTAATTAAGATTAATTAGTTAGTAGTATTTAACCCTTCTCATGGCATTTGGAGAAGGGTCCGGAAATTTGTCAAAAAACTTGTCCTCAGAACATGCACTTCTGCACCCTCGGAGGGGGTTTTGATGAATGGATGGATCGATATTTATTTATGTTTGCATTTTAATGTCTGTTACTGATGTTGCACTTCTGTACTCTTAGCAGATATTAGAACAAGTAGAAATAAATCATTATTGCTTGAAGTTTATTAGTGAAGTCAGTCATAAATGGTACTTTTATCTCTTGACTAAATTCTGCTAGTATTCCTAAAGTGATATGCAGCTGAGTTCTTTATATGTTACTGTATGAATGTGTGTATTACCATTTGGCACTTCTGTACGGTGGAGTCATTTATTTATGCTTGACATATGAATAACTAATTATGCGATATGCTGTTCACAACTGTTCTGCCTAACTTCTTATGCAGAGTGGTTTATCTTTATTGATTTATATTCTGATAATATCTGAATGATCTTTATTACCAGCTGTTGTTTGAAATCTTTCTAGATCGCATAACAAAAGAAAACACCCCGGGTTAGCGTAGACTAGATGTATTGTTTTTCTTCATTAGATTATATTAGTATAGAGTTAGTTTAGCAGTTAGAATTAAGACTAGCTTAAAAAAAAACCTTTAAATCAATACCATCAAACTCTACACACACACGCACACCCTTCACATTGGGAAACTGGTCCCATTACCCCCAGTCGGACCCGCTACTCCAAACGGGCAAGGAGCCGCCAACCAGGTTTCGGACCGGGTGGGTATCCCCCTTGTTGTCGACCCGATTTCGGGGCCCTCAACATTTCTGGCGCTAGAAGGAGGGCCTGAGCTATGAATGGCGCATAATTCAAAATCCAAATACCATTCTGAGAGAAAATCACCCTCACCAACTTCCCCGACTTCTCCGGTACGATTAAACTCGGAACTAGAGGTCGCTCGGGCATCCACCGCTGCTACACACCCTAATACATCAGACCAACTTATCATTGATCCCCCTGAAATTCAAACTTTGATCCGTAAACTCCAGGGATTCTCTATTTTTACTCAGAGGTCTGATAAATCTAAAGGCAGCGTGACTTTGCAGTACAATCCTGCTCATCCCCTGACCAGATTGAAGAGTGAAAGGTTTGGCATCCAGCCAACTGAAATTCCTCTCCCCACTAGGAAAAGAGCAAGGAAAGCACTTCCAGAGTCTGACAGAGAGACTCTTTCGTCCACTTCGTCCATTTCAACTCCCTCTCCGCGAAGTCAACCACCCACATCTTCACCTCAAATCACCCATCCATCTTCCACAACCCTTCCTCCGCAATCATCGAAGATCATAATATCTCCATCTTCTCAACATCAAAGATCACCTTCTGCACTTTTGTTAACTAGCAACTCAGCGATGGCCCAGTCTCCATGGAACAATCCTGGGGCGGTTTTAATGCCTCCACCCCTAAGTCCAATACCCGCCCATCCTGAGAAATGGCTACCGAAGTTCAATCCAGAAACAGGAATGCTAGCTGAAGAACATATCAATAATTTCATGCTTTCTATTAATCTCAACGGAGTTACCAACGAAGATGCCGTGGTCCGACTTTTTCCCTATACAATGCAAGGGACAACCGGGTCATGGTATTTTTCGCTGCCCTCCGGATCTATCACGAGCTGGGACATTTTTCAAAATCAATTTCGTACCAAATTCGGTGATGATAGATCGACAACGACACTGATCAACGATTTATCCAATCTTAAAGCTGAGGCTAGGGAACCCATTAAAGATTTTAACTTACGGTTCAACAAGATCCTCAACAAAATCCTCGCTGCTTCCCAACCCAGCGAGGAAGTGAGATGTGAATGGTACATCACGGCCTTACCTTCAAACTTGGCCATCTTCGTAGGTAGGGCAAGCAAGACAACCTTAGTTGAAAATTTGACTGAGGCGTTAGCAGTTGAAAAATGCGTAGTAGCCCTAGAAAAGAGATCTGCAATTGAAGAACGTAAATCTAAGAAAATCTCTTTCAAAGAAGACACCAAGAAGAAGCAAACGAAAGATCCGTTCGATATGGAAGGATTACAAAAGGTGTTAAAGGCCATGTCTAATGAGATGATTGACATAAGAAAACAAGTAGCAGAATCGTCCCCAAGAAAGCCTTTTAGGAATTTTAAAAGAAATCCTCCCATGGAGACGAAGCCACCCAATGTGGTCTCAAACGTTGAATCTGAAGAAGAAGAAGAAGAGAGCACCATCGAAACATAGACCGACGATGAAGAAGTGGTGGAACTGCAAGGAATGTGGGATTTCATCCTCCCACAAGAAGAAGATCAAGAAGCATTTCCGGTTAGCACACGAAGCAAAAATCAACTTGATCCTCCCCAAACTACCCCCAAACAGAAGGGCACAAGCCCTGCAGCAAAAGAAAAGGTCGTAACAAAGAAAACAATTGCTAAAGCGACCCAATTTAGCCCAGTCCAATCAGATCAAACGCCTCCATCAAGAACACTGATAGTGTCGGATGAAATGGAGTATAACATCATCGATGACATGAAAAAGACTAGGGCTAATATCACTCTGTACGAGTTGAGCAAATTGAAACACCAACAGAAAATCATGATGAAAGAGTTACATGCCGTACCTACTACACCTTTACCTACAGCTATAGCTTCCCACCATATAGGAAGACCTCCGGTCAACACGATCAATAAAATCGATCCGAATGACATTGCTTTGATTGGAGGAAGATCTAGATCTCATACCCCTCCTTTCCTCCTCACTTATGAAATCTTTAATAGAAACGTGCACAACTACTTAGTTGATTCTGGTGCCTCAACCAATATTTTACCCAGGTCAATATGTGCCAAACTGAATGTTCAACCGCAAAAATCTGCAGTGCACATAGTTCAACTTGATCGATCGCAAGTCGAAGTGATAGGTGAACTTAACCAAGTGACCATAAGACTGTCGTCTAACCCCAAGGTATGTCAGGTTATCAACATTCTAGTGGCTGATATCCCTGAATTTTATGGTTTGATTCTTAGCAGGGACTGGTCCGAGAAACTCCACGGATACTTTTCAACCGACTGGTCGCACATGTGGTTACCCTCCAACGAGAAACCAAATCAAATAAAGGTTGAACGAGAGTTGCACCAAAAATACATAGTGACGAATTTGGAAGGAGAAAATGAAGCCATAACATACAATAGCAGCATCATAGGCAACTACTCGGTAGATTCTTTCCTCGGAAATTTCAATGCTCACATATCACCTTATTTGGAAAATTCAGTTTTTTCCCAAGTAGAAAACTTTTCCCAGACTGATGATTCCAAATGTGTTAGTTTTTTAGATAACCCTGTAAATACATCTTTATTTTGGAAATTATATTTTGATGGCTCTAAGTCCAACGAGGGAGCAGGAGCAGCATGCGTTCTAATTAGCCTAGATGGAAATAAGACTATGCTTACATGCAGACTCGAGTTCGATTGCACGAACAACACAGCGGAATACGAGGCCTTGGTTTAAGGCCTATACAAAGCAATCAGATTGAATGTCAAGTATCTTCAAGTCTTTGGAGATTCCGAGATCGTCGTCAAACAGGTACGTAACACCATACACTGCCTGTCAAGTCATTTGAAGCACTATCAATCTTTAGTACAAGATCTCACTGCACATTTCATAGCATTCAATATTTCGTCAGTCCCGAGACTCCAAAATGCAAGCGCAGACCTGTTAGCTAACGTAGCCTCCAGACTCATTCCCTCTGAAGACTTTAGTCCAGATAGATTCTCGATAGAGTTAATTTTTAAACCGTCCATCCCTGACAACATCACCAACTGGAGGGTATTCAACGACGACCCAGACATCGTAAGTTTCCTCACCTCTGAAGGATCCTACTCAAACCAGATAATTGACGAAGACTGTCATGATCACCAAATACAACAAAATAGCATTGATAATGCTATACCCAAATCGGTGGTCAAACTAGAAGACTTATATGACTTAAAAAGTCGGTTCAAAAGGTCAGCTAATGCCAAGCTCTACAGTTCAACTCTGAACTACGAATCAGTAAACCTAGGAACCGATGAGAAGCCGCAAAACGTTAATCTAGGCCAAGGCCTAGCCCCCGAAGAAAAATCAGCATATATCCATCTTCTACGACAGTACAAAAACGTTTTTGCCTGGAATTACGACGAGCTGAAAACTTACAACACTTCTATCATTCAGCACACTATCCCTATGATTGACAACAAGAAACCTGTCCAACAGAAGCTCAGAAAAATCCACCCCAACTTGGAAAATCAGATAAAAACTGAGTTGAATAAGTTGTTGAGAGCCAGAATAATCTTCCCGGTCAGACATTCCAAATGGGTATCCAATATGGTACCTGTTAGGAAGAAAAACGGAGATATTAGAATCTGCATCGACTTCCGGAATCTCAACAAAGCCTGTCAGAAAGACAATTTTCCCCTCCCAACGATGGAGCAAATATTACAGGCAGTAGCAGGCTCAGAGTTGATGTCTTTCCTGGACGGATTTTCAGGATATAATCAAGTGCTAGTACACCCGGATGATCAGTTAAAAACCACCTTCCGAACCAAATGGGGTACCTACGCGTATTGGAAGATGCCATTCAGTCTGATCAACGCCGGCGCTACTTTTCAGAGAGCCATGGACATTACATTTAAAGGTTTAGTCAATAAATCGGTAGTGATTTACTTGGATGATATAACTGTGTACTCCAAGAACCGAAGCGACCATCTCAAAGATTTGAAGCAAATCTTTCAAAGATGTTTAAGGTATGGGATCTCACTTAACCCGAAGAAATCTTTTTTCACGTTGAGTGAAGGGAAATTGCTAGGATTCATAGTGTCCAAATCTGGCATTCACATTGAACCTGACAGAATCAAAGAAATTTCCGAGATACCCATGCCCCATAACAAAAAGACCATGCAATCTTTCCTAGGACAGATCAATTTTGTGAAAAGGTTTGTCCCAGATTTTTCACGTATTATTTCTCCTTTACAAAAAATGATAAAAAAGAATTCAAACTTTAAATGGGGTCTAGACGAGCACGAAGAGTTTAACTTAATCAAACAAGCCATCATCAACGCTCCATCTTTAGCAACCCCAAATTTTTCAGAACCTTTTGTCTTATACACGTTTGCCTCAGAGAATTCTTATGCTGCAATTTTGACTCAAGTGAATCAAGAAAAGGTAGAAGCTCCAATCGCATTTTTTAGCTCAAACTTACAAGGTGCTGAACTCAATTATTCGGACGTAGAGAAACAGGCATACGCCGTTTTTAAAGCGATCAAATGCTTCAGACCTTTCTTGCTAAAGGCCCATACCAAGGTCATAGTACCGTTTCCAGCGGTAAGAAACCTCCTAATACAGAAGGATGTGGGCGAAAAGAGAGCGAATTGGATCACCGCCTTACAAGAATACGACCTGGAGATCAAGTCGGCACACATCGTAAGAGGTCAAGGCTTCTGTAAGATGTTAGCTAGAGCATCGCAAATCCCTGAAAACTCGTCTGAAGAGGTACACGCGTATGAGGTAAGCCTAAACGACGCAGAATCATTATATGCTGACATCATTTATTTCCTTAAGAACGGGTATGCTCCATTTCACCTGGATCACACCAAGAAGAGAGCCCTGAGATTGAAAGCTAAACAATACCAGCTCGTAAATGATGTCCTGTTTAAAAGAAATTATGATTCTGTGCTTCTTAGATGTCTTGAGAAAACTGAAGCCGAAAAGGTTTTGCAGGAACTCCACGATGGACCAGTAGGTGGACACTATGCTGGAGAAGCCACCGCACATAAAATATTACGTGCAGGATATTACTGGCGCACGCTGTTCAAAGACTCGTACAATCACGTAAGGAAATGCCAGGTCTGCCAGACTGCTGCAGGAAAAAAAAAAGAAGTCATCCATGCCACTGCAGCCAGTTAACATCAAACAGCCGTTCAGTCAATGGGGCCTGGACATAATAGGTGAGATCGTTCCTAACTCCTCTAAACAACATAGGTATATCCTCACGGCAACTGACTATTTCACTAAATGGGTAGAGGCGGTTCCTCTCAAGACAGCTAATTCTGAAAACATTATTGAATTCATAGATCAGTTTATCATCACTAGGTTTGGATTGCCAACGGCCTTAATATTTGATAATGCCTCATATTTTTCTGGAAATACCATGACTGAGTTCGCGCTCAAAAGAGGGTTCAAACTGAAGTATTCTGCCAACTACTATCCGCAAGGTAATGGGTTGACTGAATCGACAAACAAGAACCTAATCAAGATTATTAAAAAGACAGTCGACCAAAACCAAAAGAATTGGCACAAAGCGCTCGTAAACGCCTTATGGGCAGACAGAATTACAAAGAAAGCCTCTATCGACACTTCTCCCTTTAATTTAGTTTACGGGAGAGAAGCAGTTCTTCCTACTCACTTAGTCATTCCCTCCTTGTCCTTAGTACAATACATTGATGAAGTATCTACTTCCTCCTTACAACTAAGACAAATGGAAATAATCAAGCTAGAAGAAAAACGAGAACAGGCTAAGAAAACACATGCTCACCACCAAGCGCTAATAAAATCCTCTTTTGACTCGAACATAATGACCAGAAAAAACTTTCAGATGGGAGATTTAGTTTTGAAGTGGGATAAGGCTCATGAAGAAAAGGGCAAACATACGAAATTCCAGAAGCTATGGCTTGGTCCTTTTCAGATTGTAGAGGTCATAGGCCCATTGACTTTTGTGTTGCAGGACTTAACAGGCAGAAAAGATTCTCCGCCTGTGAATGGACACTCTTCTATTTTTGTAGGATAATTTTAGTTTTATTTTAGTTTTTCATTTCTTATAAATAAGGTTGGTTGTGAATGATCATAAATAGTATTCATGAAGGAACATACCATTTCTCTATCAGATTTTGATTTCACTTGTATAAATAGCAAAACTTTTCGAAAAATCTGGCTTTTATTATTGACAGATAGGGTTAACTTTAGCCTGAATATGATGTTAGTTTCAACCTCAAAAAAATCCGGGATGAAAGTAACTTTTGGCAAAAAATTGTTTTACGCCAACGCAATGAAAGGTATCATCAATAATAAAATAAGTATTCTCTGCAAAACTGTTGTTTTCAAACTCTATTATTGTCGTCCAGAGCTTTCTTAAGGAAAAACAATGACTTCCTCCCTGCTAAGGAAAATCGCAGCATCCAGAGAAACAATCCAAGAAAACACTATATCTCAAAGAATAAGAGGTCTCATCACGAGCCGGCTTATCATGATCACAGATATATAACTTGCTGACTTTGCCAATACTGTCTATCAAAACAGGGCAACGACTCAAGATTGTTGCAATCAAAAGACAAGGGGTCTCATCACGAGCCAGCTTGTTCAGCAAAAGTGTAAAGCAAGTGAATGACTGTGTCATAATTTGGCCACCAAACCAAGACATTGTTCTTTAGAGAACAAAAAATTCAAAAAAAAAAAAAAAGAGAGAGAAAGAAAAAGGGTCGAAAGAATTTTTCTCTGGAATGTTGTAAATGACCTCAAGCAGGAAAAAGGATCATTGCTGGATAACATGGTAACCCTGTCGAGGCTATGGACGCTTGCGGGCAGCAGAGGCTCTACCTACGACAAATGAGCATATTTTACAAAGCCAGTACGCAGAGAAGACCTTATTTTATCTTTGAAAAGACCGAGTAATGTCTGGTGTAAATACAAGAAATAACCCAGAGGAAGCAAACAATCGGAATGAAATAAAAGTTGTGACGAAACATCATTGACAGGATAAGGGGTAATACTCTATCTGTCCATAACAAAATTTAGATATACGAAAATTTTTCTGTTTTGGAAGTGAAAGTGCAATAGAACAAGCAGAGATAACTGGTTCTTCACAGTGAATCGCCATTGTTGTGGTCACCAACAACCCCCCCTCTTTGTTTGATATTAGCCATAAACATCAAGCAAAGGGGGGACCCTGAACAAAAAATCCAAAAAATATTTTGTTAAAATTTTTGTATTTTTCTCCCTAAGGCTTAAATCGCATCGCAAGGAAAGACTGAAGCATCCCCCAAGCACGAAAAGCAAAACTGCGAAAGAGCGACGCGAAGTTCATCGCGTTGCATGCATTCCAAGCGCTCTTAAAAAGAAGATCTTCAAGAAACGCCGATCGCCGATATGCGACATCGCACATCGCAAACGTTGCACTAAGAAGCATAAACCATTGAATGAAATCAGCGATCTGCGATCTGCGATGTCAGCGATATGCGATATGTGATATCAGTGAACCGCGACCAGCGATCAGCGATCTGCGATCTGCGATATGAAAAGACTCATCGCAAGAATTCTCCGACATACACGATAGACCCAAGATTAAGCGCGCGCCTTAAAGGAAATTAATCACCGCATGCTTGAGTATCCAGAAATGATTGCATCGCATTTTCCGAAGAGTCAAGTCATGATGAATGTCAGGATCATGCATTCATTAGAATTTAATGCTTTCATGTCAATCTTTTCATTTCACTTCTTCTTTGCGTAGACTGCAAGACACACAACTGATATAAATCTGTATGCAGGAAACATCTAAGGAAAAGGGGAAAGCGCCAATCAGATCACAGAGAAAAGATGCCTCCGCAAATGGATGCCGCATGCAGCAGGACCGCGGATTCCAGACTATCAGCCAACCGACACTGATGAAATTAGACTATCCAAGACGAAGAGTCAAAGGCGCACAAAAGCAGCGTGTTTGCAAAAGATCCTGAAGCTCAGACTTGGTAAAGCAGAGAAAGAAGCGCAAGAGAAGGAGGACGCTCCAGAAAAGCCTGAAACAAAGAACGGAAGAAATTCTCGACATAGGGAATTTTCCATACAACACGACTCCTAACTCACTCAGTCATTCGCACGACCAGAAACCAAAATAGCAATAGCAAAATCAGTTCGAGAAGAACCTGGGTTGTGCTAAGTATATACGCAGCACATACACCCAGCTAGAGAAAGATTTTCGAAAATATCTTCTGGTCTGTCAGAAGGAGGTGCCAGCTCTTGTTATTTCCACTTTTATCTCCCGAGCGAAAGAAGAAGGCAGCCAACCGACTCTTCCCAGGCAAACGTTGCATTGTTTACAGCACCAAGGAGAATATACAGAAACGGTCAGAAATTAGATTTAAGTTTTAGAAATAAATTTGCTTTTAGTAAAGGGCAGTGATTTGAAGCCGTTTCCCTAAATTCATGTAATTAAGATTAATTAGTTAGTAGTATTTAACCCTTCTCATGGCATTTGGAGAAGGGTCCGGAAATTTGTCAAAAAACTTGTCCTCAGAACATGCACTTCTGCACCCTCGGAGGGGGTTTTTGATGAATGGATGGATCGAGATTTATTTATGTTTGCATTTTAATGTCTGTTACTGATGTTGCACTTCTGTACTCTTAGCAGATATTAGAACAAGTAGAAATAAATCATTATTGCTTGAAGTTTATTAGTGAAGTCAGTCATAAATGGTACTTTTATCTCTTGACTAAATTCTGCTAGTATTCCTAAAGTGATATGCAGCTGAGTTCTTTATATGTTACTGTATGAATGTGTGTATTACCATTTGGCACTTCTGTACGGTGGAGTCATTTATTTATGCTTGACATATGAATAACTAATTATGCGATATGTTGTTCACAACTGTTCTGCCTAACTTCTTATGCAGAGTGGTTTATCTTTATTGATTTATATTCTGATAATAGCTGAATGATCTTTATTACCAGCTGTTGTTTGAAATCTTTCTAGATCGCATAAAAAAAGAAAACACCCCGGGTTAGCGTAGACTAGATGTATTGTTTTTCTTCATTAGATTATATTAGTATAGAGTTAGTTTAGCAGTTAGAATTAAGACTAGCTTAAAAAAAACCTTTAAATCAATACCATCAAACTCTACACACACACGCACACCCTTCACATTGGGAAACTGGTCCCATTACCCCCAGTCGGACCCGCTACTCCAAACGGGCAAGGAGCCGCCAACCAGGTTCCGGACCGGGTGGGTATCCCCCTTGTTGTCGACCTGATTTCGGGGCCCTCAACAGGTGCCAAGCTTCAAGGATCACTTCAATTGGACATGTCTTATGCTATTATTTCTGTTTTCGTCCAACCTAAGAAGCTATACAGAGAGACTTAAATTAAATATGTAGTAAGTAGTCAGGAGAAACCACAAAATTTTCCTATCTACTCTATACATTTAGATATGGATTCATTCATTTTGTACAATGCCGAAACCAATCTTGCCAACAATGAAAAAGTTTTAGCAGCAGAACTAGAAGAAATTACAAAAGGAAAAACAAGTGTTCTGATTTAGGAAATCTCAGATACCAATGATGATTTAGACAACAAAGAAAAACCAGATGAGAACAACAAACTAAAACCCCCTGCTAAACAAATTCCCATCACTCCTAACACTGATTATGTCCATGAGATTTTGTGGCACTTAGAATTTGATGGTTCAATTAATAAATTAGGAGCAGGATCAGGAATTCAGGTGCATAACTTAGAAAATGACCATGCTGAAGGCCATGCCTACAGAGTAAATTTCAAGTGCACCAACAACATGGCAGAGTATGAAGCTCTTTTGCTAGGACTTAAACTTGTAAAAAGATTAGGAGCAATTAGGGTTTCCATCATAGGAGATTCAGAGTTAATCGTAAAACAGATCAATGGGAAGTATTCAACTAGGGATCCTAGATTAGGATACTATAGAGGAACAATTGTAGAGATTCTTAATACTTTTTGGAAACTAAACTTGCTGTAGTACCTAGGAAACACAACTTACATGCTCATAGTCTGGCTATGTTTGCCAGCACCTGTAAACTACCTTTCAAACCTAATCATTAGTTCACTGCTAAAATTAGGCACAGGTGAGCCATCCCTGACAATTTGAAGAATTGGCAAGTTTTCGAAAGTGATCAACAAATTAATAATTTTTTGACTTTAGATCAAGAATTTTCTCATAGTCATATAGATATGGATACAAAAACAGGTGATGTAGATGCCAACATTTTTGAAGAGAGTTCAATTCAAATGCTTCATCCCACAACTTTCACCAAGAAAGAAGTACAAGAACTAAAATAGATGGATCTTGATGAGATAAATGAAGAAGAAATAGAGGTCATTGAGTTAAAGGACAATCATCTGCCCAAGGGGTTAACCCCTCTAGTAGACCTTTTTGATTCCAATGACATTCCTAAAAAACCAAAGATGGAACCATTGAAGGCAGATATTGAGGAATATAACTTAGGAATAGAAGACAATCCAAAGATGATCAAACTATCCAAGTTTTTGCCACATGACCAAAAGTTAAAATATGTTGAACTCATGAGAGAATTCCAGGATGTTTTTGCTCGGAGTTATGAGGATCTAAATCTTATGATACCTCAATAATTCAGCATACCATACCTTTGAAGGAAGACCAGAAACCATTCAAACAAAAACTCAGAAGGATCAACCATGTATTACTACCACTGATTGAAAAAGAAATTAAACGTCTGTATGAGGCAGGGATATTTGCACCTATAAGATTTTCAGAGTGGGTATCAAATTTAGTGCCTACTAGGAAGAAAACTGGTGAAATCAGATTATGTGTAGATCTAAGAAATGTGAACAAGGTTTCTCTGAAGGATAATTACCCTTTACCCAAGATGGACCATATTTTACAAAGGGTAGTTGGTTCTTCTAGAATTTCTTTGTTAGATGGATTTTCAGGGTATAACCAGATTCTAGTTCACCCTGATGACCAAGAAAAAACTTCCTTTACTACACCATGGGGTACATTTATGTATATCAAAATGCCATTTGGACTTAAAAATGCAGGAGCTACTTTCCAGAGAGCAATGGATATTGCATTTGCTAAAGAGATTCATGATTTTCTTGTCATATATCTGGATGACTTAACTTTTTTTTCTAAATCAGATGAGCAGCATTTAGATCATCTCAGACAGGTATTCCTCAAGTGTAGAAAATATGGTATCTCTTTAAATCCCAAAAAATCCTTGTTTGGCCTAGAAGAAGGAAAGCTCTTAGGTCACATTATCTCAAAGGATGGCATTCGGATTGATCCTGCCAGAATAGAAGCAATTTTGCAGATACCTCATCCCAGAAGTATCAAAGAACTTCAAGCTTTCTTGGGAAAGATTAACTTTTTGAGAAGATTCATATCTAATTTAGCAGAACTAATTAGGTTACTCAATAATATGTTAAGAAAGGATTCAAGTATAAAATGGAAAGTAGAAGCCAAACAAGCATTTGAAGAAATTAAAATGGCTTTCACCAGAACACTGGTCCTAACAAGTCTCCAATTCGACAGAGATTTCATAATTTTTTCTTTCGCCTCAGAGCACACTATAACAACTGTTTTACTACAAAAGGATGACGAAGGATGTGAGAAACCCATAGCCTTTTTTAGTAAAGCACTAAGAGATGCATCACTGAACTACAAGATCATGGAAAAACAAGCATTTGCACTTGTTAAAGTAATTAAGGACTTTAGATTTTATATATTATATTCTCATGTGGTAGCCTATGTACCAAACGTTGTTGTCAAGGACATCCTAACTCAGGATGGAATTGAGGGCAAAAGAGGCAAATGGATTGCTACCATTTTAGAGTATGATATTGAAATAAAACCTACAAAATTGATAAAAGGACAGGGGTTGGCTAAACTCATGGCAGAAACAAATTGTCAAGCCCTGGACATAAATTAATTGGATGACGAACAGGAGATGGCAACTCCACAAATCAGCCAGGCCTTTTTAGATTCACCTTGGTATGCTGATATAATCTATGTGTTACAAAACCTGCAGGCTCCTCCAGGGTTATCCAGAACAAAAAATAGGTTTTTAAAGATGAAAGCTTTAAAGTTTTGTATTTTAGATAATTCTCTTTTTTGGAAGAATCATGAAAGGATCTTATTAAATTGTTTGTTAAAAGATTAAGCTGACAGGGCACTACAAGAATTTCACACAGGAGATTGTGGTGGACACCTCTAATGGAAATCAATTGCAGATAAGATATTAAGGGATGGTTTCTACTTGCCTACCTTGTTTGCTGATGTAAAGAAATTTGTTACTTCATGCCATAAATGCCAAATTTTTGAGGGCAAGAGAAAACTATTACCTTTACCCCTAATCTCTACTGAAAAACCATTTCAACAATGTGGTCATGACTTCATTGGAGAAATCCATCCTCTCTCCTCTGGCCAACATAAATGGATTCTCACTGCCACTGATTATTTTACCAAATGGATAGAAGTTATCCCCTCCAGACAAGCCAATGTCACTGTTATCATAGGCTTCCTAGAAACCAATATATTGTCCAGATTTGGCTGCCCTACTAAAATTATAACTGATAATGCTACAGCTTTTAAATCAAGAAAGATGATCAGTTTTTGCAACAAGTACCACATTACCCTAGGCCATTCCATAGCCTATTATCCACAAGGGAATGGTTTAGCTGAATCTTCCAACAAAAGCCTCATTAATATCATTAAAAAATTGTTGGAAGAAAATAAAAAGACTTGGCATAAGAAACTAATAAATGCACTATGGGCAGACAGATTGACAACCAAAAAATCCATTGGCACTAGTCCCTATGAGTTAGTGTATGGTATGGAGGCTGTATTTCCTTCATCATTAGGAGTTCCTGTTATGAAATTACTTCAAGAAGCTCAAGTGGAACCTAATGATATCCAAAGGAGAATAAATCAGACCATCAATTTACAGCAGACCAGAGAGGAGGTGTATCAGAGATCCCAAATATGGCAGGAAAAGCTCAAGAAGATATTTGACAAAAGAACCAAGGTAGAAGATTTCCACCTTGGAGACAAAGTGCTAAGATGGGATTCCAGAAGAGAAGATAAGGGGAAACATGGGAAGTTTGACTTCCTATGGAAAGGACCATATATTATCCATGCCTTACAAGGAAACAACACATATTTTCTAAAAAAATTGGATGGCACAGAAGCAGAAGAAGGACCAGTCAATGGTCGAATGTTGAAACATTACTTTGATCCTACTTATTATGATTTTCATGATGATTAGCAAGTACATACTATATCCCTTGTAATGTCACATTTTTTATTGGACAGTGACTTTTGGGGTTGAAACCCGAAGAGAAGGCCCTAATCTTCAGAGGTATCATTGTCATACATATAATAAAGCAGCAGGAAGAAGAAGATTGCAGAATATAGTCAAAGTCATTCAGAGGCCATCTAATCTACTGTTCTTGACTTTCCACCAGGGAAAGCCATCCCCAAGTGGAGCCACTGTTAGGCCCCCATACCAATAGGTGTCATATGTTATGATTGACTTGATGAACTATGTAATATGTTCATACCTTTTCTTGTTGCAAAGGTTTTCCATATTTTCAAAAAAAAAAAAAAAAATTTTAAAAAATGTAAAGAGGGTATACCCTATAAGAAAAATCAAAAGGTAAAAAGAATAAAAAATGGTCAAAAAATGAAAGAAAATGAACCCAAACAAAAAGAAAGACCAAGAGTGTGCAAGTCTAAATGCCACTACTTTTTATTATTGTGTAAATAAACAATTGTGTGTAGCTTTCCATTTATGCCACAATTCATGAATAGTCAAATTGTTTAAAATTGACTAATTCATCTGTCAATTTCTGTTGTAGAAATAGAGAATAAATATATGACCAAACAGTGTAATCTTGGCAGATAAGTAGATAGGTAGAGTAAATAAAAGGAGCTCAACAGTTTAATCTGAGCCCTTGGATGTAATAAGTGCAGACTTAAATAGGATTTGCCATGTAAAGAAAAAGAAGATTTGATAAGGGTTTGCCAGTCTAAGTGCACCCAAATAAAGAAGAAAAAATGTTAGGTTAAAGTAGGTAGGGTAGGTAGTTGATGTTGCAGAATTATATGTGATGGATAATGTCTCTAAATGTGTTAATCTTTCATTTTTCATCACAAGGCCAAGGCATACACTACATTAAAGACATCACAAGCAAAGCAAAGTCACAATTATTAACTCCCCTTCTCATTTTCCCTAATTATTCACTAATTTCCCCTAAGGACTAAGGCATTTGTTAAATCAGAGGGGCTCAGAACATTTCTCTGACTTCTGGAGGGACCGGACCCTCGACCCAATAAGTTTTCAAATCCTAAATACTTAAACTCATTCATAAGTCATTCATTTAATTTCATAAGTCTTTTCCTAAGTAAAATCCTATTTTACTTAGGAAAAATACACAATATCACATGAAAACCCCTTTTTCCACTTAAAAGCCTAAGTTAAATGTACACCCTAATGTTTTACTTAGCACTTTCATTACATTTTTCCATATTAATTTATAACTCATAATATATCAATCCCACACCATATCTCCCTTTTCTTGTATTATTTAAATATAATAAAAATCCTAAAATTTTATATACCCCACCCCTTTGGCTAGTTATAACCATAAACATGTTTTTAAGGGATTAACTAGTTAACCTGTAACTAGTTAATAGCCCAATCCCCCGTTGTATTAAACTGGGATTAATTAACCCTCACGGTTAATTAACAACCACCCCACCAATCATTTCACCCCCGATACAATTAAATAATTTTTAATTAGATCAGGCCCGTTCACACTAAACCCCGCCGTATCGCGCCTCCCGTCAGCCGTTCGATCGCGCTCCCCTTATCCAATGATCATTATTCATATCGCGCGCCCCTTGGTGACCGCGCAATCACCAAGCGGTTTTCACCCCGTACCTCCACCACGCGCGTCATGCAATCAATGGGATCGATGGCTCCCGGCTAAATACCACCCACTCCCAAAACCAGTGCGATACCATACCGCTTACCGCCCTCCGCATACAACAAAACGTCCTGTCATTCCCCGCACACGTCATCTGCCTGATAACCAAAAAAATCCCGCCAACCTTGATTTTGTTAATAAAGCAAACAAAATGTCATTTTCATTGTTTATACTGCGAACCTGTGTTCCCATGCAAAGGACGTCCAAGTCAACTGTCCAAGTTTTCCAACCACCACCTTGCTGAGAAATTCGCAGACAACGCAGCCTCGAACCTGTTAGCCACCATCAACACCTATCATTGCACTGTTCATTCCCCAAATAATAGGTATTTATCCAATTTCTGCCGAAACCCTGCAAGTTTTGGTTTTACACTGTAAATTCCACAGAAAAAGGCCAAATTCAGTACAAATTCAGTCTTTATTTCACCATATAAGTTCCCACACCTGCTGTTTTGCCCATTTTTCACAGAAAACCCAAATTCCTTTCTGAATCCACAAGAACCAGAAATGGAAACCCCTGTTGTTTTGAATGTCGCACCAATCAATGCCCCTCATAAGGACCAAGACTATCTACCTCTTGTAGATATAGACTTCCAAATAAAGGACCTACCCACTGACCAGGATCATCTTAAGGTTTTTTTCCAAGCTAGAGACAACTACCTAAATGGCTCAGACATCCTGGGACTATGGGAATCCAACCTTCCCATGTATTTTCTTCCCTTAGTCCATGTTTTCCCTGATCTAATTCATCAATGCTGTGCCAATTATGACCCTAACCGCAGAGCTGTTATGTCCCCAAGTCAAACAGTCCTTTTTTGCATAACAGCTGCATCCATTAATGAAATGTTGCAATTTTCCCCTGGTTAAGCTCTCACTCCCCTTTCTATGGGATATTTACTTGAGAAATCAACTAAAATACCACAATCAGAACTTATTCGCATCTGTCAAACCTTCATGTTAGAGAAACATCAGCCCAAAGGCCCACCTTCTTATGGACAAACCTTTTTTACAGATATGGGAAGACTTATATTAGATATGATATCTTTAGTTATGGGATTTAAAACTAGTGAATATGTTGATGAGGTAACCCTAGTGTTATTGTCAATATTTACTCCTGGACAACCCCCTGCTGTTAAATATGACTATGTCTCCTATATTGCCAATAAAATTCATGACCAACTCCTGAGACTAGACAATGAAGGAGTCTTCAAATACACCACTTTAATCTATAATCTTATGTTGTATTATTAGTCAGATAACTTCCCTTTCCATGTTAAGAAACTTGACACTAAAGGAAATCCAAGGTCTGTTATCTTTTGGAGTCCCATCTTCCACTATTCCTCTGATTCCCCTTACTCCTACAATGAGTTCATTGATCTGTTTGTTCATCCAGCAACCACTTTATTGACAGGAGTTTCCCCTCCTAGGATCAGTGGGGATATGAAGAATATCCTTCAGCTCTCCAAGCAGTATAGAATAGGTGATTGGTATCTGTACAAGAACCATACAGAAATAAGGATATATGGATGTGAGCTCTGCCCTTTTAAACTGCCAAAGTACGTTCCAATGAGACTGTTTGCATTGGAATACTTAGGAAAATAATAAATTCAGACCTGGTTCATTTTTTTAATGCCAAGAAGAAAGCTCAACTTAGAATCAAGAATCAGTTAGGCCCTTTTGTCTGCAACACTAGGGAAGCATGGAGAGAAGTAGAAATAATTTTAGAAGATCATCTTAAGTTAAAAAAGAGTTTTGGGTGGATACCATATGACCCTAACAGCTTTATATGTGATAGAAGAATGAAGAACAGATTGTCACCATACATTCACCATAGGATTCCAAAGATTGAACAATTTGCAAATATGGATGAATGGAGGGAAGGGACCCTAATAGAAAATGATAGTGAACAGGTCAAATTTGAGAATGTTATGAGAAATCTTGAGAAAACACTTGACCTGGATTCTTTTGGGCAGGTACCATTTGAGCTATCTCAAAGGTCAGGAATTGGTGCATCCATTGCTGGAACCTCTCAGCAGCCTTCACAGGAAACCAGCACACCAGCCACAGGATCATCCAAAGGCAAAGAATTGGAAACTAGTATTCAAATCACAGAACAGTCTACAATGTCTAAGCAGCCTGAAACTTCCAAAGAACAAGTCCAAATGCCAACTCCTCCAACTCAAAGCAATGTGGGAGAACCTCTAGTTTTGCAAAATCCTCTGAATGAGGAAAGAAATAAAAAGAGAGACAGGGAAGTAGCTACCCCTGCCAGTGGACCTTCAGGATAGCTCGGAACAAAAAGGCAAAGACTAAATCCCTTGTCAGAGGAGGAATTTTTTGAAGAGATTACAGACAGTCAGAGGGAAGAAAGAGTAGTTAGCCAACAAACCTTTCCAGTAGGAGGAACATCCACTAGCTCACAGAGGCAGGAGCTAGAAAGGTAGCAAAGTGTAGAGGTATCATCTTTCAGCCCACCAGGGAAAGATGCCTCAGATATCAAGAAAACATTTACAGAAATAAAAGCGAGGAATGATCCATTGAGGCTTCAAATCTACAATCAATATTTGAAAATGGCCCCCACAAATCAACAGAGATTAATGTTAGCCTATGACATTAAAGAGGGCAAAATGATAATGAGCTACTTCAAGCCTAAAGTGCAATAACCTCAATCAACAACAAATCATCTCAAAACAAATTTGGAAGTCATGGCAAAGGATATTCATCCTATGGATCAGATTGAATTGCATAAACAAACTAGAGAAATGATTTATTCAACCTTGATTGGTAAGCCAATGATGGCCCATAGGTTGCAAAATTCTCTGGATAACACAACTGCCCAACTACAGTGAGAGAAAGCCTCCTCCCAGGCTAAAGATAACAGAATAAAGTATTTAGAAGAAATAATCATTGGATTGGGACATGATCCCAAAGATGTGAAGGGTGTAGAAGCATTAATCAAAAAGAAAGATGAAGATATTGCTGCCTTGAGGAAGTAGCTAAAGCTACCTCCTTCAAGACATCCACAGACTGATGAGATCATGAAACAAAAATTTGAAGAAAAACTGATGGATTTACTTTTAAAACTTAATGAATGATTAAATGAGACAAAGCAGGCATTAGAAAAATCATTAAAGGACAAGCAAGGAGAGTCGACCTCTTAGCCTCCCGATGTGATACCAGTAGTCTCAACAGCAGTCCCTTCCACACTTGGGACAACATTAGCACCAAACATTCCAGCAGCCATAGCAGAGATGGTCACAGGTACAACAACAACAGGAACAACAGGACTAGCACAGGGCAGCAGTGCCAATTTGAGCACAGAGGAACTAATAAAGTCAATGGAGGACATGAAACTACAAGTTTCAGAGCTAAAAAAGGTAAAAGAACAGTATGCCAAAATGGAACGAAGCTATGATCTCTCAAAGATAAATGTTGTAGAAAAGACAAGAGAGATTAAAGGATTAGAAAATAAAGTGAAATCATTAGAAAAGGATCTTACTTTTGACAAACCTCTGGCAAAAATTAAGAAAATTCTTTGGGCCAACATCACTCAATCCATAAATGATGTTTGGCCATCCATCCAAGTAATTTTTGAGCAGATTGATCTAGTAAAGGTAGCCCAAGAAGAAATCCAAAGGACAAAAGCAGAATTAGGAAGAATGCCTGAGGAAGCCAACAGGCTCATACATTTTTTGAATACTAAGAATAAGGACCAGCTGGAAGAACTTGGCATTAAAGATAGAACAGAGACCATTTTAGAAGTCAAAAGGGTACTAACCAAAAGAACTTTGATGCAAAATTTAGAAAGAAGATGCCATGACATGCAGGCAGAGATCAATGCTTTTATGGAGAAATTTTCCATTTTGCAGAATAAAGGGCTACCCAGTCCTTTAGTGATTAATGACAGATTAATGAGGCATAAAGATTATGTGGATAAATTGAATCAATATGCAGGCAATCAAGCAAGTTCATCAACAAGTGTATCATGAATAAAAGCACTCCCTACAGGCAGAGTTCTCTATGACAGTCTAGAGAACCTGTTCTATGTCAAGCATGAACTAAAACACTTGTTCCCAATTCAGCCTACCTTCTTCAGATACACAGAAATAGATGGAACCCTCCAAAAGCTCCAGAAAACAAGAATACCACAGCCAAAATGGTGGGAAGAAATGCTTGAAATTTTATAATTCATCCTTGGTAAAAGGTAAATTCTGATTTTTACTACATTCAATGAGGGTAAAGAGGATGAACAAAGATGAAATAGATAAAGAGTATTAGATTACAGGTAAAGTGTATCAGTAGGAAGATAAAAACATAACAGCCAACACAGAGTTACATCAAGGACAACAAGAGGCCAAATCATAGGGCCTAACTCCAGCACATTCTCAAGAATAGGGACAGCAAACCATTCGGTTGCCTTATCTGTCATCTACGAGGTCTTCTGGCCCTATTTTCTTTGAGAAATATGATTAGTCATCTGAGTTTATATCTCACTTTTTTATGAGATATTTCATTGTAAAATTTTTGTATAAATACACCCCCATTCTGAATATTGATGGTAGATTCTTTGACATTGCTGTAAAACTGATTATTTTGGAATAAAAAGTGTTGTTGGACAAATTTTCATGGTTGGCTGGATGAAGGATTGATGTAAAGGACTTTTCACAGGATTCATGTGTTGGACATCAAACAAATAAGTATCTTATATCTCATGTGTTAATGTCTTCTGGTTTTATATATTCATTATTTTTCATATCTGAATGTTAAAACGAAAAAGAATAATTCAGAAAATTCTTAAGTGCAATCTGTCTTCAATCGTTTTTGTTCTCAATGTTTTCTTCTATACTAGCATGAACAGTGAATTCTTAATTATTCCCATTTTCTAGTTTGCTCATTATTGATTATTTGGTAAAAATCCTTAATTGCTTTTATTAGTGATCATCCAAGTTCCCTCTTCTCAAAACATGTGGAAGGATTCTTAATTGCCCTTCTTCCCCCTTTGAGCCCATTCCATCCTATAAAGTCATCATTTTCTCCCCATTTTAGCTATCTTGCCCTGTGAAACCATCCTTTGCTGTGAAACCAAATCCAGTTTAGCCATCCTCTGTTGACTCCGTTAGACCAATGGCATAAAATACTCAGTGATACCCCTCTGCTACTGAATTTCATCACCAAATTCAAACAAAACCCCAAGCTCTAATAACTAGCCTAAAATCTTATCAAACAAAGCTAAAAATTAAAGAGAAAGCCCTCTCTGGACACAGATTGGCTAGATTCTGTGTCTAAAAGATTGGTTTGTGGTTACCTCAGACCCCTTTCCTCTTCTTTCAACTTCTAGGAAAATCTGAGTGATAACATGATGAATTACCAATGAGGTATGATTTGAGGTTATTTCAATTTATTTGAATCTAATGGAAATTATGTGCTTGAAACAGGAATGAATGAACATGCCCGTTTGGGTGGTTGAAATCAACTTCAAGAATCGAAAACAATAGTGAAAGAAATTGGTACCTTAAAAAATATGCTCGAAGGGTACTTTAGGAGCAGGGCCATTGTGGGACACTGGTACCCAATAGAATCCATTGATTTCCATGAGCATGCTATGATTGATATGATGGTTTTGAGGTATATATATGCCTTGGTTTTGTATATTCCACTGCGAGGAAGCCTTACCAAGGGATGGATCACCTGAGTTAGGGGATTCTGGGGAACTTGGAAGGTGAGTGACTGCACGGTAGGGGGTGACAAGATTTCTCGAGGGACTGTGTAGCAAAGAAGGGAAGGTTGCAGATATATTGGTTTTGGTCATTAGCATTTCTAGATGGAATTAGATGCACACTGGTAGTGTGCCCTGGAACAATGAGATGGTAACTGTTCTCTGAGAGGACAAGTGGCGCAGGATTGTAGCAGTGGACATTGGATGTAGCTTTGACTGTGACAGTGGATTCTAGACTTCCTTGGAAGGAAGTGAATCTTGGTATTACTTTTATGGTGGAGGTGTGATCCTCTGGATTCCCCTGTTGATTGATATGGGCATCATATCCTTTTATTTGTTGTTTTAGAACGTATGCATATGTGTATATGTGGTTATTGTAAATACCATAATGAGCTGTGTTATAAAGCTCCAATATGCGGTATGCACTACAAGAAAAAAGTACATTGGTGAGGGGTGAAAAATGTCACCATAAGCTCATTGGTGATGATCAAAATAGCATTCGTCACCAAAAACTAAACGTCACCAAAGGTGGCGTCACCAAAAGTATAGGTGTTGTAGTGACATATAAAGTCTGTCACCAATAATGATTTATAATGACGGATAGTGACTGTCACCATTTCATATGAGTAATGGTGACAGACCATAGCCTCTGTCACCAAAAACTGAACGTCACCAAAGGTGGCATTGCCAAAAGTATAGGTGTTGTAGTGACATTCAAAGTTCGTCACCAATAATGATTTATAATGACTGATAGTGACCGTCACCATTGCATATGATAAATGGCGACTAGCTATAGCCTCGGTCACCAAAACCTGAACGTCACCAAAGGTGGCATCACCAAAATTATAGGTCTTATGGTGACATTCAAGGTCCATCATGAATATTGATTATAATGACGGATAGTGACTGTCACCATTTCATATGAACAACAATGATTTATTGTGATGGATCTTTAATGGCCATCACTATTGGTGCATATATATGGTGACGTTCGTTGACCGTCACCAAAGCCGCATTGCCAGAAGTATAGGTGTTGTGGTGACATTCAAGGTCCATCACGAATAATGACTGTAATGACAGACAACGAATGTCACCATTTCATATCAACAACAACGATTTATGGTTACAGACCTTTGAGGGTTGTCACTATTGATGCATATATTTGGTGGTGTTCGTTGACCATCACTATTTCATATTTTTGGTAAGGGTTGAAAAATTTCACCAAAGCTCATTGGTGATGATCAAAATAGCCTTCATCTCCAAAAATGGATCATCGCCATTCCATATGGATGTCAGGGCACAATGGAATTTAACCACCAACCTCCTACTTGTAAAGCAGGTGCTCTTCCATTGAGCTAGCAACCTTTAAAGAATTATGCTTTTAAAAATTAGACCTTGAAACTTCATAAATTGTAAATTATACAACTTTCAATAAATTAAGTCTCGGCAATATTTTACTAAACAAGAAAAGCAACATCAAAGCTGTAGGTCCCTATCTAATGGTTATTGAAGTTATGAAAAGTGGGTGGAGAGAAAAATAGTTATGTATAAGAGAATCAATATGTCCAATTGAATACTAAATTATAAGTGAAACTCTAAAGACATTTATAACCTATAATTAGAAAATGCACCAAATATTGCAAAGGAAATGTCATAAGTGCATAGCATATGGAAGAAGAGGAGGCAGGGACTTGGAACCCTTGTACATATTGGCATGCCTTAACACTTGGCACATCTTAGCTTGTTTGACATGTCTTCGTACTATTTGGCACATGTTAGCATGCCCTAACATTCCCCAACACACCTTGGTAGTCATGACCTCACAACTAGCATTACATTTTTCCATGACTTGGGAACCTTACATTCACTAGAACACCTTGGCACTCCCTTGTTGTCATGCCCTCTGTTGTCCTCCACAATGTCTTAGGCTGATGAGGAGATCGATGGAGGTAACCGTAGAACAATCTTTTAGTTTGGTAGCTAGCCCTACCAAAACAGAGAGGGCTCTCTCTATGAAATCATAGCCAAGAGATGACTGGAATGTAAAGAATTTTAGGCTAGATAGCTAGGCTCAGGTGGGTTTTTGGAAAATTTGGGGACTTGGAACTCTGTCCACTGGTGTCTTGTCTGGAAGGGATTTTGTCAAGGAGGCAGGGACTTGGAACTATGTCTAGGATAAAGCACCTAACATGCATGACATAATCTCCCTAGAATAGAGTACCTCCTACCTAGAAGAGTGTCCCCTGCTCAAAATATAGAACCCTTCTCTACTATGCACTTTTCTTAAAGATAAATCTATGCATAAAATGGTACTAAGAAAAAAACCTAAATTAATAAAAGTGAGCATCTAAGTCAAACTATAAACGTATACTAAATATGGCTCTATATAAGTTTGGGAAACATTATACAAGGATGCTTCCATACAACAACCATAAGATGCCTAAAATCGATGCGCTTATTTCATCATTGCTATACACTCACATCAAAATTGGAATCTGTAGCATGTACCCCAAGGTTGTATGCATCTGTTAAAGGTGTAGATTGAAAGGATCTGCTGAGATGAAGTACTATTGAAGGAGAAACACCTTCAAAATAACAGATAAAGTCTACTGTGAATTCAACCCATTTGCACACAGACCAAGGCTGCTACTGGGTACACTTCTTTGCTGAATGGAAACTGCAATGTATTGTAGTGCTGCAAAAGAAAAAAACACCTTTAGTGGAACATGGATAAAACTCTAACATATATTGTCATTGTGGCCTCGATTGTAGATGATCTCATCAATATAGGTAACAACTTCGATAATTGAAAAACCAAAAGGTAAGTTGCATAGATAATTTGAAATGTCAGATTTTTCGCATACTTTATTATTGTTGCGTCTTTATGTAAAAGGCCAAGGATGCGAAGAAATACATAAAATATTAAATAGAATGGTATAAGTCGATTGCAGGTTCTTTTGAAATGGGAATGGAATTCTACTTGTGCGGGTTCTAATCTAGTGGGTATAACTTTAAATAAGAAACTTATAGTTATGTGGTTGGAATTGTCTCATAATTCATGAAAAGTCCCAAATTTGTTCACTAGAAAGAAGCAGAGCGAGTCATCAAGTTTATGGAAGGGAACACCCTATTCGCTGGAAGATAACTTGAAATTAGTCGGGCATATTATTTCTCGTCTTCTTGTACGTATGTGATTTGAAAAGATAACCACACCCAAAGACTCAATAATAGCTCTGGTAAAGTTTATAGATGTGAAGCACTTCTGAGAAAACCCATCACTTAATTAAAATTGAGTGAGGAATATGTCGAAGGATTCAATCTTGCACTCAGTCATAAAAAGGAATTTGGGGTATCCAATATCTTGCCAACAAACTGGCTGAACCATAATGTGAAAGGCAAGTTAACTGCGAAACCTCCTTCTCACTTTGTAGTATTGTTGCCTCTTGAATCACAACAGGTATCTGGCTGCTTAGATCCACAAAACTCGTGTTATGTAAATTCTGCATGATATAATTGTGACATGCAAGCTTGACACACGCTCTAGTTTCCCTCTAAAAGAGGGTAATTCAAAATATTATGACAAGCTTAACTGTAATTTGATCATACACTATTAAGGTATTGCATGGAATAAACAATATACTATCAATGCACTAATGAACAACTCAAAATAAACAAATTTATTATTGCTACAATAGCGCCACTCTTGGGATTCTCGGATAAAGCACCTAACCTGCATGGCAGAAGCTTCCTAGAATAGAGTACCTCCTACCTAGAAGTTTGTCCCCTGCTCAAAATATAGAACCCTTCTCTATTGTGCACTTTTCTTAAAGATAAATCTGTGCATAAAACAGAACTAAGAAAAACACCTAAATTAAGAAAAGTGAGCATCTAAGTCAAACTATAAAAGCATACTAAATATGGCTCTATCTAAGTTTGGGAAACAATAAACAAACATGCTTGCATACAACAACCATAAGATGCCTAAAATCGATGCACTTCTTTCATTGCTGCTACACCCTCATAGGAAAACTATAATCTACAACATGTATCCCAAGGCATTGGATAGGTACTTCCACATAGGTCTAAGTGTGTAAACATGTGGCAATAGTCCAAAAGACTCTTAACCTTGAAAATTACTTTAATTAATAGAATTATTAAAGTAATTGGCTTTTATAAGAAAAAGTGAGTTAACCTAATGAAATGCAGAGGCTATTTGCATTAATGAATTAAATGAATCTCAACCATTGATCTCAAGTGATGTTGAGATCTAATCTCAACAATGAATCACCTTGGAGATCAGAGTTTTGGATTCAATCAATAACTCAAACTTATAAAAGGAACGCTAGGCTAAAAGAGAAGACACATTAGTGAGCACAAGACAATGAGGTAGTGAGGATCTCAATGATTGGCTGGAGGACATTCATCCAAGTGTGCGGAGTCCGAGGAGGAGTGCAAGGGATAGCAAGGGAGAAGGATCCAGATTAGCCAGCAAGATCAAATGATGAGTTTTGGAGGGTTTGATCAGCTGGAATTTCCCAAAGTTTTGTTGTATTTGTATTTTTCCTCAATGGGCCATTATACTAGTAAGGGAGCCCTTGTATGCTGAAGATTAATTGATAAAACAACATATTTGAAAGGCGAAGATCTATGTGTGCATGTGTATGAGATTGATGTGATTATTTTGCTTCCACTATTTATTTTTATTTGTGTTAAAATCTCAACAATGTTTTTTATTCAGTAGATCTGCAGCAATAATTATTTAATAAAAAAGGAATCTGTCGAGTCAATGATTAGCCAAAAGCTGGGGTTAGAGAAATCAACACACACACATGGACAACTTCAAAACAAGCACCTTCAAAGAATTTGGCACCAAAGAAATATGTCTATCTGTGTCATATGCACACTTTTACGAATATATGCCTTTTACACAGATATTTGAAGGCATAAAATTCACAATTCGGAGAGAGTTTTCAACATTTTCCTAAAGAAAACCTCACAGCAAACCCCCCAGGATTTTGCACACATGGACAATTTCAAAAGAAGCACCTTCTAAAAATTAGGCAACAAAGAAATATGTATCTATGTGTCTAATATTTTCACTTTAACAAATATATTCTTTTTACATAAATATTTAACGACATAAAGTTCACAATGTGGAGAAAAATTTCAACTTCTTTTCTAGGGAAAACTAGGTGGGAAAACCCGGACACTTCCCTACAATTTGCAGATGGTATCGAATGTAAACCCATACTAACCCACTAGGGATGTCGATAGAGGCACACAAAAGGGGCATCCAGTGCTGGGGAAGAACCCTGGGAACTCCTACATGAAGCTCAAAGCACTCAAACACTAGAGCTATCCCATGGAAAGAATTTTCAACTTAGACATAAGAATACAAACATAGTTTCCAAAACAAATTAAATAGGAAAGGAATGACTTTGAAATTAAATTGTTGTAGACATAAAAATATAATTAAAAATTATATTAAGGGATGCAACAAGAGGGCAGGGGAGAGATTCTCAACTTTGTTTCACCCTAGGTATTTCCTACCCAAAACCCAAATAGGGTTTGACAACATGTAGAGGAATGCATGCAGGTCGTCAAGCAAATCAAGGAGCTTTCTAGTGAAGGGTTGAGAGAGGCACCTAACTTGGAACCTAAATAGGTACCCAACAATGCAAATATTCACAAAAGAATGCAATTGTAGAAAAAAGATTGTTTGTTGTGCACTCTACATTCCATTAGTTGTATGTGTACAAAATTGTGGTAGGTGGAAATAGGTGAAGGGTTGGGTAAATGTGGGTAGAATGTTAGAAAAGAAACCAATGCTCTGTCCCCCATCCTCCAAGCATGTTAGTATCTTTGGGGATTTCCCTATCATCCTCGGTACACAATGGATGACAAGCAACATAAGTGGTGATATCCTTTACTAAAGTAAGACACCCCTAGTACTTAAGAGTGATGTTCCCAAGTAATAAGAAGTCCCAGGATTACCACAATACTGTGAGTAATTCTAAACTCTCCCTCTTCCAAATGACACCTACAAGCATATAAAAATAACTAATTAAAAATTTATTTTAATTCTCTTTTTCTTCCTATATAAAAAACAGGTGGTTGATTCTCACTTATTTAAGTCACACAAACGTTCATTTGATTCATTTTTCACCATCATCTCACTAGTGGCATCATATCAAGGAGTTTATAGATTAATCTGTGGATAGAAAGCTTCTAAATGAATGGAACAACTTTCTCACACATTTCAAGTGCATCCAATTCATAACAATCCACAAAATAGATTGTACATAAAATTTTGATGTTCATCTTGTTATGTCTCCTCTAATTTTGATATTCAGGCATTTTTGTAGTTTTCATATATTTTATATTTGGAGCAGTGTGTGTCAGATTGATTGACCTATGTGGATGTTGGGACAAGGTCAAAAGAGCATACTCTAAAGTGAAAGTGCATGCCACAAACGCAAAACATGTTCCTCTACAAAGTAATAATGTGAATGTCCTCGTTGGTCATTTCTATGGTATGTGAATTATTTTAGGTTGGTTTCATAGCCTACTTGATATTGGCAGCATTTTTGTGGAAGGCCTCGTTGCTACTATGCATCTACTACATTGTGGTTGTTTACTTTTTCTTGTTCTGTCAAAGGTTGGTTGTTCTTGTAAATAACCATTGTTCTAGGATTGTGATGACATTTTCAATGGGCTAAAGAGGATAACGACTTGCCATTGGGTTTACAGATCTCTATTGCAATGGTGCACTGGTACGCAATTAGCTTAAATATGGCCTTAGGGTGTATTTTCCCCCCACATTTCATTGGCATTTTATGGTAGGTAAATTTATGTTTCTTCAAACAAGTACATATTTCTTCCTTGCAAGTTTCCTGAGAGACTGCAAGGGTTTGTACCTATATATTTATTCTCTTCGTCTCATCATTTCTTCAGAAAGGGTGTTCAACAATGTTTTCATGATTCTGATCAATTGTGTGCTTCAAAGAGATCTGTTTCGGACATGATCTTTTCTAAAGTTTGGGGGCCAACAAGCCCTTGCTTAAATTTGTTTAAGATACAAAGAGCATATTACAGAAAGGGATGTCAATATATTTCAAAAAAAATATGAACCAGAAATTAGACAAAACTATTATCACTGTAGTTGTTACGTGTTTTTGAGAAGCAAGAGAGCCCCATAGGTCGGATTTGGTAACTGAGTGATCATAATAATGTCTCATTTCCATAATGAAAATAATTAGGAATAATTTCCAATAGAAAATTGATAGGAAACTTGATATAGATAGGAAAGATTTCTTTTCTGACTGGCATCATCTTAAGTCCAGACACACTTCTACTCTAATACCTTGTGGTGCCACTTTTTTGTTCTATTTCAAATATGAGTGTTAGTAAGAAGTTAGAACCTTTGTGGACATGATTATTTTGGGAAACACTAGACAAGCATGCTTGCATCAAACAACCATAAGATGCCTAAAATCGAGCGCTTATTTCATCCTTTCTATACCCTCACAACAAAACTGGATCTGTAGCATGTACCCCAAGGTTGTATGCATCTGTTGAAGGTGTAGATTGAAAGGATATGTTGAGATGAAGTACTATTGAAGGAGAAACACCTTCAAAATAACAGATAAAGTCTACTGTGAATTCAACCCATTTGCACACAGACCAAGGCTGCTACTGGGTACACTTCTCCGCTGAATGGAAACTGCAATGTATTGTAGTGTTGCTGAAGAAAAAACACCTTTAGTGCAACACAGATAAAACTCTAACAGATATTGTCACTATGGCCTCGGTTGTAGATGATCTCATCAATATAGGTAACAACTTCGATAATTGAAAAACCAAAAGGTGAGCTACATAGATCATTTGAAATGACAGATTTGGGCATACTTTATTATTGTTTAGGAGTGTTAGTATAGAAAATGCAAGGTAGCCTGTTGCGTCTTTATGTCACAGGCCAAGGATGTGAAGAAATACATAAAATATTAAATAGCATGGTATAAGTCAATTGCAGGTTCTTTTGAAATAGGAATGGAATTCTCCTTGTGCGGGTTCTAATCTAGTGGGTATAACTTTAAATAAGAAACTGATAGTTATGGGGTTGGAATTGTCTCACAATTCATGAAAAGTCCCAAATTTGTTCACTAGAAAGAAGCAAAGCGAGTCATCAGGTTTATGGAAGGGAACACCCTATTCACAGGAAGATAACTTGAAATTATTCGGGCATATTATTTCTCATCTTCTTGTACATGTGTGCTTTGGAAAGATAACCACATCCAAAGACTCAATAACAGCTCTGCTAAATTTTATAGATGTGAAGCACTTCTGATAAAACCCATCGCTTAATGACAATTGAGCAAGGAATATGTTGAAGGATTCAACCTTGCACTCAGTCATAAAAAGGAAATTGGGGTATCCGGCATCTTTCCAACAAACCAACTCCAACCATAATGTGAAAGGCAAGGAAACTGCAAAACCTCTTTCCCACTTTATAGTATTGTTGCCTCTTGAATTCCAACAGGTATCTGGCTGCTTATATCCACAAAACTCGTGCTTAGTAAACTCCGCATGATACAATTGTGACGTGCTAGCTTGACGCATGCTCTAGTTTCCCTCTAAAAGAGGGTAAGTTAAAATATTATGACAAGCTTAACTGTAATTTGATCATACACTATTAAGCTATTGCATGGAATAAACAATATACTATCAATACACTAATGTACAACTCAAAATAAATGAATTTATTATTGCTACAATAGCGCCAATCTTGGGATTCTTGGATAAAGCACCTAACCTACATGGCAAAAACTTCCTAGAATAGAGTACCTCCTACCTAAAGGTGTGTCCCCTGCTCAAAATATAACCCTTCTCTATTGTGCACTTTTCTTAAAGATAAATCTATGCATAAAACAAAACTAAGAAAAACACCTAAATTAAGAAAAGTGAGCATCTAAGTCAAACTATAAAATCATACTAAATATGGCTCTATCTAAGTTTGGGAAACACTAAACAAGCATGCTTGCATACAACAACCACAAGATGCCTAAAATCGATGCACTTCTTTCATCGCTGCTACACCCTCATAGGAAAACTATAATCTACAGCATGTATCCCAAGGCATTGGATAGGTACTTCCACACAGGTCTAAGTGTGTAAACATGTGGCAATAGTCCAAAAGACTCTTAACCTTGAAAATTACTTTAATTAATAGAATTATTAAAGTAATTGGCTTTTATAAGAAAAAGTGAGTTAACCTAATGAAATGCAGAGGCTATTTGCATTAATGAATTAAATGAATCTCAACCATTAATATCAAGTGATGTTGATATCTGATCTCAACAATGAATCACCTTGGAGATCAGATTTTTGGATTCAAACAATAACTCGAACTTATAAAAGAAACGCTAGGCTAAAAGAGAAGACACATTAGTGAGCACAATACAATGACGTAGTGAGGATATCAATGATTGGCTGGAGGACATTCATCCAAGTCTGCAGAGTTTGAGGAGGAGTGAAAGTGATAGCAAGGGAGAAGGATTCAGATCATACAACAATATCAAATTGTTGGTATTATGATGCATGTGTTGTACTTGATGGCAACCCACTTGTAGTAGAACAACTCACTCAGATGAAAGATCATTGCATAGCAGGTAAACAACAAAGAATTACATATAAGTCTTCACAAAATGAAGAAAGAGAGGTATACACAGGTTCACCATTGACCAAGCTGCGTATACGTTCAGAAGGCAACTCACTCAGATGAAAGATCACTGTATAGCAGGTAAACAACAAAGAATTATAGATCAGTCTTCACAGAATGAAGAAAGAGAGGTATACGTAGGTTCACCATTGACCAAGCTGCGTATACACGTCGATTCACTGTATACAAGTCACGTATACGTACACACGCACTTTCACAAAAGAAAAAGCGTGTATACCTTGGAAAACTAAGTTTCTGGTCCAAAGTGTTTGGTCCATGGTATTTTGATCCATGGTATTGGTCCATGGTATTTGGTCCGAGGTATTGACCCTAGGTATTTGATCCAAGGTATTGGTCCTAAGTGGTTTTGGTCCATGGTATTGAGAAAGGCCTTAAACTATTTAAGGAGGAGAAGATCATTAGGCCAAGGTAGAAAAGCATCGAATATTTGATAAAGTGTGAGATCCAGTATGCAAGTTATGGGTTTATGATGCTATGCTTGATCTAAGCCAAGGAGGAACCTTAGCGGTTGATGGAGGACAAGATCTAATGATGGATCAGGATCATAATGAATTATCATTATGTGATCTGATGGGCTAGATCTGGTTGCTAACACATGTATTATCCTTTATATGTGATGATCTGGGTATGTCTGAAGTCGGGAAGTGCAATGAAGTTATAAGTAAGTATTTGCAGATCTATACGTTGGTTCGCTTTGATGAAGTTGCGTATACACGCTGGTTCGACTCTTCCAAGTTGCATATACACTCTGATGCATGGTTTTGAGGTTACAACTGGTTTTGAATGATGATGCAGTGTTCTGGGTACAAATATGTGTACTGGCTACAGTGATCTCTCTGTTCCAGTTGATTTGTTAAAGTTGATTAAAGTATGAATGAATGGTTGATTTAGTTGTGTCAGAGGTTTAGAGGTTGTCAGTGATTGATTGAGTTTGGTTGATTTAGAAAGTAATGATTGAGTTTCAATGTTTGGTTGATGCAGATATAGTTGATGATTGTATTACAGTGGTGATTGATTTTGAGCTTCAATGTTGTTGATGGGTCCAGTCTAAAAATTTATGAAACGTGGTCCCTGGAGGAAGAGCGAAGGTCGTAGCCTTCTGTAGGCCGACACCTACGTACTGGTAAACATATTGGCCAGTACAAGAGCTAGGGGGTTCGATCTCCCTTCCAGTAGTAGCTGGAAAACGAGTGAAGGGTGGAGCCTTCAGTAGGTTGGCACCTACGTACTAGTAAACAAATCGGCTAGTACACGAGCTATGGGGTTGTAGCTCCCTTCCAGTAGAAGTTGGAGAACGAGAGAAGGTTGTAGCCTTCTGTAGGTAGAAGCTTGCATACTGGTATGAGTTTTCACCAGTACAATGTTGTAAACATATTTTCTTATTATTAAAATAAGACAGAGATGACAGTAGCAGGTGGTTTTCACCCACATTGGGTTTCCACCTTAAATCTTGGTGTTCATGTGTGTTGCTTATGCGTGATGGTTCACTCTATTATTAACTGCATATGGTTACTGTTTAATGTTTAATAAATTACTGATGCACAGATTAAAGATAAACATATGATGAATTAACTAAATCATTAGTTTGCTGGATATACGTTTGTTTCCTTAAGCACAATCCTGTGTACACATGGGTTACCCACATGGAAGTAGCGTATACAAATTTGAGTATGAAAAGAAAAATATTATTGACTTGACTAATACTGATTCACCCCCCCTCTCAGTATTATTTCCAACAATTGGTATCAAAGCAAGTCCTTTGGTAGAAGCTTGATCGCTTGAAGGAGATCCGTAGAACAATGGGAAAGAAGCTAAATAAGAAAGTGCCTCAGAAGAAGAAGACATCTCAAAGGAACTATGACTGGGAGAATAGATTGGGGATTATGTGGAAGCAACTCTTCAGATTCAGAATCACCGTAGAATGAAGATGAACAAGCAAAAGAACTGTCAAGTATGAATTTGTTACCCTCTGGTGATACATTTCTCCATCCATTTGAAGATGATGAAAGTGATAGCGAAACAACTGAATTTTCTCTTATGGGTGAGAAAGAAATATATCAAATAGAGGTAGAATTTAAAAGGCTCACAAACAAAATTAGAGATCAACAAGATCTATTGGACAAAAGGGAGTCAAAGAAGAAGCTACCAAACTAAAAGAGGAAGGAATCAAAGTAAGGAAGCAGTACAAGGAAAAGGAAGATCAATGTAAAAAGCTACAGGATGAAGTGACATCATTAAGAAATGAAGTAAATAAAAGGAGCACAACAATCAAGAAGCTCAAAGATAGATCCAGTTACTATGAAAGTCTTGAAGCTAAGATCCTGTCTCTAAAAGAAGATCCTGAAAAATCAAATAAGCAGAATGAAGAATTGCTCCAAGCTCTTGAAAAACAAGAAAACGAAGTTCTCTAATTAAGGCATCAAGTGGAAGAAGGAAGAAAAGTTGAAGAATCATGAAGAAGAAATATCTTGAAAAGGAAGAGCAATATCAGGTTGAGGTAAATATCCTAAAAAGAAAATTAGGAGAAAAGGATAATCTTTTACGATTTCAAGATAGTACTAAGATTTTGGATGATATTCTCAGTAGTCAAAGGTCTCCTACCATCAAAACTGGTCTTGGTGTTCATGAATCTGTTGAAGGTGAATCTAGCTCACAAAGTGAGGCAAGGAACTCTAATGTAAAACCTGAAATGCTCAACAAGGAGATTAGAGGTCAAATACATCAACAACCAAGGAAAGAAATTCTTCAAAGACAATTCTTTACTCCTAAATATGGAAGTGATAGTCGGTTATTTTCTCAAATGAATAATTTTGAATGTTTTATATGTCATAATCTTGGACATGTAGTAGCAAGATGTGGAAGTAGAATGGTTCAAGACCATCACATAGAAAAATCACCAGCTTCCAGGTACTTTAAGGGATATTGTTTTTCTTGCAATATGTTTGGTCATAAAGCCATTAACTGCTATAGAAGAAATATGAAACATGTAATATGTTATGCATGTAACAAGTTTGGACATATAGAAAAGGAATGCAGGACAAAATTTCGGGCACCATACCAAAAGGAGAAAACATCATCACACTCGAAGGTATGGAAGAAGAAGGAAGTACAGTCAGAAAAATGTGGCATGGCACTTTGTACAGACATAACAGACTCAGGGGGAGCTGAAAGTATGAAACTTCAATGTTCTAAATCTCATACACAAGTTTCAATAAGACAAGTCACGTATATACGTGAGTTCAAAGCTGCACAGTCGCATATATGTGGTTTGAGAAAAATGCAGTAGGACAATCTCAGAAAAACTGATGTGATATGATTAAGACAATTATCAATTATCTTTTCTGTCATAGATGACTATGGTCTGTGGATATTATTTAGAAGTGTCTTGATCCTAACAAGTTGTTGATAACTTGATGTATATCTTATTGATGATGATGCCTTGATACTTCTTATTGATATATGTAATGATCAAATCTGACAGTGAACAGGTGGAATAGGTTCAGGGGGAGAACATGTTATGCTTCTAACAAAGCATTGTTGGCATATTTTTAGATGTATTTTCAATAATGATGATGCTTATGTGGATAAAGTGTTTAATGTGATACATCTTGCTATGTGACGATTATAATTTTCCCATGATGAAATCTCAGATGATACTTGTATTGATTAGGGTTACATAGTTGTTATTCAGATCAGATTTATGGATGATTGTGATCTTCATAAGGACAAGGAGAAGTACAAAGCTTGAGTACACAACTTCATTAATTGATGATGAGCCACTCATTTCTTCTATGCTGCTATCATCATGCCTTCAAAGATGCATAAAGTTCATATGGTGCAGTTATGATACATGATTCCTATAGATCTTGGCTCTCACATGGTTGAGGATTGTTGTTGTTGATGATATCAAGAAATCTTGACAAATGACCATGAGCTCATAGTTTGCTAGATACATATTGATATCTCTTTGATGGATACATGGATGATTACTTAAGTTTCATATTGTTGGTTGGCCAAGAGAATGGTGTTATTGCAGGTCGCATGAAGACATAGCTATTTGAAGACATGGATTTTCGAAGACATGGCTTACTTAACCACATAATGATGATGAGATCTTATCTTAAGATGATAAGCTGATACTCGCATATGTTGATTATCATGGTTGATGCTTATCAGATGTGGGATGTTCCCTAGTGATGATACATGGTTGATATATTGAAGGTCCTTGTGGAAAGATCATGCAGTTCTTGATGATGATGTGAAAGATCATGTGATGACTATGGTGTTTTCACATATGATATGGTGTGAATTATTTTGTTACTGCTTGGAGATTTGACATATGCTGAGTTGATTCATGGAAGGAAACAAAGCAAGTTGATCTTGATGAGATCAAGAGGATGAGTTGATATCTATATGCAGACATACTTTGTCACAGGTTGATGATATTTACACTGACATGGACATATACAGGTTGCTGGTCTGGATGCTGTTGACAAATGCTTATGGAGCAGATCATACATGGTGTATGATAGTTGCTGATGACTATCATGGTCTTGTTTAGATATTTGGTCTCTGTTATAAATGTCATGTATATCATTCGATGTAAATGTCATATCAAGAACCATGATGTAATATTTTGTCTCTGTCTGTTACAGTTTTTTGATGAGTCCCTGATCCGGATTTAAACAGGAACGCAATAGATTACAGAGATAACCATAAATACAGAGATGCAATAACCATAAACACATAGATGCAGCGGAAATAATGCTTCATTTCATTACTGTAAAATACTGAAATATGCTTACAAACAGAAATGGGAAGAAACCAGCTAGGGCGATGGAAGCTTATCTCTGAGAAGAGATGTGGCGGCTACATGCCTCTGAACTGTTCCGAACTGTATTACAATGAGGCTCGAAGGCCTATTTATTGTTTGAGAAACAATGGAAAACCCTTCACATCCCGAAACCTAACCCTAGAAGATGAAACGCCAAATTGTGGGCCCCGTTTGGGTAAATTGGTACATCAATTTCCCGGGGTCGTAACTTTGGCATACGATCTCCGTTTGACGCGTACGATAGCTCGTTAGAAAGATCTATCCGAGAACTACCACTTTGGGAAGGGCAACATGGGTCCATGTTGCCCCCAGATTCCCAAAAAAAACGTCGTTTAGGGCCTCAAAACGGCTCCGGAAGTTTAGGACCCGAAAAACTGCTAAAAAATAGTAAGTTGTGCTACAATTAAGGAAACTGAAAAGACGGAAAGAGACAGTTGTGGGGGTCCAAATGGGTTGGTGGGTGGCCACCAACATCCACCTGGATCATTCCTCCCCCCTTAGGAAGCAATGGTCCCCATTGCGTTGAGTTCCTCCATCTGCTGAACTTGTCCTGCAATCTCTGATGTGTCCAGTGATGGTGGGAAGCATGGTCGATGATGGTCCACATTGAACATTTGGTGCAGGCGAAGGAATGGAGGAATGATGTGCTCCAAAGCATTGTTCCCCATGGCCTTGGTACTGCTGTAAGGACCATGTCGGAGTGGTCTGAGCTTCTGATGGGTTCTGGTAAGGCGTTCTTTCTGTCGATGCAACCAAACTTTCTTGCCCACCTGAAACTTGTGTGGTACCCATGTAGGTGAGGAGAAGTTGTTCCTGTGTTTTGTCATGACCGTATCCCTTTGGTGCTGCTGCTGCATGGAGGAACCCTTTGCAGGGGTCATGGAGGTAGAAACGATCTTCCCCTTACTTTGGGAGTGGACCAGACAGATGAATTTCCTGGTCTGTGATATGAGCTTGCTGCCTTTCTTGGTAGTGATCAAGGATGTGGCAGTAGGTGGGGCTACCTCTGGTATCCTGTATAATGAATTATCCAAAGAAATAATGACAACACGAGGCCTTGACTCATACACAGCATGTCGCCTCCACAAGTATGGCTAGCCTAATAGTACATCACAAACATCCAGAGGTGTAACATCACACAATACCTCGTCTGTGAAGGGTTTGATGCTGTAGGGAAGGCGGCACTGCTGGCGAACTTTCAGATCTCGTCCTTCGTGAAGCCACCCGATACTGTACGGCTGTGGGTGAGGTGTAGTCGGTAGGCCCAACCGCTTCACGACCTCTGCTGAAACCAGGTTCTTTTGGCTACCACTGTCGACAATGAATCGCAGCGGTGAACCCTTCACCCACATCTGTGAGTGGAAAAGACGCTCCCCCTCCTCTGGATCTTCGGGCTCATTTTTCTTGATCTTAGCGGTGGCAACAGTGGCACTGGGATCCGCATCAATGATCTGCTTCCCTTTACCATTCCCCTTGTCGGGTTCTGGCTCAGGGTCGGAACATGCATCTGATTCGGAAGCCTTCAACTCGGCCACCAACGACTGCTTGGTCCGACACTCACTTGTGTTATGAGTGGGACTCTTGTGGAACTCACACCACTTTCCTGTGTCCTTCTTCGGCTTCGTGGTGTTGTTCTTTTCTTGTGGCTTCGACGGGTTATCTTGGGTCACCCCGCCTTGGCTTTGTCCTTTGGGCTTCGGATTTGCAGATCCAAAGTCTCGCTTCTTCTGTTTGAACTTTTGCTCGATTTTGACAGCGTATCGGTACGCCGTGGCGAGCGAGGAGATATTCAAGAACACCATCTCTTCCTGGATGTATCTGTGTAGGTAGCCACGGTATTTGAGTACCAGATGCAGCTCAGAATCTTTGATACCCAACTGTGTGCGAAGGGTATGAAAAATGTTTGTGAACTCCGGCACATCTTGGTCTCGTCCCTGCCGCAGTGTGGTCCATTTGATGTATTTGTCCTCATAGGTTCCGACAGGGTAGTATTGCTCCTTGATGGCATCCTGGAAGTCATTCCAAGTGGATGCGGCTGAAAATAGTGAGCCTGTACTTTCATCCTTCTGCTCGCGGTAGGTTTCCCACCAGTCCTTGACGTGGGGAGTTGCTTTGAGAAGAGCGAAAACAATCTTTTCTCGACTTGAAAATTCATGAACAGAAAAATACCCATCTAGCAGATTTAACCATTTATCTACGGCATCTGCGTCTATTTGACCCTCAAAGATGGGCATTTCAAAATTAACTTGTACCTTGAAGGGTGTGGCATTTCCAGAGTCGCTGTTGGAAGCCGATGCGTCGCCTCTGGGTAGCCGCTGAAGGATCTGCGCAAAGCTATCCATCATCGCGTTCCTTTGCCGCTCGAGCGCTTCTTCGAGCAAGATTTTGATAGGATCTCCTGCTCCCTCGTCTTTCTTCTCATCCGCCATGGGAGGCCGTCGGGATCTGCGAGGCTGGTCTTGCAAAGGTTCAACCAGTTCAAGCCCTAACTCCTTATATCCCGACCTTGTTGGGGACATGCAAAGAAAAACAGAGAAAAAGCAGACCGCTCTGATACCACTGATCCGGATTTAAACAGGAACGCAATAGATTACAGAGATAACCATAAATACAGAGATGCAATAACCATAAACACATAGATGCAGTGGAAATAATGCTTCATTTCATTACTGTAAAATACTGAAATATGCTTACAAACAGAAATGGGAAGAAACCAGCTAGGGCGATGGTAGCTTATCTCTGAGAAGAGATGTGGCGGCTACATGCCTCTGAACTGTTCTGAACTGTATTACAATGAGGCTCGAAGGCCTATTTATTGTTTGAGAAACAATGGAAAACCCTTCACATCCCGAAACCTAACCCTAGAAGATGAAACGCCAAATTGTGGGCCCCGTTTGGGTAAATTGGTACATCAATTTCCCGGGGTCGTAACTTTGGCATACGATCTCCGTTTGACGCGTACGATAGCTCGTTAGAAAGATCTATCCGAGAACTACCACTTTGGGAAGGGCAACATGGGTCCATGGACCCATGTTGCCCCCAGATTCCCAAAAAAACGTCGTTTAGGGCCTCAAAACGGCTCCGGAAGTTTAGGACCCGAAAAACTGCTAAAAAATAGTAAGTTGTGCTACAATTAAGGAAACTGAAAAGACTGAAAGAGACAGTTGTGGGGGTCCAAATGGGTTGGTGGGTGGCCACCAACATCCACCTGGATCATTCCTCCCCCCTTAGGAAGCAATGGTCCCCATTGCGTTGAGTTCCTCCATCTGCTGAACTTGTCCTGCAATCTCTGATGTGTCCAGTGATGGTGGGAAGCATGGTCGATGATGGTCCACATTGAACATTTGGTGCAGGCGAAGGAATGGAGGAATGATGTGCTCCAAAGCATTGTTCCCCATGGCCTTGGTACTGCTGTAAGGACCATGTCGGAGTGGTCTGAGCTTCTGATGGGTTCTGGTAAGGCGTTCTTTCTGTCGATGCAACCAAACTTTCTTGCCCACCTGAAACTTGTGTGGTACCCATGTAGGTGAGGAGAAGTTGTTCCTGTGTTTTGTCATGACCGTATCCCTTTGGTGCTGCTGCTGCATGGAGGAACCCTTTGCAGGGGTCATGGAGGTAGAAACGATCTTCCCCTTACTTTGGGAGTGGACCAGACAGATGAATTTCCTGGTCTGTGATATGAGCTTGCTGCCTTTCTTGGTAGTGATCAAGGATGTGGCAGTAGGTGGGGCTACCTCTGGTATCCTGTATAATGAATTATCCAAAGAAATAATGACAGCACGAGGCCTTGACTCATACACAGCATGTCGCCTCCACAAGTATGGCTGGCCTAATAGTACATCACAAACATCCAGAGGTGTAACATCACACAATACCTCGTCTGTGAAGGGTTTGATGCTGTAGGGAAGGCGGCACTGCTGGCGAACTTTCAGATCTCGTCCTTCGTGAAGCCACCCGATACTGTACGGCTGTGGGTGAGGTGTAGTCGGTAGGCCCAACCGCTTCACGACCTCTGCTGAAACCAGGTTCTTTTGGCTACCACTGTCGACAATGAATCGCAGCGGTGAACCCTTCACCCACATCTGTGAGTGGAAAAGACGCTCCCCCTCCTCTGGATCTTCGGGCTCATTTTTCTTGATCTTGGCGGTGGCAACAGTGGCACTGGGATCCGCATCAATGATCTGCTTCCCTTTACCATTCCCCTTGTCGGGTTCTGGCTCAGGGTCGGAACATGCATCTGATTCGGAAGCCTTCAACTCGGCCACCAACGACTGCTTGGTCCGACACTCACTTGTGTTATGAGTGGGACTCTTGTGGAACTCACACCACTTTCCTGTGTCCTTCTTCGGCTTCGTGGTGTTGTTCTTTTCTTGTGGCTTCGACGGGTTATCTTGGGTCACCCCGCCTTGGCTTTGTCCTTTGGGCTTCGGATTTGCAGATCCAAAGTCTCGCTTCTTCTGTTTGAACTTTTGCTCGATTTTGACAGCGTATCGGTATGCCGTGCCGAGTGAGGAGATGTTCAAGAACACCATCTCTTCCTGGATGTATCTGTGTAGGCAGCCACGGTATTTGAGTACCAGATGCAGCTCAGAATCTTTGATACCCAACTGTGTGCGAAGGGTATGAAAAATGTTTGTGAACTCCGGCACATCTTGGTCTCGTCCCTGCCGCAGTGTGGTCCATTTGATGTATTTGTCCTCATAGGTTCCGACAGGGTAGTATTGCTCCTTGATGGCATCCCGGAAGTCATTCCAAGTGGGTGCGGCTGAAAATAGTGAGCCTGTACTTTCATCCTTCTGCTCGCAGTAGGTTTCCCACCAGTCCTTGACGTGGGGGGCTGCTTTGAGAAGAGCGAAAACAATCTTTTCTCGACTTGAAAATTCATGAACAGAAAAATACCCATCTAGCAGATTTAACCATTTATCTACGGCATCTGCGTCTATTTGACCCTCAAAGATGGGGATTTCAAAATTAACTTGTACCTTGAAGGGTGTGGCATTTCCAGAGTCGCTGTTGGAAGCCGATGCGTCGCCTCTGGGTAGCCGCTGAAGGATCTGCGCAAAGCTATCCATCATCGCGTTCCTTTGCCGCTCGAGCGCTTCTTCGAGCAAGATTTTGATAGGATCTCCTGCTCCCTCGTCTTTCTTCTCATCCGCCATGGGAGGCCGTCGGGATTTGCGAGGCTGGTCTTGCAAAGGTTCGACCAGTTCAAGCCCTAACTCCTTATATCCCGACCTCGTTGGGGACATGCAAAGAAAAACAGAGAAAAAGCAGACCGCTCTGATACCACTGATCCGGATTTAAACAGGAACGCAATAGATTACAGAGATAACCATAAATACAGAGATGCAATAACCATAAACACATAGATGCAGCGGAAATAATGCTTCATTTCATTACTGTAAAATACTGAAATATGCTTACAAACAGAAATGGAAAGAAACCAGCTAGGGCGATGGTAGCTTATCTCTGAGAAGAGATGTGGCGGCTACATGCCTCTGAACTGTTCCGAACTGTATTACAATGAGGCTCGAAGGCCTATTTATTGTTGAGAAACAATGGAAAACCCTTCACATCCCGAAACCTAACCCTAGAAGATGAAACGCCAAATTGTGGGCCCCGTTTGGGTAAATTGGTACATCAATTTCCCGGGGTCGTAACTTTGGCATACGATCTCCGTTTGACGCGTACGATAGCTCGTTAGAAAGATCTATCCGAGTACTACCACTTTGGGAAGGGCAACATGGGTCCATGGACACATGTTTCCCCAGATTCCCAAAAAAACGTCGTTTAGGGCCTCAAAACGGCTCCGGAAGTTCAGGACCCGAAAAACTGCTAAAAATAGTAAGTTGTGCTACAATTAAGGAAACTGAAAAGACTGAAAGAGACAGTTGTGGGGGTCCAAATGGGTTGGTGGGTGGCCACCAACATCCACCTGGATCATTCCTCCCCCCTTAGGAAGCAATGGTCCCCATTGCGTTGAGTTCCTCCATCTGCTGAACTTGTCCTGCAATCTCTGATGTGTCCAGTGATGGTGGGAAGCATGGTCGATGATGGTCCACATTGAACATTTGGTGCAGGCGAAGGAATGGAGGAATGATGTGCTCCAAAGCATTGTTCCCCATGGCCTTGGTACTGCTGTAAGGACCATGTCGGAGTGGTCTGAGCTTCTGATGGGTTCTGGTAAGGCGTTCTTTCTGTCGATGCAACCAAACTTTCTTGCCCACCTGAAACTTGTGTGGTACCCATGTAGGTGAGGAGAAGTTGTTCCTGTGTTTTGTCATGACCGTATCCCTTTGGTGCTGCTGCTGCATGGAGGAACCCTTTGCAGGGGTCATGGAGGTAGAAACGATCTTCCCCTTACTTTGGGAGTGGACCAGACAGATGAATTTCCTGGTCTGTGATATGAGCTTGCTGCCTTTCTTGGTAGTGATCAAGGATGTGGCAGTAGGTGGGGCTACCTCTGGTATCCTGTATAATGAATTATCCAAAGAAATAATGACAGCACGAGGCCTTGACTCATACACAGCATGTCGCCTCCACAAGTATGGCTGGCCTAATAGTACATCACAAACATCCAGAGGTGTAACATCACACAATACCTCGTCTGTGAAGGGTTTGATGCTGTAGGGAAGGCGGCACTGCTGGCGAACTTTCAGATCTCGTCCTTCGTGAAGCCACCCGATACTGTACGGCTGTGGGTGAGGTGTAGTCGGTAGGCCCAACCGCTTCACGACCTCTGCTGAAACCAGGTTCTTTTGGCTACCACTGTCGACAATGAATCGCAGCGGTGAACCCTTCACCCACATCTGTGAGTGGAAAAGACGCTCCCCCTCCTCTGGATCTTCGGGCTCATTTTTCTTGATCTTGGCGGTGGCAACAGTGGCACTGGGATCCGCATCAATGATCTGCTTCCCTTTGCCATTCCCCTTGTCGGGTTCTGGCTCAGGGTCGGAACATGCATCTGATTCGGAAGCCTTCAACTCGGCCACCAACGACTGCTTGGTCCGACACTCACTTGTGTTATGAGTGGGACTCTTGTGGAACTCACACCACTTTCCTGTGTCCTTCTTCGGCTTCGTGGTGTTGTTCTTTTCTTGTGGCTTCGACGGGTTATCTTGGGTCACCCCGCCTTGGCTTTGTCCTTTGGGCTTCGGATTTGCAGATCCAAAGTCTCGCTTCTTCTGTTTGAACTTTTGCTCGATTTTGACAGCGTATCGGTATGCTGTGCCGAGTGAGGAGATGTTCAAGAACACCATCTCTTCCTGGATGTATCTGTGCAGGCAGCCACGGTATTTGAGTACCAGATGCAGCTCAGAATCTTTGATACCCAACTGTGTGCGAAGGGTATGAAAAATGTTTGTGAACTCCGGCACATCTTGGTCTCGTCCCTGCCGCAGTGTGGTCCATTTGATGTATTTGTCCTCATAGCTTCCGACAGGGTAGTACTGCTCCTTGATGGCATCCCGGAAGTCATTCCAAGTGGGTGCGGCTGAAAATAGTGAGCCTGTACTTTCATCCTTCTGCTCGCAGTAGGTTTCCCACCAGTCCTTGACGTGGGGGGCTGCTTTGAGAAGAGCGAAAACAATCTTTTCTCGACTTGAAAATTCATGAACAGAAAAATACCCATCTAGCAGATTTAACCATTTATCTACGGCATCTGCGTCTATTTGACCCTCAAAGATGGGGATTTCAAAATTAACTTGTACCTTGAAGGGTGTGGCATTTCCAGAGTCGCTGTTGGAAGCCGATGCGTCGCCTCTGGGTAGCCGCTGAAGGATCTGCGCAAAGCTATCCATCATCGCGTTCCTTTGCCGCTCGAGCGCTTCTTCGAGCAAGATTTTGATAGGATCTCCTGCTCCCTCGTCTTTCTTCTCATCCGCCATGGGAGGCCGTCGGGATTTGCGAGGCTGGTCTTGCAAAGGTTCGACCAGTTCAAGCCCTAACTCCTTATATCCCGACCTCGTTGGGGACATGCAAAGAAAAACAGAGAAAAAGCAGACCGCTCTGATACCACTGATCCGGATTTAAACAGGAACGCAATAGATTACAGAGATAACCATAAATACAGAGATGCAATAACCATAAACACATAGATGCAGCGGAAATAATGCTTCATTTCATTACTGTAAAATACTGAAATATGCTTACAAACAGAAATGGAAAGAAACCAGCTAGGGCGATGGTAGCTTATCTCTGAGAAGAGATGTGGCGGCTACATGCCTCTGAACTGTTCCGAACTGTATTACAATGAGGCTCGAAGGCCTATTTATTGTTGAGAAACAATGGAAAACCCTTCACATACCGAAACCTAACCCTAGAAGATGAAACGCCAAATTGTGGGCCCCGTTTGGGTAAATTGGTACATCAATTTCCCGGGGTCGTAACTTTGGCATACGATCTCCGTTTGACGCGTACGATAGCTCGTTAGAAAGATCTATCCGAGTACTACCCATGTTGCCCCAGATTCCAAAAAAAAACGTCGTTTAGGGCCTCAAAACGGCTCCGGAAGTTCAGGACCCGAAAAACTGCTAAAAATAGTAAGTTGTGCTACAATTAAGGAAACTGAAAAGACTGAAAGAGACAGTTGTGGGGGTCCAAATGGGTTGGTGGGTGGCCACCAACATCCACCTGGATCATTCCTCCCCCCTTAGGAAGCAATGGTCCCCATTGCGTTGAGTTCCTCCATCTGCTGAACTTGTCCTGCAATCTCTGATGTGTCCAGTGATGGTGGGAAGCATGGTCGATGATGGTCCACATTGAACATTTGGTGCAGGCGAAGGAATGGAGGAATGATGTGCTCCAAAGCATTGTTCCCCATGGCCTTGGTACTGCTGTAAGGACCATGTCGGAGTGGTCTGAGCTTCTGATGGGTTCTGGTAAGGCGTTCTTTCTGTCGATGCAACCAAACTTTCTTGCCCACCTGAAACTTGTGTGGTACCCATGTAGGTGAGGAGAAGTTGTTCCTGTGTTTTGTCATGACCGTATCCCTTTGGTGCTGCTGCTGCATGGAGGAACCCTTTGCAGGGGTCATGGAGGTAGAAACGATCTTCCCCTTACTTTGGGAGTGGACCAGACAGATGAATTTCCTGGTCTGTGATATGAGCTTGCTGCCTTTCTTGGTAGTGATCAAGGATGTGGCAGTAGGTGGGGCTACCTCTGGTATCCTGTATAATGAATTATCCAAAGAAATAATGACAGCACGAGGCCTTGACTCATACACAGCATGTCGCCTCCACAAGTATGGCTGGCCTAATAGTACATCACAAACATCCAGAGGTGTAACATCACACAATACCTCGTCTGTGAAGGGTTTGATGCTGTAGGGAAGGCGGCACTGCTGGCGAACTTTCAGATCTCGTCCTTCGTGAAGCCACCCGATACTGTACGGCTGTGGGTGAGGTGTAGTCGGTAGGCCCAACCGCTTCACGACCTCTGCTGAAACCAGGTTCTTTTGGCTACCACTGTCGACAATGAATCGCAGCGGTGAACCCTTCACCCACATCTGTGAGTGGAAAAGACGCTCCCCCTCCTCTGGATCTTCGGGCTCATTTTTCTTGATCTTGGCGGTGGCAACAGTGGCACTGGGATCCGCATCAATGATCTGCTTCCCTTTACCATTCCCCTTGTCGGGTTCTGGCTCAGGGTCGGAACATGCATCTGATTCGGAAGCCTTCAACTCGGCCACCAACGACTGCTTGGTCCGACACTCACTTGTGTTATGAGTGGGACTCTTGTGGAACTCACACCACTTTCCTGTGTCCTTCTTCGGCTTCGTGGTGTTGTTCTTTTCTTGTGGCTTCGACGGGTTATCTTGGGTCACCCCGCCTTGGCTTTGTCCTTTGGGCTTCGGATTTGCAGATCCAAAGTCTCGCTTCTTCTGTTTGAACTTTTGCTCGATTTTGACAGCGTATCGGTATGCTGTGCCGAGTGAGGAGATGTTCAAGAACACCATCTCTTCCTGGATGTATCTGTGTAGGCAGCCACGGTATTTGAGTACCAGATGCAGCTCAGAATCTTTGATACCCAACTGTGTGCGAAGGGTATGAAAAATGTTTGTGAACTCCGGCACATCTTGGTCTCGTCCCTGCCGCAGTGTGGTCCATTTGATGTATTTGTCCTCATAGCTTCCGACAGGGTAGTACTGCTCCTTGATGGCATCCCGGAAGTCATTCCAAGTGGGTGCGGCTGAAAATAGTGAGCCTGTACTTTCATCCTTCTGCTCGCAGTAGGTTTCCCACCAGTCCTTGACGTGGGGGGCTGCTTTGAGAAGAGCGAAAACAATCTTTTCTCGACTTGAAAATTCATGAACAGAAAAATACCCATCTAGCAGATTTAACCATTTATCTACGGCATCTGCGTCTATTTGACCCTCAAAGATGGGGATTTCAAAATTAACTTGTACCTTGAAGGGTGTGGCATTTCCAGAGTCGCTGTTGGAAGCCGATGCGTCGCCTCTGGGTAGCCGCTGAAGGATCTGCGCAAAGCTATCCATCATCGCGTTCCTTTGCCGCTCGAGCGCTTCTTCGAGCAAGATTTTGATAGGATCTCCTGCCCCCTCGTCTTTCTTCTCATCCGCCATGGGAGGCCGTCGGGATTTGCGAGGCTGGTCTTGCAAAGGTTCGACCAGTTCAAGCCCTAACTCCTTATATCCCGACCTCGTTGGGGACATGCAAAGAAAAACAGAGAAAAAGCAGACCGCTCTGATACCACTGATCCGGATTTAAACAGGAACGCAATAGATTACAGAGATAACCATAAATACAGAGATGCAATAACCATAAACACATAGATGCAGCGGAAATAATGCTTCATTTCATTACTGTAAAATACTGAAATATGCTTACAAACAGAAATGGAAAGAAACCAGCTAGGGCGATGGTAGCTTATCTCTGAGAAGAGATGTGGCGGCTACATGCCTCTGAACTGTTCCGAACTGTATTACAATGAGGCTCGAAGGCCTATTTATTGTTGAGAAACAATGGAAAACCCTTCACATACCGAAACCTAACCCTAGAAGATGAAACGCCAAATTGTGGGCCCCGTTTGGGTAAATTGGTACATCAATTTCCCGGGGTCGTAACTTTGGCATACGATCTCCGTTTGACGCGTACGATAGCTCGTTAGAAAGATCTATCCGAGTACTACCACTTTGGGAAGGCAACATATGGCCCATGTTGCCCCAGATTCCCAAAAAAACGTCGTTTAGGGCCTCAAAACGGCTCCGGAAGTTCAGGACCCGAAAAACTGCTAAAAATAGTAAGTTGTGCTACAATTAAGGAAACTGAAAAGACTGAAAGAGACAGTTGTGGGGGTCCAAATGGGTTGGTGGGTGGCCACCAACATCCACCTGGATCATTCCTCCCCCCTTAGGAAGCAATGGTCCCCATTGCGTTGAGTTCCTCCATCTGCTGAACTTGTCCTGCAATCTCTGATGTGTCCAGTGATGGTGGGAAGCATGGTCGATGATGGTCCACATTGAACATTTGGTGCAGGCGAAGGAATGGAGGAATGATGTGCTCCAAAGCATTGTTCCCCATGGCCTTGGTACTGCTGTAAGGACCATGTCGGAGTGGTCTGAGCTTCTGATGGGTTCTGGTAAGGCGTTCTTTCTGTCGATGCAACCAAACTTTCTTGCCCACCTGAAACTTGTGTGGTACCCATGTAGGTGAGGAGAAGTTGTTCCTGTGTTTTGTCATGACCGTATCCCTTTGGTGCTGCTGCTGCATGGAGGAACCCTTTGCAGGGGTCATGGAGGTAGAAACGATCTTCCCCTTACTTTGGGAGTGGACCAGACAGATGAATTTCCTGGTCTGTGATATGAGCTTGCTGCCTTTCTTGGTAGTGATCAAGGATGTGGCAGTAGGTGGGGCTACCTCTGGTATCCTGTATAATGAATTATCCAAAGAAATAATGACAGCACGAGGCCTTGACTCATACACAGCATGTCGCCTCCACAAGTATGGCTGGCCTAATAGTACATCACAAACATCCAGAGGTGTAACATCACACAATACCTCGTCTGTGAAGGGTTTGATGCTGTAGGGAAGGCGGCACTGCTGGCGAACTTTCAGATCTCGTCCTTCGTGAAGCCACCCGATACTGTACGGCTGTGGGTGAGGTGTAGTCGGTAGGCCCAACCGCTTCACGACCTCTGCTGAAACCAGGTTCTTTTGGCTACCACTGTCGACAATGAATCGCAGCGGTGAACCCTTCACCCACATCTGTGAGTGGAAAAGACGCTCCCCCTCCTCTGGATCTTCGGGCTCATTTTTCTTGATCTTGGCGGTGGCAACAGTGGCACTGGGATCCGCATCAATGATCTGCTTCCCTTTGCCATTCCCCTTGTCGGGTTCTGGCTCAGGGTCGGAACATGCATCTGATTCGGAAGCCTTCAACTCGGCCACCAACGACTGCTTGGTCCGACACTCACTTGTGTTATGAGTGGGACTCTTGTGGAACTCACACCACTTTCCTGTGTCCTTCTTCGGCTTCGTGGTGTTGTTCTTTTCTTGTGGCTTCGACGGGTTATCTTGGGTCACCCCGCCTTGGCTTTGTCCTTTGGGCTTCGGATTTGCAGATCCAAAGTCTCGCTTCTTCTGTTTGAACTTTTGCTCGATTTTGACAGCGTATCGGTATGCTGTGCCGAGTGAGGAGATGTTCAAGAACACCATCTCTTCCTGGATGTATCTGTGCAGGCAGCCACGGTATTTGAGTACCAGATGCAGCTCAGAATCTTTGATACCCAACTGTGTGCGAAGGGTATGAAAAATGTTTGTGAACTCCGGCACATCTTGGTCTCGTCCCTGCCGCAGTGTGGTCCATTTGATGTATTTGTCCTCATAGCTTCCGACAGGGTAGTACTGCTCCTTGATGGCATCCCGGAAGTCATTCCAAGTGGGTGCGGCTGAAAATAGTGAGCCTGTACTTTCATCCTTCTGCTCGCAGTAGGTTTCCCACCAGTCCTTGACGTGGGGGGCTGCTTTGAGAAGAGCGAAAACAATCTTTTCTCGACTTGAAAATTCATGAACAGAAAAATACCCATCTAGCAGATTTAACCATTTATCTACGGCATCTGCGTCTATTTGACCCTCGAAGATGGGGATTTCAAAATTAACTTGTACCTTAAATGGTGTGGCATTTCCAGAGTCGCTGTTGGAAGCCGATGCGTCGCCTCTGGGTAGCCGCTGAAGGATCTGCGCAAAGCTATCCATCATCGCGTTCCTTTGCCGCTCGAGCGCTTCTTCGAGCAAGATTTTGATAGGATCTCCTGCCCCCTCGTCTTTCTTCTCATCCGCCATGGGAGGCCGTCGGGATTTGCGAGGCTGGTCTTGCAAAGGTTCGACCAGTTCAAGCCCTAACTCCTTATATCCCGACCTCGTTGGGGACATGCAAAGAAAAACAGAGAAAAAGCAGACCGCTCTGATACCACTGATCCGGATTTAAACAGGAACGCAATAGATTACAGAGATAACCATAAATACAGAGATGCAATAACCATAAACACATAGATGCAGCGGAAATAATGCTTCATTTCATTACTGTAAAATACTGAAATATGCTTACAAACAGAAATGGAAAAAACCAGCTAGGGCGATGGTAGCTTATCTCTGAGAAGAGATGTGGCGGCTACATGCCTCTGAACTGTTCCGAACTGTATTACAATGAGGCTCGAAGGCCTATTTATTGTTGAGAAACAATGGAAAACCCTTCACATACCGAAACCTAACCCTAGAAGATGAAACGCCAAATTGTGGGCCCCGTTTGGGTAAATTGGTACATCAATTTCCCGGGGTCGTAACTTTGGCATACGATCTCCGTTTGACGCGTACGATAGCTCGTTAGAAAGATCTATCCGAGTACTACCACTTTGGGAGGCAACATGGGCATGGTTGCCCCAGAATTCCAAAAAAAACGTCGTTTAGGGCCTCAAAACGGCTCCGGAAGTTCAGGACCCGAAAAACTGCTAAAAATAGTAAACTGTGCTACAATTAAGGAAACTGAAAAGACTGAAAGAGACAGTTGTGGGGGTCCAAATGGGTTGGTGGGTGGCCACCAACATCCACCTGGATCATTCCTCCCCCCTTAGGAAGCAATGGTCCCCATTGCGTTGAGTTCCTCCATCTGCTGAACTTGTCCTGCAATCTCTGATGTGTCCAGTGATGGTGGGAAGCATGGTCGACGATGGTCCACATTGAACATTTGGTGCAGGCGAAGGAATGGAGGAATGATGTGCTCCAAAGCATTGTTCCCCATAGCCTTGGTACTGCTGTAAGGACCATGTCGGAGTGGTCTGAGCTTCTGATGGGTTCTGGTAAGGCGTTCTTTCTGTCGATGCAACCAAACTTTGTTGCCCACCTGAAACTTGTGTGGTACCCATGTGGGTGAGGAGAAGTTGTTCCTGTGTTTTGTCATGACCGTATCCCTTTGCTGCTGCTGCTGCGTGGAGGAACCCTTTGCAGGGGTCATGGATGTAGCAACGATCTTCCCCTTACTTTGGGAGTGAACCAGACAGATGAATTTCCTGGTCTGTGATATGAGCTTGCTGCCTTTCTTGGTAGTGATCAAGGATGTGGCAGTAGGTGGGGCTACCTCTGGTATCCTGTATAATGAATTATTCAAAGAAATAATGACAGCACGAGGCCTTGACTCATACACAGCATGTCGCCTCCACAAGTATGGCTGGCCTAATAGTACATCACAAACATCCAGAGGTGTAACATCACACAATACCTCGTCTGTGAAGGGTTTGATGCTGTAGGGAAGGCGGCACTGCTGGCGAACTTTCAGATCTCGTCCTTCGTGAAGCCACCCGATACTGTACGGCTGTGGGTGAGGTGTAGTCGGTAGGCCCAACCGCTTCACGACCTCTGCTGAAACCAGGTTCTTTTGGCTACCACTGTCGACAATGAATCGCAGCGGTGAACCCTTCACCCACATCTGTGAGTGGAAAAGACGCTCCCCCTCCTCTGGATCTTCGGGCTCATTTTTCTTGATCTTGGCGGTGGCAACAGTGGCGCTGGGATCCGCATCAATGATCTGCTTCCCTTTGCCATTCCCCTTGTCGGGTTCTGGCTCAGGGTCGGAACATGCATCTGATTCGGAAGCCTTCAACTCGGCCACCAGCGACTGCTTGGTCCGACACTCACTTGTGTTATGAGTGGGACTCTTGTGGAACTCACACCACTTTCCTGTGTCCTTCTTCGGCTTCGTGGTGTTGTTCTTTTCTTGTGGCTTCGACGGGTTGTCTTGGGTCACCCCGCCTTGGCTTTGTCCTTTGGGCTTCGGATTTGCAGATCCAAAGTCTCGCTTCTTCTGTTTGAACTTTTGCTCGATTTTGACAGCGTATCGGTATGCTGTGCCGAGTGAGGAGATGTTCAAGAACACCATCTCTTCCTGGATGTATCTGTGCAGGCAGCCACGGTATTTGAGTACCAGATGCAGCTCAGAATCTTTGATACCCAACTGTGTGCGAAGGGTATGAAAAATGTTTGTGAACTCCGGCACATCTTGGTCTCGTCCCTGCCGCAGTGTGGTCCATTTGATGTATTTGTCCTCATAGCTTCCGACAGGGTAGTACTGCTCCTTGATGGCATCCCGGAAGTCATTCCAAGTGGGTGCGGCTGAAAATAGTGAGCCTGTACTTTCATCCTTCTGCTCGCAGTAGGTTTCCCACCAGTCCTTGACGTGGGGGGCTGCTTTGAGAAGAGCGAAAACAATCTTTTCCCGACTTGAAAATTCATGAACAGAAAAATACCCATCTAGCAGATTTAACCATTTATCTACGGCATCTGCGTCTATTTGACCCTCGAAGATGGGGATTTCAAAATTAACTTGTACCTTGAAGGGTGTGGCATTTCCAGAGTCGCTGTTGGAAGCCGATGCGTCGCCTCTGGGTAGCCGCTGAAGGATCTGCGCAAAGCTATCCATCATCGCGTTCCTTTGCCGCTCGAGCGCTTCTTCGAGCAAGATTTTGATAGGATCTCCTGCCCCCTCGTCTTTCTTCTCATCCGCCATGGGAGGCCGTCGGGATTTGCGAGGCTGGTCTTGCAAAGGTTCGACCAGTTCAAGCCCTAACTCCTTATATCCCGACCTCGTTGGGGACATGCAAAGAAAAACAGAGAAAAAGCAGACCGCTCTGATACCACTGATCCGGATTTAAACAGGAACGCAATAGATTACAGAGATAACCATAAATACAGAGATGCAATAACCATAAACACATAGATGCAGCGGAAATAATGCTTCATTTCATTACTGTAAAATACTGAAATATGCTTACAAACAGAAATGGAAAAAACCAGCTAGGGCGATGGTAGCTTATCTCTGAGAAGAGATGTGGCGGCTACATGCCTCTGAACTGTTCCGAACTGTATTACAATGAGGCTCGAAGGCCTATTTATTGTTGAGAAACAATGGAAAACCCTTCACATACCGAAACCTAACCCTAGAAGATGAAACGCCAAATTGTGGGCCCCGTTTGGGTAAATTGGTACATCAATTTCCCGGGGTCGTAACTTTGGCATACGATCTCCGTTTGACGCGTACGATAGCTCGTTAGAAAGATCTATCCGAGTACTACCACTTTGGGAGGCAACATGGGTTCGCCCCCAGATTCCCAAAAAAACGTCGTTTAGGGCCTCAAAACGGCTCCGGAAGTTCAGGACCCGAAAAACTGCTAAAAATAGTAAACTGTGCTACAATTAAGGAAACTGAAAAGACTGAAAGAGACAGTTGTGGGGGTCCAAATGGGTTGGTGGGTGGCCACCAACATCCACCTGGATCATTCCTCCCCCCTTAGGAAGCAATGGTCCCCATTGCGTTGAGTTCCTCCATCTGCTGAACTTGTCCTGCAATCTCTGATGTGTCCAGTGATGGTGGGAAGCATGGTCGACGATGGTCCACATTGAACATTTGGTGCAGGCGAAGGAATGGAGGAATGATGTGCTCCAAAGCATTGTTCCCCATAGCCTTGGTACTGCTGTAAGGACCATGTCGGAGTGGTCTGAGCTTCTGATGGGTTCTGGTAAGGCGTTCTTTCTGTCGATGCAACCAAACTTTGTTGCCCACCTGAAACTTGTGTGGTACCCATGTGGGTGAGGAGAAGTTGTTCCTGTGTTTTGTCATGACCGTATCCCTTTGCTGCTGCTGCTGCGTGGAGGAACCCTTTGCAGGGGTCATGGATGTAGCAACGATCTTCCCCTTACTTTGGGAGTGAACCAGACAGATGAATTTCCTGGTCTGTGATATGAGCTTGCTGCCTTTCTTGGTAGTGATCAAGGATGTGGCAGTAGGTGGGGCTACCTCTGGTATCCTGTATAATGAATTATTCAAAGAAATAATGACAGCACGAGGCCTTGACTCATACACAGCATGTCGCCTCCACAAGTATGGCTGGCCTAATAGTACATCACAAACATCCAGAGGTGTAACATCACACAATACCTCGTCTGTGAAGGGTTTGATGCTGTAGGGAAGGCGGCACTGCTGGCGAACTTTCAGATCTCGTCCTTCGTGAAGCCACCCGATACTGTACGGCTGTGGGTGTGGTGTAGTCGGTAGGCCCAACCGCTTCACGACCTCTGCTGAAACCAGGTTCTTTTGGCTACCACTGTCGACAATGAATCGCAGCGGTGAACCCTTCACCCACATCTGTGAGTGGAAAAGACGCTCCCCCTCCTCTGGATCTTCGGGCTCATTTTTCTTGATCTTGGCGGTGGCAACAGTGGCGCTGGGATCCGCATCAATGATCTGCTTCCCTTTGCCATTCCCCTTGTCGGGTTCTGGCTCAGGGTCGGAACATGCATCTGATTCGGAAGCCTTCAACTCGGCCACCAGCGACTGCTTGGTCCGACACTCACTTGTGTTATGAGTGGGACTCTTGTGGAACTCACACCACTTTCCTGTGTCCTTCTTCGGCTTCGTGGTGTTGTTCTTTTCTTGCGGCTTCGACGGGTTGTCTTGGGTCACCCCGCCTTGGCTTTGTCCTTTGGGCTTCGGATTTGCAGATCCAAAGTCTCGCTTCTTCTGTTTGAACTTTTGCTCGATTTTGACAGCGTATCGGTATGCTGTGCCGAGTGAGGAGATGTTCAAGAACACCATCTCTTCCTGGATGTATCTGTGCAGGCAGCCACGGTATTTGAGTACCAGATGCAGCTCAGAATCTTTGATACCCAACTGTGTGCGAAGGGTATGAAAAATGTTTGTGAACTCCGGCACATCTTGGTCTCGTCCCTGCCGCAGTGTGGTCCATTTGATGTATTTGTCCTCATAGCTTCCGACAGGGTAGTACTGCTCCTTGATGGCATCCCGGAAGTCATTCCAAGTGGGTGCGGCTGAAAATAGTGAGCCTGTACTTTCATCCTTCTGCTCGCAGTAGGTTTCCCACCAGTCCTTGACGTGGGGGGCTGCTTTGAGAAGAGCGAAAACAATCTTTTCCCGACTTGAAAATTCATGAACAGAAAAATACCCATCTAGCAGATTTAACCATTTATCTACGGCATCTGCGTCTATTTGACCCTCGAAGATGGGGATTTCAAAATTAACTTGTACCTTGAAGGGTGTGGCATTTCCAGAGTCGCTGTTGGAAGCCGATGCGTCGCCTCTGGGTAGCCGCTGAAGGATCTGCGCAAAGCTATCCATCATCGCGTTCCTTTGCCGCTCGAGCGCTTCTTCGAGCAAGATTTTGATAGGATCTCCTGCCCCCTCGTCTTTCTTCTCATCCGCCATGGGAGGCCGTCGGGATTTGCGAGGCTGGTCTTGCAAAGGTTCGACCAGTTCAAGCCCTAACTCCTTATATCCCGACCTCGTTGGGGACATGCAAAGAAAAACAGAGAAAAAGCAGACCGCTCTGATACCACTGATCCGGATTTAAACAGGAACGCAATAGATTACAGAGATAACCATAAATACAGAGATGCAATAACCATAAACACATAGATGCAGCGGAAATAATGCTTCATTTCATTACTGGAAAATACTGAAATATGCTTACAACAGAAATGGAAAGAAACCAGCTAGGGCGATGGTAGCTTATCTCTGAGAAGAGATGTGCGGCTACATGCCTCTGAACTGTTCCGAACTGTATTACAATGAGGCTCGAAGGCCTATTTATTGTTGAGAAACAATGGAAAACCCTTCACATACCGAAACCTAACCCTAGAAGATGAAACGCCAAATTGTGGGCCCCGTTTGGGTAAATTGGTACATCAATTTCCCGGGGTCGTAACTTTGGCATACGATCTCCGTTTGACGCGTACGATAGCTCGTTAGAAAGATCTATCCGAGTACTACCACTTTGGGAGGCAACATGGGCTCCCATGTTGCCCCAGATTCCAAAAAAAACGTCGTTTAGGGCCTCAAAACGGCTCCGGAAGTTCAGGACCCGAAAAACTGCTAAAAATAGTAAACTGTGCTACAATTAAGGAAACTGAAAAGACTGAAAGAGACAGTTGTGGGGGTCCAAATGGGTTGGTGGGTGGCCACCAACATCCACCTGGATCATTCCTCCCCCCTTAGGAAGCAATGGTCCCCATTGCGTTGAGTTCCTCCATCTGCTGAACTTGTCCTGCAATCTCTGATGTGTCCAGTGATGGTGGGAAGCATGGTCGACGATGGTCCACATTGAACATTTGGTGCAGGCGAAGGAATGGAGGAATGATGTGCTCCAAAGCATTGTTCCCCATAGCCTTGGTACTGCTGTAAGGACCATGTCGGAGTGGTCTGAGCTTCTGATGGGTTCTGGTAAGGCGTTCTTTCTGTCGATGCAACCAAACTTTGTTGCCCACCTGAAACTTGTGTGGTACCCATGTGGGTGAGGAGAAGTTGTTCCTGTGTTTTGTCATGACCGTATCCCTTTGCTGCTGCTGCTGCGTGGAGGAACCCTTTGCAGGGGTCATGGATGTAGCAACGATCTTCCCCTTACTTTGGGAGTGAACCAGACAGATGAATTTCCTGGTCTGTGATATGAGCTTGCTGCCTTTCTTGGTAGTGATCAAGGATGTGGCAGTAGGTGGGGCTACCTCTGGTATCCTGTATAATGAATTATTCAAAGAAATAATGACAGCACGAGGCCTTGACTCATACACAGCATGTCGCCTCCACAAGTATGGCTGGCCTAATAGTACATCACAAACATCCAGAGGTGTAACATCACACAATACCTCGTCTGTGAAGGGTTTGATGCTGTAGGGAAGGCGGCACTGCTGGCGAACTTTCAGATCTCGTCCTTCGTGAAGCCACCCGATACTGTACGGCTGTGGGTGTGGTGTAGTCGGTAGGCCCAACCGCTTCACGACCTCTGCTGAAACCAGGTTCTTTTGGCTACCACTGTCGACAATGAATCGCAGCGGTGAACCCTTCACCCACATCTGTGAGTGGAAAAGACGCTCCCCCTCCTCTGGATCTTCGGGCTCATTTTTCTTGATCTTGGCGGTGGCAACAGTGGCGCTGGGATCCGCATCAATGATCTGCTTCCCTTTGCCATTCCCCTTGTCGGGTTCTGGCTCAGGGTCGGAACATGCATCTGATTCGGAAGCCTTCAACTCGGCCACCAGCGACTGCTTGGTCCGACACTCACTTGTGTTATGAGTGGGACTCTTGTGGAACTCACACCACTTTCCTGTGTCCTTCTTCGGCTTCGTGGTGTTGTTCTTTTCTTGCGGCTTCGACGGGTTGTCTTGGGTCACCCCGCCTTGGCTTTGTCCTTTGGGCTTCGGATTTGCAGATCCAAAGTCTCGCTTCTTCTGTTTGAACTTTTGCTCGATTTTGACAGCGTATCGGTATGCTGTGCCGAGTGAGGAGATGTTCAAGAACACCATCTCTTCCTGGATGTATCTGTGCAGGCAGCCACGGTATTTGAGTACCAGATGCAGCTCAGAATCTTTGATACCCAACTGTGTGCGAAGGGTATGAAAAATGTTTGTGAACTCCGGCACATCTTGGTCTCGTCCCTGCCGCAGTGTGGTCCATTTGATGTATTTGTCCTCATAGCTTCCGACAGGGTAGTACTGCTCCTTGATGGCATCCCGGAAGTCATTCCAAGTGGGTGCGGCTGAAAATAGTGAGCCTGTACTTTCATCCTTCTGCTCGCAGTAGGTTTCCCACCAGTCCTTGACGTGGGGGGCTGCTTTGAGAAGAGCGAAAACAATCTTTTCCCGACTTGAAAATTCATGAACAGAAAAATACCCATCTAGCAGATTTAACCATTTATCTACGGCATCTGCGTCTATTTGACCCTCGAAGATGGGGATTTCAAAATTAACTTGTACCTTGAAGGGTGTGGCATTTCCAGAGTCGCTGTTGGAAGCCGATGCGTCGCCTCTGGGTAGCCGCTGAAGGATCTGCGCAAAGCTATCCATCATCGCGTTCCTTTGCCGCTCGAGCGCTTCTTCGAGCAAGATTTTGATAGGATCTCCTGCCCCCTCGTCTTTCTTCTCATCCGCCATGGGAGGCCGTCGGGATTTGCGAGGCTGGTCTTGCAAAGGTTCGACCAGTTCAAGCCCTAACTCCTTATATCCCGACCTCGTTGGGGACATGCAAAGAAAAACAGAGAAAAAGCAGACCGCTCTGATACCACTGATCCGGATTTAAACAGGAACGCAATAGATTACAGAGATAACCATAAATACAGAGATGCAATAACCATAAACACAGAGATGCAGCGGAAATAATACTTCATTTCATTACTGTAAAATACTGAAATATGCTTACAACCAGAAATGGAAATAAACCAGCTAGGGCGATGGTAGCTTATCTCTGAGAAGAGATGTGCGGCTACATGCCTCTGAACTGTTCCGAACTGTATTACAATGAGGCTCGAAGGCCTATTTATTGTTGAGAAACAATGGAAAACCCTTCACATACCGAAACCTAACCCTAGAAGATGAAACGCCAAATTGTGGGCCCCGTTTGGGTAAATTGGTACATCAATTTCCCGGGGTCGTAACTTTGGCATACGATCTCCGTTTGACGCGTACGATAGCTCGTTAGAAAGATCTATCCGAGTACTACCACTTTGGGAGGCAACATGGGCCCATGTTGCCCCAGAATTCCAAAAAAAACGTCGTTTAGGGCCTCAAAACGGCTCCGGAAGTTCAGGACCCGAAAAACTGCTAAAAATAGTAAACTGTGCTACAATTAAGGAAACTGAAAAGACTGAAAGAGACAGTTGTGGGGGTCCAAATGGGTTGGTGGGTGGCCACCAACATCCACCTGGATCATTCCTCCCCCCTTAGGAAGCAATGGTCCCCATTGCGTTGAGTTCCTCCATCTGCTGAACTTGTCCTGCAATCTCTGATGTGTCCAGTGATGGTGGGAAGCATGGTCGACGATGGTCCACATTGAACATTTGGTGCAGGCGAAGGAATGGAGGAATGATGTGCTCCAAAGCATTGTTCCCCATAGCCTTGGTACTGCTGTAAGGACCATGTCGGAGTGGTCTGAGCTTCTGATGGGTTCTGGTAAGGCGTTCTTTCTGTCGATGCAACCAAACTTTGTTGCCCACCTGAAACTTGTGTGGTACCCATGTGGGTGAGGAGAAGTTGTTCCTGTGTTTTGTCATGACCGTATCCCTTTGCTGCTGCTGCTGCGTGGAGGAACCCTTTGCAGGGGTCATGGATGTAGCAACGATCTTCCCCTTACTTTGGGAGTGAACCAGACAGATGAATTTCCTGGTCTGTGATATGAGCTTGCTGCCTTTCTTGGTAGTGATCAAGGATGTGGCAGTAGGTGGGGCTACCTCTGGTATCCTGTATAATGAATTATTCAAAGAAATAATGACAGCACGAGGCCTTGACTCATACACAGCATGTCGCCTCCACAAGTATGGCTGGCCTAATAGTACATCACAAACATCCAGAGGTGTAACATCACACAATACCTCGTCTGTGAAGGGTTTGATGCTGTAGGGAAGGCGGCACTGCTGGCGAACTTTCAGATCTCGTCCTTCGTGAAGCCACCCGATACTGTACGGCTGTGGGTGTGGTGTAGTCGGTAGGCCCAACCGCTTCACGACCTCTGCTGAAACCAGGTTCTTTTGGCTACCACTGTCGACAATGAATCGCAGCGGTGAACCCTTCACCCACATCTGTGAGTGGAAAAGACGCTCCCCCTCCTCTGGATCTTCGGGCTCATTTTTCTTGATCTTGGCGGTGGCAACAGTGGCGCTGGGATCCGCATCAATGATCTGCTTCCCTTTGCCATTCCCCTTGTCGGGTTCTGGCTCAGGGTCGGAACATGCATCTGATTCGGAAGCCTTCAACTCGGCCACCAGCGACTGCTTGGTCCGACACTCACTTGTGTTATGAGTGGGACTCTTGTGGAACTCACACCACTTTCCTGTGTCCTTCTTCGGCTTCGTGGTGTTGTTCTTTTCTTGCGGCTTCGACGGGTTGTCTTGGGTCACCCCGCCTTGGCTTTGTCCTTTGGGCTTCGGATTTGCAGATCCAAAGTCTCGCTTCTTCTGTTTGAACTTTTGCTCGATTTTGACAGCGTATCGGTATGCTGTGCCGAGTGAGGAGATGTTCAAGAACACCATCTCTTCCTGGATGTATCTGTGCAGGCAGCCACGGTATTTGAGTACCAGATGCAGCTCAGAATCTTTGATACCCAACTGTGTGCGAAGGGTATGAAAAATGTTTGTGAACTCCGGCACATCTTGGTCTCGTCCCTGCCGCAGTGTGGTCCATTTGATGTATTTGTCCTCATAGCTTCCGACAGGGTAGTACTGCTCCTTGATGGCATCCCGGAAGTCATTCCAAGTGGGTGCGGCTGAAAATAGTGAGCCTGTACTTTCATCCTTCTGCTCGCAGTAGGTTTCCCACCAGTCCTTGACGTGGGGGGCTGCTTTGAGAAGAGCGAAAACAATCTTTTCCCGACTTGAAAATTCATGAACAGAAAAATACCCATCTAGCAGATTTAACCATTTATCTACGGCATCTGCGTCTATTTGACCCTCGAAGATGGGGATTTCAAAATTAACTTGTACCTTGAAGGGTGTGGCATTTCCAGAGTCGCTGTTGGAAGCCGATGCGTCGCCTCTGGGTAGCCGCTGAAGGATCTGCGCAAAGCTATCCATCATCGCGTTCCTTTGCCGCTCGAGCGCTTCTTCGAGCAAGATTTTGATAGGATCTCCTGCCCCCTCGTCTTTCTTCTCATCCGCCATGGGAGGCCGTCGGGATTTGCGAGGCTGGTCTTGCAAAGGTTCGACCAGTTCAAGCCCTAACTCCTTATATCCCGACCTCGTTGGGGACATGCAAAGAAAAACAGAGAAAAAGCAGACCGCTCTGATACCACTGATCCGGATTTAAACAGGAACGCAATAGATTACAGAGATAACCATAAATACAGAGATGCAATAACCATAAACACATAGATGCAGCGGAAATAATACTTCATTTCATTAATGTAAAATACTGAAATATGCTTACAAACAGAAATGGAAAGAAACCAGCTAGGGCGATGGTAGCTTATCTCTGAGAAGAGATGTGCGGCTACATGCCTCTGAACTGTTCCGAACTGTATTACAATGAGGCTCGAAGGCCTATTTATTGTTGAGAAACAATGGAAAACCCTTCACATACCGAAACCTAACCCTAGAAGATGAAACGCCAAATTGTGGGCCCCGTTTGGGTAAATTGGTACATCAATTTCCCGGGGTCGTAACTTTGGCATACGATCTCCGTTTGACGCGTACGATAGCTCGTTAGAAAGATCTATCCGAGTACTACCACTTTGGGAGGCAACATGTTGCCCCAGATTCCCAAAAAAACGTCGTTTAGGGCCTCAAAACGGCTCCGGAAGTTCAGGACCCGAAAAACTGCTAAAAATAGTAAACTGTGCTACAATTAAGGAAACTGAAAAGACTGAAAGAGACAGTTGTGGGGGTCCAAATGGGTTGGTGGGTGGCCACCAACATCCACCTGGATCATTCCTCCCCCCTTAGGAAGCAATGGTCCCCATTGCGTTGAGTTCCTCCATCTGCTGAACTTGTCCTGCAATCTCTGATGTGTCCAGTGATGGTGGGAAGCATGGTCGACGATGGTCCACATTGAACATTTGGTGCAGGCGAAGGAATGGAGGAATGATGTGCTCCAAAGCATTGTTCCCCATAGCCTTGGTACTGCTGTAAGGACCATGTCGGAGTGGTCTGAGCTTCTGATGGGTTCTGGTAAGGCGTTCTTTCTGTCGATGCAACCAAACTTTGTTGCCCACCTGAAACTTGTGTGGTACCCATGTGGGTGAGGAGAAGTTGTTCCTGTGTTTTGTCATGACCGTATCCCTTTGCTGCTGCTGCTGCGTGGAGGAACCCTTTGCAGGGGTCATGGATGTAGCAACGATCTTCCCCTTACTTTGGGAGTGAACCAGACAGATGAATTTCCTGGTCTGTGATATGAGCTTGCTGCCTTTCTTGGTAGTGATCAAGGATGTGGCAGTAGGTGGGGCTACCTCTGGTATCCTGTATAATGAATTATTCAAAGAAATAATGACAGCACGAGGCCTTGACTCATACACAGCATGTCGCCTCCACAAGTATGGCTGGCCTAATAGTACATCACAAACATCCAGAGGTGTAACATCACACAATACCTCGTCTGTGAAGGGTTTGATGCTGTAGGGAAGGCGGCACTGCTGGCGAACTTTCAGATCTCGTCCTTCGTGAAGCCACCCGATACTGTACGGCTGTGGGTGTGGTGTAGTCGGTAGGCCCAACCGCTTCACGACCTCTGCTGAAACCAGGTTCTTTTGGCTACCACTGTCGACAATGAATCGCAGCGGTGAACCCTTCACCCACATCTGTGAGTGGAAAAGACGCTCCCCCTCCTCTGGATCTTCGGGCTCATTTTTCTTGATCTTGGCGGTGGCAACAGTGGCGCTGGGATCCGCATCAATGATCTGCTTCCCTTTGCCATTCCCCTTGTCGGGTTCTGGCTCAGGGTCGGAACATGCATCTGATTCGGAAGCCTTCAACTCGGCCACCAGCGACTGCTTGGTCCGACACTCACTTGTGTTATGAGTGGGACTCTTGTGGAACTCACACCACTTTCCTGTGTCCTTCTTCGGCTTCGTGGTGTTGTTCTTTTCTTGCGGCTTCGACGGGTTGTCTTGGGTCACCCCGCCTTGGCTTTGTCCTTTGGGCTTCGGATTTGCAGATCCAAAGTCTCGCTTCTTCTGTTTGAACTTTTGCTCGATTTTGACAGCGTATCGGTATGCTGTGCCGAGTGAGGAGATGTTCAAGAACACCATCTCTTCCTGGATGTATCTGTGCAGGCAGCCACGGTATTTGAGTACCAGATGCAGCTCAGAATCTTTGATACCCAACTGTGTGCGAAGGGTATGAAAAATGTTTGTGAACTCCGGCACATCTTGGTCTCGTCCCTGCCGCAGTGTGGTCCATTTGATGTATTTGTCCTCATAGCTTCCGACAGGGTAGTACTGCTCCTTGATGGCATCCCGGAAGTCATTCCAAGTGGGTGCGGCTGAAAATAGTGAGCCTGTACTTTCATCCTTCTGCTCGCAGTAGGTTTCCCACCAGTCCTTGACGTGGGGGGCTGCTTTGAGAAGAGCGAAAACAATCTTTTCCCGACTTGAAAATTCATGAACAGAAAAATACCCATCTAGCAGATTTAACCATTTATCTACGGCATCTGCGTCTATTTGACCCTCGAAGATGGGGATTTCAAAATTAACTTGTACCTTGAAGGGTGTGGCATTTCCAGAGTCGCTGTTGGAAGCCGATGCGTCGCCTCTGGGTAGCCGCTGAAGGATCTGCGCAAAGCTATCCATCATCGCGTTCCTTTGCCGCTCGAGCGCTTCTTCGAGCAAGATTTTGATAGGATCTCCTGCCCCCTCGTCTTTCTTCTCATCCGCCATGGGAGGCCGTCGGGATTTGCGAGGCTGGTCTTGCAAAGGTTCGACCAGTTCAAGCCCTAACTCCTTATATCCCGACCTCGTTGGGGACATGCAAAGAAAAACAGAGAAAAAGCAGACCGCTCTGATACCACTGATCCGGATTTAAACAGGAACGCAATAGATTACAGAGATAACCATAAATACAGAGATGCAATAACCATAAACACATAGATGCAGCGGAAATAATGCTTCATTTCATTACTGTAAAATACTGAAATATGCTTACAAACAGAAATGGAAAGAAACCAGCTAGGGCGATGGTAGCTTATCTCTGAGAAGAGATGTGGCGGCTACATGCCTCTGAACTGTTCCGAACTGTATTACAATGAGGCTCGAAGGCCTATTTATTGTTGAGAAACAATGGAAAACCCTTCACATACCGAAACCTAACCCTAGAAGATGAAACGCCAAATTGTGGGCCCCGTTTGGGTAAATTGGTACATCAATTTCCCGGGGTCGTAACTTTGGCATACGATCTCCGTTTGACGCGTACGATAGCTCGTTAGAAAGATCTATCCGAGTACTACCACTTTGGGAGGGCAACATGGGTCTCGGACCCATGTTGCCCCAGATTCCAAAAAAACGTCGTTTAGGGCCTCAAAACGGCTCCGGAAGTTCAGGACCCGAAAAACTGCTAAAAATAGTAAACTGTGCTACAATTAAGGAAACTGAAAAGACTGAAAGAGACAGTTGTGGGGGTCCAAATGGGTTGGTGGGTGGCCACCAACATCCACCTGGATCATTCCTCCCCCCTTAGGAAGCAATGGTCCCCATTGCGTTGAGTTCCTCCATCTGCTGAACTTGTCCTGCAATCTCTGATGTGTCCAGTGATGGTGGGAAGCATGGTCGACGATGGTCCACATTGAACATTTGGTGCAGGCGAAGGAATGGAGGAATGATGTGCTCCAAAGCATTGTTCCCCATAGCCTTGGTACTGCTGTAAGGACCATGTCGGAGTGGTCTGAGCTTCTGATGGGTTCTGGTAAGGCGTTCTTTCTGTCGATGCAACCAAACTTTGTTGCCCACCTGAAACTTGTGTGGTACCCATGTGGGTGAGGAGAAGTTGTTCCTGTGTTTTGTCATGACCGTATCCCTTTGCTGCTGCTGCTGCATGGAGGAACCCTTTGCAGGGGTCATGGATGTAGCAACGATCTTCCCCTTACTTTGGGAGTGAACCAGACAGATGAATTTCCTGGTCTGTGATATGAGCTTGCTGCCTTTCTTGGTAGTGATCAAGGATGTGGCAGTAGGTGGGGCTACCTCTGGTATCCTGTATAATGAATTATTCAAAGAAATAATGACAGCACGAGGCCTTGACTCATACACAGCATGTCGCCTCCACAAGTATGGCTGGCCTAATAGTACATCACAAACATCCAGAGGTGTAACATCACACAATACCTCGTCTGTGAAGGGTTTGATGCTGTAGGGAAGGCGGCACTGCTGGCGAACTTTCAGATCTCGTCCTTCGTGAAGCCACCCGATACTGTACGGCTGTGGGTGCGGTGTAGTCGGTAGGCCCAACCGCTTCACGACCTCTGCTGAAACCAGGTTCTTTTGGCTACCACTGTCGACAATGAATCGCAGCGGTGAACCCTTCACCCACATCTGTGAGTGGAAAAGACGCTCCCCCTCCTCTGGATCTTCGGGCTCATTTTTCTTGATCTTGGCGGTGGCAACAGTGGCACTGGGATCCGCATCAATGATCTGCTTCCCTTTGCCATTCCCCTTGTCGGGTTCTGGCTCAGGGTCGGAACATGCATCTGATTCGGAAGCCTTCAACTCGGCCACCAGCGACTGCTTGGTCCGACACTCACTTGTGTTATGAGTGGGACTCTTGTGGAACTCACACCACTTTCCTGTGTCCTTCTTCGGCTTCGTGGTGTTGTTCTTTTCTTGTGGCTTCGACGGGTTATCTTGGGTCACCCCGCCTTGGCTTTGTCCTTTGGGCTTCGGATTTGCAGATCCAAAGTCTCGCTTCTTCTGTTTGAACTTTTGCTCGATTTTGACAGCGTATCGGTATGCTGTGCCGAGTGAGGAGATGTTCAAGAACACCATCTCTTCCTGGATGTATCTGTGCAGGCAGCCACGGTATTTGAGTACCAGATGCAGCTCAGAATCTTTGATACCCAACTGTGTGCGAAGGGTATGAAAAATGTTTGTGAACTCCGGCACATCTTGGTCTCGTCCCTGCCGCAGTGTGGTCCATTTGATGTATTTGTCCTCATAGCTTCCGACAGGGTAGTACTGCTCCTTGATGGCATCCCGGAAGTCATTCCAAGTGGGTGCGGCTGAAAATAGTGAGCCTGTACTTTCATCCTTCTGCTCGCAGTAGGTTTCCCACCAGTCCTTGACGTGGGGGGCTGCTTTGAGAAGAGCGAAAACAATCTTTTCCCGACTTGAAAATTCATGAACAGAAAAATACCCATCTAGCAGATTTAACCATTTATCTACGGCATCTGCGTCTATTTGACCCTCGAAGATGGGGATTTCAAAATTAACTTGTACCTTGAAGGGTGTGGCATTTCCAGAGTCGCTGTTGGAAGCCGATGCGTCGCCTCTGGGTAGCCGCTGAAGGATCTGCGCAAAGCTATCCATCATCGCGTTCCTTTGCCGCTCGAGCGCTTCTTCGAGCAAGATTTTGATAGGATCTCCTGCCCCCTCGTCTTTCTTCTCATCCGCCATGGGAGGCCGTCGGGATTTGCGAGGCTGGTCTTGCAAAGGTTCGACCAGTTCAAGCCCTAACTCCTTATATCCCGACCTCGTTGGGGACATGCAAAGAAAAACAGAGAAAAAGCAGACCGCTCTGATACCACTGATCCGGATTTAAACAGGAACGCAATAGATTACAGAGATAACCATAAATACAGAGATGCAATAACCATAAACACATAGATGCAGCGGAAATAATGCTTCATTTCATTACTGTAAAATACTGAAATATGCTTACAAACAGAAATGGAAAGAAACCAGCTAGGGCGATGGTAGCTTATCTCTGAGAAGAGATGTGGCGGCTACATGCCTCTGAACTGTTCCGAACTGTATTACAATGAGGCTCGAAGGCCTATTTATTGTTGAGAAACAATGGAAAACCCTTCACATCCCGAAACCTAACCCTAGAAGATGAAACGCCAAATTGTGGGCCCCGTTTGGGTAAATTGGTACATCAATTTCCCGGGGTCGTAACTTTGGCATACGATCTCCGTTTGACGCGTACGATAGCTCGTTAGAAAGATCTATCCGAGTACTACCACTTTGGGAAGGCAACATGGGTCCCAGATTCCCAAAAAAAAAAAACGTCGTTTAGGGCCTCAAAACGGCTCCGGAAGTTCAGGACCCGAAAAACTGCTAAAAATAGTAAGTTGTGCTACAATTAAGGAAACTGAAAAGACTGAAAGAGACAGTTGTGGGGGTCCAAATGGGTTGGTGGGTGGCCACCAACATCCACCTGGATCATTCCTCCCCCCTTAGGAAGCAATGGTCCCCATTGCGTTGAGTTCCTCCATCTGCTGAACTTGTCCTGCAATCTCTGATGTGTCCAGTGATGGTGGGAAGCATGGTCGATGATGGTCCACATTGAACATTTGGTGCAGGCGAAGGAATGGAGGAATGATGTGCTCCAAAGCATTGTTCCCCATAGCCTTGGTACTGCTGTAAGGACCATGTCGGAGTGGTCTGAGCTTCTGATGGGTTCTGGTAAGGCGTTCTTTCTGTCGATGCAACCAAACTTTCTTGCCCACCTGAAACTTGTGTGGTACCCATGTAGGTGAGGAGAAGTTGTTCCTGTGTTTTGTCATGACCGTATCCCTTTGGTGCTGCTGCTGCATGGAGGAACCCTTTGCAGGGGTCATGGAGGTAGAAACGATCTTCCCCTTACTTTGGGAGTGGACCAGACAGATGAATTTCCTGGTCTGTGATATGAGCTTGCTGCCTTTCTTGGTAGTGATCAAGGATGTGGCAGTAGGTGGGGCTACCTCTGGTATCCTGTATAATGAATTATCCAAAGAAATAATGACAGCACGAGGCCTTGACTCATACACAGCATGTCGCCTCCACAAGTATGGCTGGCCTAATAGTACATCACAAACATCCAGAGGTGTAACATCACACAATACCTCGTCTGTGAAGGGTTTGATGCTGTAGGGAAGGCGGCACTGCTGGCGAACTTTCAGATCTCGTCCTTCGTGAAGCCACCCGATACTGTACGGCTGTGGGTGAGGTGTAGTCGGTAGGCCCAACCGCTTCACGACCTCTGCTGAAACCAGGTTCTTTTGGCTACCACTGTCGACAATGAATCGCAGCGGTGAACCCTTCACCCACATCTGTGAGTGGAAAAGACGCTCCCCCTCCTCTGGATCTTCGGGCTCATTTTTCTTGATCTTGGCGGTGGCAACAGTGGCACTGGGATCCGCATCAATGATCTGCTTCCCTTTGCCATTCCCCTTGTCGGGTTCTGGCTCAGGGTCGGAACATGCATCTGATTCGGAAGCCTTCAACTCGGCCACCAACGACTGCTTGGTCCGACACTCACTTGTGTTATGAGTGGGACTCTTGTGGAACTCACACCACTTTCCTGTGTCCTTCTTCGGCTTCGTGGTGTTGTTCTTTTCTTGTGGCTTCGACGGGTTATCTTGGGTCACCCCGCCTTGGCTTTGTCCTTTGGGCTTCGGATTTGCAGATCCAAAGTCTCGCTTCTTCTGTTTGAACTTTTGCTCGATTTTGACAGCGTATCGGTATGCTGTGCCGAGTGAGGAGATGTTCAAGAACACCATCTCTTCCTGGATGTATCTGTGCAGGCAGCCACGGTATTTGAGTACCAGATGCAGCTCAGAATCTTTGATACCCAACTGTGTGCGAAGGGTATGAAAAATGTTTGTGAACTCCGGCACATCTTGGTCTCGTCCCTGCCGCAGTGTGGTCCATTTGATGTATTTGTCCTCATAGCTTCCGACAGGGTAGTACTGCTCCTTGATGGCATCCCGGAAGTCATTCCAAGTGGGTGCGGCTGAAAATAGTGAGCCTGTACTTTCATCCTTCTGCTCGCAGTAGGTTTCCCACCAGTCCTTGACGTGGGGGGCTGCTTTGAGAAGAGCGAAAACAATCTTTTCTCGACTTGAAAATTCATGAACAGAAAAATACCCATCTAGCAGATTTAACCATTTATCTACGGCATCTGCGTCTATTTGACCCTCAAAGATGGGGATTTCAAAATTAACTTGTACCTTGAAGGGTGTGGCATTTCCAGAGTCGCTGTTGGAAGCCGATGCGTCGCCTCTGGGTAGCCGCTGAAGGATCTGCGCAAAGCTATCCATCATCGCGTTCCTTTGCCGCTCGAGCGCTTCTTCGAGCAAGATTTTGATAGGATCTCCTGCTCCCTCGTCTTTCTTCTCATCCGCCATGGGAGGCCGTCGGGATCTGCGAGGCTGGTCTTGCAAAGGTTCAACCAGTTCAAGCCCTAACTCCTTATATCCCGACCTTGTTGGGGACATGCAAAGAAAAACAGAGAAAAAGCAGACCGCTCTGATACCACTGATCCGGATTTAAACAGGAACGCAATAGATTACAGAGATAACCATAAATACAGAGATGCAATAACCATAAACACATAGATGCAGCGGAAATAATGCTTCATTTCATTACTGTAAAATACTGAAATATGCTTACAAACAGAAATGGGAAGAAACCAGCTAGGGCAATGGTAGCTTATCTCTGAGAAGAGATGTGGCGGCTACATGCCTCTGAACTGTTCCGAACTGTATTACAATGAGGCTCGAAGGCCTATTTATTGTTTGAGAAACAATGGAAAACCCTTCACATCCCGAAACCTAACCCTAGAAGATGAAACGCCAAATTGTGGGCCCCGTTTGGGTAAATTGGTACATCAATTTCCCGGGGTCGTAACTTTGGCATACGATCTCCGTTTGACGCGTACGATAGCTTGTTAGAAAGATCTATCCGAGAACTACCACTTTGGGAAGGGCAACATGGGTCCATGGACCCATGTTGCCCCAGATTCCCAAAAAAACGTCGTTTAGGGCCTCAAAACGGCTCCGGAAGTTTAGGACCCGAAAAACTGCTAAAAAATAGTAAGTTGTGCTACAATTAAGGAAACGGAAAAGACCGAAAGAGACAGTTGTGGGGGTCCAAATGGGTTGGTGGGTGGCCACCAACATCCACCTGGATCATTCCTCCCCCCTTAGGAAGCAATGGTCCCCATTGCGTTGAGTTCCTCCATCTGCTGAACTTGTCCTGCAATCTCTGATGTGTCCAGTGATGGTGGGAAGCATGGTCGATGATGGTCCACATTGAACATTTGGTGCAGGCGAAGGAATGGAGGAATGATGTGCTCCAAAGCATTGTTCCCCATGGCCTTGGTACTGCTGTAAGGACCATGTCGGAGTGGTCTGAGCTTCTGATGGGTTCTGGTAAGGCGTTCTTTCTGTCGATGCAACCAAACTTTCTTGCCCACCTGAAACTATTGTGGTACCCATGTAGGTGAGGAGAAGTTGTTCCTGTGTTTTTTCATGACCGTATCCCTTTGGTGCTGCTGCTGCATGGAGGAACCCTTTGCAGGGGTCATAGAGGTAGAAACGATCTTCCCCTTACTTTGGGAGTGGACCAGACAGATGAATTTCCTGGTCTGTGATATGAGCTTGCTGCCTTTCTTGGTAGTGATCAAGGATGTGGCAGTAGGTGGGGCTACCTCTGGTATCCTGTATAATGAATTATCCAAAGAAATAATGACAGCACGAGGCCTTGACTCATACACAGCATGTCGCCTCCACAAGTATGGCTGGCCTAATAGTACATCACAAACATCCAGAGGTGTAACATCACACAATACCTCATCTGTGAAGGGTTTGATGTTGTAGGGAAGGCGGCACTGCTGGCGAACTTTCAGATCTCGTCCTTCGTGAAGCCACCCGATACTGTACGGCTGTGGGTGAGGTGTAGTCGGTAGGCCCAACCGCTTCACGACCTCTGCTGAAACCAGGTTCTTTTGGCTACCACTGTCGACAATGAATCGCAGCGGTGAACCCTTCACCCACATCTGTGAGTGGAAAAGACGCTCCCCCTCCTCTGGATCTTCGGGCTCATTTTTCTTGATCTTGGCGGTGGCAACAGTGGCACTGGGATCCGCATCAATGATCTGCTTCCCTTTACCATTCCCCTTGTCGGGTTCTGGCTCAGGGTCGGAACATGCATCTGATTCGGAAGCCTTCAACTCGGCCACCAACGACTGCTTGGTCCGACACTCACTTGTGTTGTGAGTGGGACTCTTGTGGAACTCACACCACTTTCCTGTGTCCTTCTTCGGCTTCGTGGTGTTGTTCTTTTCTTGTGGCTTCGACGGGTTATCTTGGGTCACCCCGCCTTGGCTTTGTCCTTTGGGCTTCGGATTTGCAGATCCAAAGTCTCGCTTCTTCTGTTTGAACTTTTGCTCGATTTTGACAGTGTATCGGTACGCCGTGCCGAGCGAGGAGATATTCAAGAACACCATCTCTTCCTGGATGTATCTGTGTAGGCAGCCACGGTATTTGAGTACCAGATGCAGCTCAGAATCTTTGATACCCAACTGTGTGCGAAGGGTATGAAAAATGTTTGTGAACTCCGGCACATCTTGGTCTCGTCCCTGCCGCAGTGTGGTCCATTTGATGTATTTGTCCTCATAGGTTCCGACAGGGTAGTATTGCTCCTTGATGGCATCCTGGAAGTCATTCCAAGTGGGTGCGGCTGAAAATAGTGAGCCTGTACTTTCATCCTTCTGTTCGCGGTAGGTTTCCCACCAGTCCTTGACGTGGGGGGCTGCTTTGAGAAGAGCGAAAACAATCTTTTCTCGACTTGAAAATTCATGAACAGAAAAATACCCCTCTAGCAGATTTAACCATTTATCTACGGCATCTGTGTCTATTTGACCCTCAAAGATGGGGATTTCAAAATTAACTTGTACCTTGAAGGGTGTGGCATTTCCAGAGTTGCTGTTGGAAGCCGATGCGTCGCCTCTGGGTAGCCGCTGAAGGATCTGCGCAAAGCTATCCATCATCGCGTTCCTTTGCCGCTCGAGCGCTTCTTCGAGCAAGATTTTGATAGGATCTCCTGCTCCCTCATCTTTCTTCTCATCCGCCATGGGAGGCCGTCGGGATCTGCGAGGCTGGTCTTGCAAAGGTTCAACCAGTTCAAGCCCTAACTCCTTATATCCCGACCTTGTTGGGGACATGCAAAGAAAAACAGAGAAAAAGCAGACCGCTCTGATACCACTGATCCGGATTTAAACAGGAACGCAATAGATTACAGAGATAACCATAAATACAGAGATGCAATAACCATAAACACATAGATGCAGCGGAAATAATGCTTCATTTCATTACTGTAAAATACTGAAATATGCTTACAAACAGAAATGGGAAGAAACCAGCTAGGGCGATGGTAGCTTATCTCTGAGAAGAGATGTGGCGGCTACATGCCTCTGAACTGTTCCGAACTGTATTACAATGAGGCTCGAAGGCCTATTTATTGTTTGAGAAACAATGGAAAACCCTTCACATCCCGAAACCTAACCCTAGAAGATGAAACGCCAAATTGTGGGCCCCGTTTGGGTAAATTGGTACATCAATTTCCCGGGGTCGTAACTTTGGCATACGATCTCCGTTTGACGCGTACGATAGCTCGTTAGAAAGATCTATCCGAGAACTACCACTTTGGGAAGGGCAACATGGGTTGCCCCCAGATTCCCAAAAAAACGTCGTTTAGGGCCTCAAAACGGCTCCGGAAGTTTAGGACCCGAAAAACTGCTAAAAAATAGTAAGTTGTGCTACAATTAAGGAAACTGAAAAGACCGAAAGAGACAGTTGTGGGGGTCCAAATGGGTTGGTGGGTGGCCACCAACATCCACCTGGATCAGTCCCTCTTGGTCATATGATGTAATTTGTACCCCCACTATGCATGGGAAGGATGATGTAATATTTCAGTCATGTATAAACAATTGGTATATTCCCACTTGGTTGGGTGGATGAGTCAAGTTTGGTATATCCCCACTTGGTTGGGATAATGAATGTATGTATGAGTCATTGGTGATAGGAAGGTCAAACTCACATAGTTGAGTTATAGAGTCATGTTATTTTTTCTTGAAAATATTTGCAGACTCTGCATGTACTCAGGGGGAGCATGGATGATACAACTCAGCATGAACAAAGGGGGGGTTCAATCAGAGAATTCAACATGTGCCTAGGGGGAGCATGATTAATACTCAGCTATTCAGATATGAAAGTCTTCATTTTGTTTGCCATTTTTCTCTTGATATCAAAGGGGGAGAATATCTTGGTCCGCCCTTTGCCCTAGATGTCAAAGTGGGAGAGTGACTTGGTGTTGTTGTTGCAATCAAGTCCAAAGGGGGAGATTGTTGGCATTTTGATGCATGTGTTGTACTTGATGGCAACCCACTTGTAGTACAACAACTCACTCAGATGAAAGATCACTGTATAGCAGGTAAACAACAAAGAATTACATATCAGTCTTCACATAATGAAGAAAGAGAGGTATATGCAGGTTCACCATTGACCAAGCTGCGTATATGTTCAAAAGGCAACTCACTCAGATGAAAGATCATTGTATAGCAGGTAAACAACAAAGAATTACAGATTAGTCTTCACAGAATGAAGAAAGAGAGGTATACGCAGGTTCACCATTGACCAAGCTGCGTATACACGTCGGTTCACTGTATACAAGTCGCGTATATGTACACAAGCACTTTCACAGAAGAAAAAGCACGTATACCTTGGAAAACTAAGTTTCTAGTCTAAAGTATTTGGTCCATGGTATTTTGATCCATGGTATTTGGTCCGAGGTATTGACCCTAGGTATTTGATCCAAGGTATTGGTCCTAAGTGGTTTTGGTCCATGGTATTGAGAAAGGCCTAAAAATATATAAGGAGGAGAAGATCATTAGGCCAAGGTAGACAAGCATTGAATATTTAATAAAGTGTGAGATCCAGTATGCAGGTGATGGGTTTATGATGCTCTGCTTGATCTGAGCCAAGGAGGAACCTTAGCGGTTGATGGAGCACAAGATCTAATGATGGATTGGGATCTTAAGGCTTGGAATGAATTATCTTTATATGGTTTGATCATGTTTATTCTAGATTTGTATACTGATGCATGTGTTGTTCTGTAAATATTATGATCTGGGTATAACTGAAGTCTAGAATAGTTGCAAAATTATGAATGAATATTTACAGATGTATACGCTGGTTGAATTTGGTAAAAGCACGTATACACACAGGTTTGACACATAGAAGTAGCGTATACCTTGTGAACTATGATGTTTGAAGTTACAATTGGTTTTGGTTGTTGATGCAGAGTTCTGGGTTTTGCTTTATGTTCTGGTGACTGCATTCTGGTAATAGTGTTCAGATTGATTGATTGTGATTTGCTTCAGTGATGATGGATGAGATCTAATAATGGATCAGGATCATAATGAATTATCATTATGTGATCTGATGGGCTAGATCTGGTTGCTAACACATGTATTATCCTTTATATGTGATGATTTGGGTATGTCTAAAGTCGGGAAGTGCAGTAAAGTTATAAGTAAGTATTTGCAGATCTATACGCTGGTTTGCTTTGATGAAGTTGCGTATACACGCTGGTTCAACTCTTCCAAGTTTCGTATACACTCTGATGCATGGTTTTGAGGTTACAACTGGTTCTGAATGATGATGCAGTGTTCTGGGTACAAATCTGTGTATTGGCTACAATGATCTCTCTATTCCAATTGATTTGTTGAAGTTGATTAAAGTATGAATGAATGGTTGATTCAGTTGTGTCAGAGGTTCAAAGGTTGTCAGTGATTGATTGAGTTTGGTTGATTCAGAAAGTAATGATTGAGTTTTAGTGGTTGGTTGATGTAAATATAGTTGATGGTTGTATTGCAGTGGTGATTTATTTTGAGCTTCAATGTTGTTGATGGGTCCAGTCTGAAAATTTATGAAACGTGGTCCCTGGAGGAAGAGAGAAGGTCGTAGCCTTCTGTAGGTCGACACCTACATATTGGTAAACATATCGGCCAGTACAAGAGCCAGGGGGTTGGAGCTCCCTTCCAATAGTAGCTAGAAAACGAGTGAAGGTTGGAGCCTTCAGTAGGTCGGCGCCTACGTACTAGTAAACAGATCGGCTAGTACAAGAGCTAGGGGGTTGTAGCTCCCTTCCAGTAGAAGCTGGAGAACGAGAGAAGGTTGTAGCCTTCTACAGGTAGAAGCCTGCGTACTGGTATGAGTCTGCACCAGTACAATGTTGTAAACATATTTTCTTATTATTAAAAGAAGACAGAGACGATGGCAACAGGTGGTTTTCACCCACATTGGGTTTCCACCTTAAATCTTGGTGTTCATGTGTGTTGCTTATGTGTGATGGTTCACTCTGTTATTAACTGCATATGGTTATTGTTTAATGTTTAATAAAGTACTGATGCACAGATTAAAGATCAACATATGATGAATTAACTAAATCATTAATTTGCTAGATATACGCTTGTTTCCTTAAACACAGTCACGTGTACACGCGGATTACCCACATGGAAGTAACGTATACAAATTTGAGTATGAAAAGAAAAAGATTATGGACTTGACTAATATTGATTCACCCCCCCCCCCCCCTCTCAGTATTATTTCCAACACAAATAATGAGTTTTGGAGGGTTTGATTAGCTGGAATTTCCCAAAGTTTTGTTGTATTTGTATTTTTCCTCAATGAGCCATTATACTAGTAAGGGAGCCCTTGTATGCTGAAGATTAACTGATAAAACAACAGATTTGAACGGAAGAGATCTATGTGTGCATGTGCATGAGATTGATGTGATTATTTTGCTTCCACTACTTATTTTTATTTGTGTTAAAATCTCAGCAATGTTTTTTATTTAGTAGACCTACAACAATAATTATTTAATCAAAAAGGAATCTGTCGAGTCAATGATTAGCCAAAAGCCGGGGTTAGAGAAATCAACACACACACATGGAAAACTTCAAAACAAGCACCTTCAAAGAATTTGGCACCAAAGAAATATGTCTATCTGTGTCATATGCACACTTTTACGAATATATGCCTTTTACACAGATATTTGAAGGCATAAAATTCATAATTCAGAGAGAGTTTTCAACATTTTCCTAAAGAAAACCTCACAGCAAACCCCCCAGGATTTTGCACACATGGATAGTTTCAAAAGAAGCACCTTCTAAAAATTAGGCAACAAAGAAATATGTATCTATGTGTCTAATATTTGCACTTTAACAAATATATTCTTTTTACATAAATATTTAATGACATAAAGTTCACAATGTGGAGAAAAATTTCAACTTATTTTCTAGGGAAAACTAGGTGGGGAAAACCCTGACACTTCCCTACAATTTGCAGATGGTATCGAATGTAAACCCAGACTAACCCACTAGGGATGTCGAGAGAGGCACACAAAAGGGATATCCAGCCCTGGGAAAGAACCCTGAGAACTCCTACATGAAGCTCAAAGCACTCAAACACTAGAGCTATCCCATGGAAAGAATTTTCAACTTAGACATAAGAATACAAACATAGTTTCCAAAACAAATTAAATAGGAGAATACCTGGGCAATGACTTAACTGGTTCATAACTACCATGCTCACACTTGGCTATAACTGGTTCATGATGATATTGTACAAGGAATTAAGGTTAAGGAGAGGGAGAAGGAAGGGAGATTCTATGATTCCAATTTATCACAAGATAGGCCTATCCAGAGTATTCTTTCACACAGAGGAACTCACACCATTATATAATCCAAATCCAACCTACTGGGAACAGACCAAAACAGAATAATGAATGAATGAAAGGGCGGTGCAGACTATTAATTGTTGTGCATACTTGATGCCAGTGGCTATATATAGCCTTAAAAAGCAGCAATGACGTTTCACGCAATTAATGGCAATGGGGTTCAGACTCATTCATATCTCCTCTTCACGAGGAACTGAGAAAAAAACAACAAGGGAATTTTACACACAGCCATCTTGCAATGCAGTTGGGATGGTAGTGGTGCTTGCACTTCAATGGAGTTACCTTTGCACCTAATTCAAAATCGACATGGCAAATCGGGCAGGATGAAGTGATACTATTATCACTATTTATATGATTCTCAGAAATCCTTATGGTAGGAAATATGCGAACACAGTGGAATTCGATCGCTCTGTCCAGATTGCGTCGATGGATAGGTCGTCCCTCCAGATAAGCAGATAGACAATCCTGTACACAACGTAAAATTCGTTCTCTATGTTGCGGATCAACCTGAGCTGGGGGACGATCTGGGGATTCTTCTGTAGCGAGATGAGGAATGGTAATAGGTCCACTTCTCTCCATATCCTCCTCCAAATAACTCCATAACTGCATCTGGTTAACACACAATTATTGGCAATGCCACTTACATTCAAGATAACGCATTCAGAAATATTACTTCTTCAGTCACATTCAGGATAGCGCATTCAGAAATATTACTTCATAAGGAAGTGAGGAGGAGAGGAAGAGGAGATTTTCATAAGGAAGTGAGGAGCAGGAGAGGAAGAGGAGATTTTCTAATAGGGGAAAGTCACCTATCTTATTATTGTTTTTCACAGATATTTAAGACCAAGTAGACAACCATGTTGATCCCATGATCAACTAATCATTAATATAGTAGAAACACCAGTCAATCAAACCAACTAGTTTGGTTTGAGCAGATACAACTATCCCAGGTTCGATTCTCACCGCATTCCTGTATGGACTACTGAGACTTAATGACATTATCCATTGACCCCAAAATTGGACGGTTTTATCAAAAAAACAGAATTGCATACTAAACCAAAACACACAACATTATCTAAAATTTCATCACAGACGAACGCAACAGGAATCGAGAACCACTCTAAACTGGGTAGGCAAAACCAGGGCAACACTAATTCTACTCCATTGATAACGATAGGATCATCATCATTCTCATCACGACATAGAACATGTCATTTTTTTCTTGATAATGAACAAGCACCTTCTTTGTTTGGAGGCGAAGAAAACATTCGGATTCTGCGAGTAGAGCTGCAACATTTCGCCTATATAGGGCCACCCCAGCGAACCAGGGGGCAAGCTCAACAAGCCGCTGCCAATGGATTTAGGCCGGCGCCATAGCCGTATAACGACCAAGGCCACCAAGAAAATTAGCCCAAATCCTACTAAATTCATCGTAGCAGATTCTCTCAGGGAATTACAGAGCAGGGGAAGAACAACACAGTGGACTTCGTAAAATGAAGAAGCCAAGTGGATTTTATGGAAAGACACCGAGGAAAGACGATTATATATAGGAGAGATCTGGCGCTAGATAGTCACTTGGCCAACTCAACCCACCATGATTCCAACAATTTGACTGACAAAGACTCCTCGATATTGCGGCTCTTAATACAATGATAAGATAGATTATTGGCAAAGGCAACCCCCAAGCAATTACACTTAGAATTACAATTAAGGAGTGCCCTTTCCAAAACCAATGAAGCAGAAACACATATTCATACCACCGAGACCATGAAAAAATCCCTACAATAAACCCAGACTAACCCACTAGGGATGTCGAGAGAGGCACACAAAAGAGGCATCTAGCTCTGGGAAAGAACCCTGAGAACTCCTGCATGAAGCTCAAAGGAATCAAACACTAGAGCTATCTCATGGAAAGAATTTTCAACTTAGACATAAGAATACAAACATAGTTTCCAAAACAAATTAAATAGTTATGAACCAGTTAAGTCATTGCGGAGAATACCGTATGCCAAATTCAATCCAATAGGGTTTCTCTTCTCTGGCCTATCTCCGTCCCTCTTGTAATGGCCATTCCCTTGAATACTGCCATTTTCTTTGCCCTTTTAAGCGGGATTTCAGTCCTTATTTTCCAAATCTGACACTTAGGGTTCGACCTGAAATAGAATATGTTTTTCCCTAGCTCATCGAAACTGTGGTAGCCCTGCAGGTGTTTAAATGCGGCTATTTCCAATCTGAATTGAGGTATAGAGATGCAGAGGTAACTGGTTTTGCTCTGAGTTGGAAAATCGACATTGTAGAATTGTAGTGATAAGCAAGCATAAATACCTGGTGAATGGGAATGTGAATTCGGGAATGTGATACCTTGCAGATCCAGAAGCCCCAAGGTCTAAAATGGATTGAAGAATGCGCCAGTGAAGATATTGTGATAATTTAGAAAATGGAAATGGTGGAGTGAATATATTGTGAGAATTTAGAAAATGAAAATGGCGGAAAAGAAAGGGATCAAAATTTAAATTCCCAGATCTGGGAGAGGTGAGAATGTGTGCACGTGGGTGTTTAATAGTGCTTAGGAATTATTGTTGACTCACAAAATTTTACTGTGTAATTCCCTTTGATAATTATAGTGTGACTAAATTTCCTAGGCATTTCTGTTATAGGTTGAATTTTTACAATTAGCATGGATATTTTGTTAAAATTTTAATAAGTGAAGTACCCAATTTTATAAATGATTTGACAAAATATTAATATCTTAATTTAAGAATAAAAAATAAAGAGTATATTAATGAATAAGTTGTTACACTTTGTAAATTTAAGTAATATTTTTTAAAATTAATAGGTTTGACTCTATTCATGTCTTTTTACCCATTTTTATGAAGAAAGAGGGGTTGAGGATTGATTTTTATAAATTTATTGAATTATATTAACTTTCTTCTCTTTATTTTTTTACAATATAGATGGGACACTTATCTAGCATTAGAAGAGTGTGTTTTTTAATGGAATAAATTGGATTGGTAATAGGATCACTTAAAAAGGCACATAGATTATCTCAACATCTTCTCTTGCACTCTTTTCTCATTAAACAAAGTAGCTTTTATTTAAGTTGGAAGGACAAAAAAATCATGGTTTTAATTACTATATTTTCATTCTCCACCTCTTAATCCAATGTAATCACAATTAAATTTGGTAGAACAATCAGGCCTTGAACAAAAGTAATTGTAGTATTTGAAGCTAAACCTAATAACATGTTTGAGTCAAAGGAATCATTTCAATTATCCATGGAGCTACAACGAAATTATGCCAATTTATCTAATATTGGATCTTGAATGACTAAGAAAACTCAAGATTGTGGATATGTCATATTTATGTTGTTTGTGTTTTTGGGAGATGACTCTATGATGGGATGAATGGAATGCAAACATGCAAGATAAATTCAAAAACAAAATGGTGAGCCTACTTAAGAAATTGGTTGCACTAGTTAAAGTGGCAATTAAACATTAGTAAGAAGTCAAAACTTTTAAGGGGTAGAAAAAGTAATGTGGCATCTCCATCCCATGCATTTTCAACCATAGATGGATAGCCACTTATAGGCCATTAAAATTTCGGCCCTTGAGGGACCATTTCACCATTATAACACAAATATGGTTTTCTTAAGGAGGTATGTAATTCATTTAAATGCACACATAAGGTGTAATAACAAAAATGCAATGGGATTAAACAAGCATTCATTAACATTTCATAGCAACCAAGAATCTATGTTTAAATTAAACCTGACCACACATAACATGCATAATCCATGTTAATTTATTACAGTAAATAATATTCAATCAAATTTCATAGACACTTGTTTTTTAACTAAGAATGGTCCAAGGAAATTAGTTTCATATGAACAATTTTCCTCCTAGTCATAGGCATCCACTTAAGATGCCATCCCCAAGTTGGGTTATGAGGTCACTAGGGAAAATCAATGTAAGATATAGGCTCTCACTCACTCAACCCAACCCATTGCTCTCATGGAATTGCTACTTCACTCATTACAAAGAATTACACATATAATCTAACCTACAAATATCAATGGCACTCTCTTTCACTTCCCTACACGACGTAAGGAAGATCTTCCCTATTATGGTCGAAAATGCCTTAGGGATTTTCTTCACTTTAATTCTCTTTAGTGTAGGCAGAAAGAGTCCAATATGTTGAATTTTTTCTAGGAATAACTTCAAATATTAAAATGTGCCTCTCAAATAACTACTGATCAATTTAACTAATGGGTGAAAGATTCCTTAGTTACCCAACCTCTATGCTCATATACAACCTCTCTATCTCTTCACCAAGGACAATCGATTCCCCTTTCATGGTGTTTATTTTGATCATCTTCATATTTATGGTTAATTAGTAGAAGAGAATTAGCAAGCACTACAACCATAAGCCTTTTTTTATGCCTCAAATGCACCTTGAAATTACTTACGAAAAGGTTTTTTCAACCTATTGTGTGACTTTGTGATCCACCCATATTTTAAATAAGGGTTGCAAATTAGGTTGATAATAAAGTTGAAAAGTATTTTGTCCAAAAAACCAATATAATATATGTCAAAAATCTAGGTCAAAATTATTTATAAAAAGCATAATTTTAGATTCAAAAACATATGTTAAAAATGGATATTACAAATGTGATTGAAAAAAGATTTGATAGCTGCCATTTATTACACAAATATTATAAATGAGGTAGAAAATTATTTTGAAAGTTTAATAGGAGGTATAGGTTGAAACTTTTATTTCAAAAAAATGTTCTTGATCATGAGCTCAGAGATGATCCTAGTCATAGTTAAAGATCAAATCCTAATCCTAAACTCACTTCCTACTCTTAAGCTTTGCTTGCCAAGCCTAACAACTAGCTGAGTCTAAATCACATTCTAAGTAGCTATATTCAACTTTGGATTCATAAGCTCCACAATGATTTATATATATGTTATGTTGTTATGCTTTACATTTAGATTAATTCTTGAATCTCTCTCCATTATTAATATCAATTACAACAATCTAATTTAATGTCATAGCATAATCAAACAACAAATTATGGTTGTTGTTGGATTGCATAGTGTTAAATGAATGTATATGGAATGTTACTTAAAAGCACTCCATCATGGCATGATAACTTCACTATGTAGATCTCCCCGCCTATCTAAATTCCTTGGTAACACTCATCAAGTGAGATTCCTTTGCTTCAAGAATTGATAATGTTAATGCTAGACTATACAATGTTTCTTGTACACTTAAGTGGACCCTAGTTTACCATTAAAGCCTAAATGGTTATTTGGTTGGGACCACTACATGATTTTGAACCTTAGCAATAGAAGGAACGACTGGTGTAACCACAAGTGAAATTGTTTTGATGTTAGAATGAAAATTTTCTAAGAGGAAGCCCCACTATTTTTTTGGGGATGAAAAAATTCAATGAGACATAAGATGATGAAGACATGCTTTGAAATTTTATGTATAGAGTTTTCTAGTAACTTGGTGAATGGTTGCATATGCTTGATGAATCCCCAAGTCCCAAAAAGGTAGACAAGAAGTGTAATGAATCTAAAGTGCCAATAACTTTGAATGAAAAGTGCTCACATGGTTAATCAAGTCAATATACTAGGGAGTGAGGGAGCAATCAATGGGGATGCATGGCATTTTGAGTAGTAAAGTTGTACTAGTTGTACCAAGGATCTAAGGACCAATTTTTGGAATGGGTTTTGAGAGAGATTGGTGCAATAAACCCTAGACAAGGCATAAAAAAGGGAGTTTGGTGTTGGACAAACTTGTTTCCTACTAACCCATTGAGATGTTGTTGTAAAAGTTTAAGGAATGGCAAACAAGAAGGTTGTCAAAGATTAGGAAGTCTAAAGATTCAAGATGACCAAGGCATGGCACAAAGAGCTAAAGATAAATTTGGAACAAGGCTTTGAGGAAGTAGAGATGTTAGGACCAGGTGGAGGTTGAACAAGATGTGAGAAAATGAAGAAGTGTCAATGAGTTCCAGGTGTGCTAAGGAGGGAGTGACAAGATATGTTAGATAGTTCCAAGGCATGCTAGAGTGTTAGGGAAGCATACCAATATGTGTTAAGTGCCAAGGTGTGCCAATGTGTGCTGAGTGTTAGGGAGTGTCAGGGAAACACAAGGGAGAACTAGGTCAAAATGCATGGAAATGAATGAATAAGAGTGTGTGACAAGGAGTGTCAGTGAGTTCCATGTGTGCTAAGGAGGGAGTGCCATGGTATGCTAGGTAGTGCTAAGTCATGCTAGCATGCTAGAGTGGTATGTGGCCAAGATGTGCCAAGTGCCAGGGTGTGCCAACATGTGCTATGGAGTGTTAGGGAAACACAAGGGAGCACTAGGTCAAAATAATGCATGCAAATGAACGATTAAGAGTTTGTGACAGGAAGTGTCAGTGAATTCCAGGTGTGCTAAGGAGGGAGTGATAAGGTATGTTAGGCATTGTTAAGGCATGCTAGAGGCTAGGGCAACACACCAAGATGTGTCAAGTGCTAGGGTGTGCCAATACATGCCAAGGAGTGTTATGGAGTGCCAATGAAATGCAAGTGAGCACTAGTTTCAAATGCATGGAAATGAATGAATAAGAGTGTGTCACAGGGAGTGTCAATGAGTTTTAGTTGTGCTAAGGAGGAGTGACAAGGTATGATAGGTAGTGTCAAGGCATCTTAGAGTGCCAGGGCATGTCAGGGAGTGGTAGGGTGTGTTAGGGAGTGCCAAATAATGCCAAGGAATGCAGGGGATGCTAACACGTGCCACATAGTGCCAAGGTATTGTTAGACATGCCAGGTGTTATGGCATGTCAAGATGTAAACTATGTTTCTTAGTTGTTTTTATGGCCACAGTTGGGCGCGAGCCTTGACTTGGATGAGTTAAGATTGGACATGGATAGCCTAAGATGATTTATAGGTCATTCTTAGGTAAACAAGGCATAATATAGTTGTAGTACTTGTTACTTAGCCAAGTTGTTATAGTCGAAGAAAGACTTGGTTGGGTTCCCAAGTCTAAAAAAAATAAGGGTAATTGTGAGGGCATGATAGATAAGGAGTGCTTGGGTGTGCAAAGGAATGAAAAGGTGTGCTAACACATGCTAGACAATTTCAATGCATGTTGAGGATTTTTGGGGAGTGCCAGGCCATCATAAGGGAGAATTAGGTCAAAGTGAATGGGAACAAATGAATAAGAGTGTATGTCAGAGAGTGTTAGTGAATTCCAGGTGTCCTAAGAACTAAGTGTGTTAGGAGAATTTCAGAATAGGAAAAAGCAGCTTCAAACAAAGGGAGACTTTGGGCTAGGCACAACGCTATTTTTTCAATGACTTGGTTGAGTTCCCAAGTCGCAAAAAAACAAGGCTATCTATGAGGGCATGAAAACTAGGGAGTGCCAAGGTGTGTAGGGAATTCCATGAGGTGCTAACACATGCTAGATATTTTCAAGGCATGTTAGTCATGCCAATACATGCCAAGTGCTAATATGTGTTATGTTCTAGGGTGTGGTGCCAACACATGCCGGGGAATGCCAAGGAAACACAAGGGAGAACTAGTTTCAATTTCATGGAAATGAATGAATAAGAGTGTGTGATAGGAAATGTTAGCAAGTTATAGGTGTGCTAAGGAGGGAGTGACAATGTATGCTAGGCAGTGCCAAGGCATGATAGAGTGTTAGGAAAGAATGCCAATTTTTTCCAAGTGTCAGGGTGTGCCAATGTGTGCCAAGGAGTATTAAGAAGTGATATGGAAACACAAGGGAGAACTACCTCATAATTCATGGAAATGAATGAATAAGAGTGTATGACAGGGAGTTTTAGTGAGTTCCAAGTGTGCTAAGGAGGAGTCAAAAGACATTCTTGGCAGTTCTAAGGAATGTTAGAGTGTTAGGGAAACATGTAGCCAAGATGTGCCAATGCATGAAAAGATGTGTTAGCTAGGAGTGTGTCGAGGAGTGTCAATGAGTGTTAGTTGTCATGCCAAGGAGGGAGTGATAAGGTATGCTAAGCATGGGTAGTGCATGCTAGGGAATATCAAGGCATGTCAAGAAGTGCTAGAGTGTGTTAGGTAGTTCCAGGGTGTGCTAACATGTGCCACGACATGCCAAGTGCTAAGACATGCTAGGATGTGCAGGGTGCCAAAGTATACCAATATGTGTCAAAGAGTTTCAAGGCAACAAAAGGAATAACCAAGCTAAAATGTAAGGAAATGAACACATAAGAGGTTTGATAAGTCAGGACTTTATCTTTTTCAAAAGGGGCATGCTAGGCACAATAATAATATGTTCCAATGCATGCCAAGTACCAATGTGTGCCAAGTGTTAGTGTTTGTCAATGAAATATTATGCCAAGCTGTTCCAGGGTATGTTAGGGACTACAGGGCATGCCAACACATGATAGGGGAGTGCTATGCTATGCTAGGTCATGCCAACATGTGCTTGGGCATCCTACTCATGGCAAGATGTTCTAGGTACAAAGATGTTCCAGGTACAAATATGTTCCAAGACATGTGAGGTGCCAAGGAATGTTAGTGTACTGTTTCAAAGAATGTTAAGGTGTGTCATGAGTGTTTAGGAGTGTTAGGTCCCTCTCATTAATAGAATTGACAGAGCTTGATTATGTATTAAAAAATATAGTTCCAACACACACTAATGGAACTTTATTTAAAGGAAATTTTCTAGATAATAAACCTAATAGAGATGAATCATGCGTTGACTCATAGGAAAACTATATTCTTATGACTTGAGGGAAATGATAAACACTAATTACTTCTTAACAAATTGAATGACTAGAACCACTATGACCTTGGACACATAATGAAAAAGACTCCACAACAATGGTCTTAAATCGTTATCTTTTGACAAAAAAATATAGTAACATGTACATAGCGTCATAAAAAAACTCATTGGAATGATCAATGGTGACGAACATTTGTTGATCGTCACCAAAAGTAACCAAAAATAGCATTGGTGAGGGTCAGTAAAATATCATCACTAGAAGTGTCACCAACGAGAGAATTAGTGTTGGGCCTTTAACAACCCTCACCAAAAGTGTCACCAAAGAGAGAATTAGTGACGAGCCTTTAACGACCCTCACCAAAAGTGTCATCGAAAATGGCTTTGGTGACACACCTTAAAGGAACATCACTATATACACTTACAACAACGTTTTTTAAAGACCGTCACCATATGCGACATTGGTGACGGACTTTAAAGGTTCATCACAGGCATGAAGCGCCATCAAAAACTCGTTGGAATGATCAATGATGACGAACATTTATTGACCATCACCAAAAGTAACCAAAAAGAGCATTGGTGAGGGTCAATAAAAGATTGTCACTAGAAGTGTCACCAGAGAGAGAATTAGTGATGACCCTTTAACAACCATCGCCAAAAGTGTCACCAAAGAGAGAATTAGTGATGGGCCTTTAATGACCCTCACCAAAAGTGTCATTGAAAATGGCTTTGGTGACAAACCTTAAAGGACCATCACTATATACACTTACAACAACACTTTTTTAAAGACAGTCATCATATGCGACATTGGTGACAAACCTTAAAGGTCCGTCACAAGCATGACCCTCACTAATGACCTTTTTCTTGTAGTGATGGTTGTTATATGGTCATGTTGTCATGATGTTTTGGTTTTAAGCAGGTCTTTCATTGTAAATATTGCAACGAGCTAAGTTATAAAGTTCCATCTGCAGTATGTTTGCTTTTTAGCAGTTTTGTTGAGGTCTTGGTGTGGTGTAATACCGAGGACGGTGTTCCCCAAGGGGGAGGGTTCTGTAATAACCCTGGTGAAAAGTTCATGTAATAAAAAAATAAAGGTAAAACAAGACCACAGGGAAGGGACATGTATTCCAAGCTTAATGTTCGGCAAAGATATCCTAGTGGGCATCACTAGATGTTTGTGTTTTGGCTAAGGAATTGGAAAAGGCTAAGGCAAAGGCATTAAAAGGAAAAAAGGAATTTTTGTCACATTTATTTATGAAAATAAAGGAAGTTAGGAGAAAAGGAAGGTAAAAGGTCACATGTTTCATGTGAGGAGGAAAATGAAGGAAAATAATAGAAAATGAAGAAATTAGAGGCCTCATTGATAAAAAGACTTCTGAGGATCAGTTGGCAAGTTGCTAAGTGTTAAGCTTTTGTACAGTTCAAGTTTGGAGCTCTCCCATTATTTTGTCTCCCCCTCATCTCTTGGTCACTTAGAGTTTTGTTGGAGCACCCTAGTTGGAGCAAAGGAAAGGGAAAGTAAGGAAAGGAAAGGAAAATAAAGCAAGGATCAAGGAAAGGAAAGAAAGATCAAGTAGCTTTAGCAGGAATACTTGCAAGTAACCTTTTTCATGTGTGATTTCCTAGCTGGATTGGACATGCATGAATTTTTATGTTGGTGTATGGTTCTCTTGATATCGGTGGTATGGTCTTATTGGGTTATGACATTGGATTTTAACCTAACCTAGCCTTTTTCTGGATGCCATGGTGTGTTGGGATGTTGATCTCGGTTTTGAGCTTTGGAACTGTCGGATTGATTTCAGAATCCAGGGTGGAGTTGGTCTCAAGGTTCATTCCCAAATTCCTAGGAATCCCTTGACTAATTTTGGTAGGATACATGGTAAATCTTGAGGGAGAAGTCTCGTTTTAGGGCCTAGTGATCTGGGTTTGGATTGCGGTAAATCCTGAGAGACAAGGAGATGGAAAATTCCTCAAGGATAATGATGGATTCCAGATGGCATTCCAAGTTCTGTTCGGTTGTGATCGGAGCACTGGTTTTGGTGTGATCACGATTGGATGAGGGTGGAGGTGGTTTAACCTCTGGATTCCCTTGGTTTTTCTTGGATTGGTTTTTCTATGAGATCCCACATTCATGCTTGGAATATGGCATGGGGGTGACTAGCTGAAAGAGAGATTTGGTTCAGCCATGTCTATGGTCAGGTGGTACGTGGAAGTCTCGAACCTAGTCAGATTTTCCTATGATTAATAAAAGCTAAGTTCTCTTACTTTTGCATTGATTTATATGTGGATTTAATGGTTGTCATATCTCTGATATTTATATGGTTTTATGCTGGTTATAAGCATGGTTGAATGACTGGTTCATGTCATGGTTATTTCATATATTTACTTGTAATTGTTAAATGGATGGATGCAAGACCTAATTGATGATGTAGTAGTTCAATGGAGAAGGAGGTGATCCTTCTGGTTATGTTTCATAAGTTGTTTCAGTCATTTATGCTATGTCTTGTATCCTATACCTGTAGGTTGCATTGATGCCAAGTGTTTGACAAAATGTCAGTCTTGGTTGGGGATGCTCAAGCCTAGTCCTGAGGTTGATTTTGATTGATCAAAATTTTTTTCATGTTTCTAATGAATTCTAGAAGTTACAAAAATTTTTGAGTAGAGGTCAGGATTCTAGGCTAGAAAAGTGATTTAAATCCCAATGTTGCTAGCACAGAACTAACAATTTTGGTCCACATTCACTGTCAGGTAAGCCTGTGAGAGCGAATTTTGGTTTTTGGTCTCTCTCTTTCCCATAACATGAGAACAAATTTGGCCTAAGAGCTGCAAAATAGCAATGGGACCCAGTGACAAGTTGTCTCAGTGGTTGACTTGTCTCCTGAGGGTTTTGTTGATGATGTTGGATGATTTTATGTGATGTTCCATCAATTCCACTTCCTTAAGGTGACATAGGAGGTCGAATCTGATCATAATAGCATCTCTACTCATTTTCATCCCGGTTGGCATAGTTACTTTGGGTAGCCCTGGGAGGGTGTGTTATATCTACCTACCTAGGAAGTTTTAATGTTGAGGAACTCATTGATTGGATTAATGGCGTGCAAAAAAATTCTTTGAGTATGAAGAGACAGAAAATGAAAAAAAGGTGAAGTCTGTTGTTACCATATTAAAGGGACATGCTATTTTCTAGTGGGACAGTGTAGGAAGAGATGAGGCAAACATAAGATAAATAGATGGGATAGAATGGTGGCTAAGCTAAGAGGTAATTTTTTTCCTAAATATTATCAAAACTCATTGTATATACAAATGCAAAACCTTATACAGATATTAATGAATGTTAAAGACTACACGGTGTAATTCTACAATATTAATATGAGAGGAGGGTATGTGGAAGAGACTGCAGGGATGAAAGAAAGGTATGTGAATGGCCTATATTTGACATTTAGGATGAAATGAACATGTTATCCCCTAAGACTGTTGATGATGCTTGTCAATTTTCCTTGAAGACGGAAGAGAAATTAATGAGGAAGTGGAGTGGTAAAGGAAGGAATGTTGCTAGGGGGAGAGGACAAAAAATGGGTGATAGAAGTAAGTTCACAATGAAAAAGGAGGGAGATATTAGCCAAGTCAGTAGGGACACTCAAAAGGTGATTCCAAAGGAAGAATGCCTCCTTCCATAGGAAGAGGTGGAGGGAGAGGTAAAGGGGTTTCCTATATATGTTTTAAATGTGGAAAATTGGGTCACAAGTCATTCGGATGTCCTGCAAACAAAGATTCAAACTAGAAAATTGCCTATGTTCCTAAAGCAGAAGAAGGAGAAGCAAGTGCACAAGCAGTTGAAAATGTGCTTGAAATAGGAGAGTCCTTATTTTTTAATAGAGTGTTGCTATAATCATCAAAGGAGGTTAATGAACCAACACAAAGGAAGGATTTGTTTAGAATTGTATGCAAAGTAAAAGGTAAGTGTTGCAAGGTAGTCATTGATAGTGGGAGCACTGATAATTTAGTATCTACAAAGGTGGTAGATAAATTGGAATTGAAGAATATCAAACACCCAGTTCCATATAAGTTCTCTTGGCTACAAAAAAGCCACCAAATATTAATGAAAAAACAATGTGAGGTAGAGTTGTAGATTGGTAGCTATAAGGATAAGGTGATGTGTGATGTGATTTCTATGTATGTGTGGCATATTATGCTAGGAAGACCATGGCAGTTTGATAGGAATGCCATGCATGATGGGAGAAAGAACCTCTATAATTTTGAGAAAGATGGTATGAAACATACACTTGTACCACTAAAATAAGAAAGCACATCAAAGGATGATAGTTCAAAAGCACTCCTAACAAGTGGAAAGGAGTTTTTACAACAAATGGGGGAATATGAGGTAAATTTTTCTATAATTTGAAAACCCAAGGTAATTCCTACAAAGACCATTGTTTCAGATTTACCAATAGATATTTATGACCTGTTGAGTGAGCACAATGACATCATAGTTGATGATTTTTCGTGAGTTACCACATATGAGAATTATAATTCACCATATTGACCTAATTCCTAGAGAATATATTCCTACACAATGACCCTGTAAGAGAACAAAGAAATCAAGAATAATGTACAAGAACTACTAAATAAAGGGCTGATCAAAGAGATTTTGAGCCCATTTGCAGTCCCTACAATGTTGACTCCAAAGAAGGATGGAGGATGGAGGACGTGCATGGAATCTGGAGCTATAATAAGATAACAATTAGGTATAGATTTCCTTTACCTCGGATATAAGATTTATTAGATTGTTTAAGTGGTGCTCAGTATTTCCCCAAAATAGATTTGAAAAGTGAATATCATTAGATTAAAATCTAAGAAGGAGACAAATGGAAGACAACTTTTAAAACCAATGAAGGACTGTATGAGTGGTTGGTTATGCCATTTGGTCTGTCTAATGCACCTAGTACTTTTATGAGATTAATGAATGAGGTTTTAAAATAATTTATAGGGAATTTTTTGATTGTGTATCTAGATGATATCTTGGTGTTTAGCCGGTCCAAAGAGGAGCATTTAAGACATTTGAAGTATGTCTTGAAGAAGTTGCAGCAGGAGAAGTTGATTATAAATATGGAAAAGTTCTCATTCATGAAGGAAGAGCTTGTGAACCTAGGATTTTTTATATCCATAGATGGTTTGAAGATGGATCTAGATAAGGTAAAAGCAATAATAGAATGTCCTTCTCTGAGAGGTGTTTATGAGGTAAGGAGTTTCCATGGATTGTCTAGTTTTTATAGGAAATTTATTAGAAATTTCAGTGGCATAAATGCACCAAATGTAGAAAATACCAAGAAGGAAAAACAACCACTCAAGTGGGCTGATGAAGCAGAAAATAGATTTCAACTATTAAAGAAGACAATCATAGAGGAGCCACTTTTGGTGTTGCCACCTCTCACCATAACCCTACACAAGAATTTGGGTTTCTAATCACTTTGGAAACGAGGGCCGTAAGAATTTCAAACAACAAACACTTGGATATGGAAAGAGCACATCTTATGAAAGTATTCTTAAAAAATGGATACAAAAAACATCTAACTATCAAGGCTCTTTGTAATGCTAACAAAGGACCTAGAAATAAAAATAAAAATATGGATAACTTTATTGGAAAAGTAAACCTTTCATATATTCAGGGGACCCCTCACAAAATCACCCACATCATAAAAAGGAATAACATTATGACCACATTTAAACCTTTAAACACCATCCGTAATTGTCTCAAATCAGTTAAAGATCCCATTGACCCTAAATGCTAGAAAGGTGTCTATTTAATTCCTTGTTCTTGTGGAATTCCATATGTTGGTGAAACAGGTCAATCTATACATACTAGAATCCAAGAACACTCAGCTGACATTAAACATAACCGTTCTAAATTTTTGTCATTTGTTGAACATTCTAATAAAACCAAACATCATATTTGCATTGAAAAAACACGCATCCTTGCTAAAATTGATCACTACTTCCACAAAAAATTTAGGGAGGCCATAGAAATCAATAAACACCCTAAAAACCTAAATAGAGATGAAGGGTGGAATATAAGTAAAAATTGGATTCCCACTTTAACATCAAAATCAATATCTCCCCAAACCCCCTCCCCTTAAGTCACTTAGATCCCTTAACTAAAATTTTAAAACTATAGCATAATAATATTTTATATAACATAACTAGGCTAATAATAACACTATTTTATAAAATTGTGATAAATTTATTAATTATTACTTATATTAATATCATAAATAATTATCACCTTAAAGATATCATAATTAACAATAAAAACATCATAATTAATTATTACTTTAAAATATTATAATTAATCATTTATAAATATATATAACCCCTTAAAAAAATTATCACGACTCATCCATTCCATATTAAATAGCATATCCTAAAATTTAACCTTTTTTACCTTTTAGGTTTCAATGTCGGCTATTTTCTTACCTACCTTCTCCTATTTATTAATACCCTTGGTTGGATCAGTTCTCCACATTTCTTCATCCTGAAGTTGAACCACAATTGCTGGTTCGAAACGTCGATATACAACTGTTCAAATGTGATGGACCTAGAAATCTATTTGCAACAAGATAATGATCGCAGAAGTTTGAAATCTGAAATTCAACAAACCATTTCAGGTAAAGTGTGATGCCCGGTGTGTATCCATAGGATTTGTACTAAGTCAAGAGGAGAAATCCATTGCTTATTTTAGTGAGATGCTAAATGAGGCCAAGAGGAAATATTTAGCATATGATAAAGAATTTTATGCTATAGTGCAAGCACTTAAAAAGTGGAGACATTATTTAATGTCTAAAGAATTTTTATTGTGTTCTGTCAATCATGCCTTACAATATACTATGTAGCAACCAAAGTTGAACCAAAAGCATGCTAAGTGGGTAGAATACCTGCGAAGTTTCACTTGTGTTGAAATATATTAGGGATCAAGTAAACAAAATTGTTGATGCTCTTAGTAGGAGTGTGATTCTACAATAAGGTCAAATTCATGTCATGGGATTTGAATTTTTGAAGGATATGTATGAAAAAGACATATATTTCAAGGAATCATATGAAGCATGCACAACTCCAACTATCATGGATAGGAGTAAATGGACAAAATACATGCTACAAGAAGGCTTATTATTAAAAAACAATCAACTTTGCATTCCTAAAAGTTCTGTGAGGGAATATTTTATTAAAGAGAAGCATAGTGGAGGAATAGCTAGACATTTTGGGCATGATAAGACTTATGAACAACTGAAGAATTTTTTTTTTTTGACAAACATGAAGACTTATGTTCAGAAATTTGTAAATAAGTGCAAGATTTGTTAGCATGCGAAGGGAAAGAGTCAAAACACAGGTTTATAAACTCCATTACCAGTTCCAAATAGACTGTGGGATTCATTAAGCATGGATTTTATGTTAGGCTTGCCAAAGACACAAAAATTTAATGATTTTATCTTTGTATTGGTTGAGAGATTTTCAAAAATGGCTCATTTTATTCCTTGTTTTAAAACCAGTGATGATACACATGTTGCTAATTTGGTTTTCAAAGAAGTGGTGAGACTACATGGTTTACCCAAGAGCATCATCTCAGATAGAGATACTAGATTCTTGGGGAACTTTTGGAGGACCTTATGGAAGAAGTTGGGCACAACATTGAGTTATAGCTCAACTTATCATCCGTAGACAGATGGATAAATTGAGGTAGTCAACCAAAGTTTGGGGAATATTTTGAGAAGTTTGGTCGGAGAGCATCCCAAATAGTGAGATCATGTACTAGCTCAAGCAAATTTTTCCTACAATGAATCTCCAAATAGAAGTACAAGAATTAGCCCTTTTCCAATTCATGTATGGTATGCATTCGAGGGGAGTTCATGTGTTGAAAATAGCAACAAGAAATGATAAAAATAGAATCTAGAAATTCCATTTTAATTTGTCCTTGAATTAAAATGAGAATTAAAATCGAATTTTATTCTCATAGTAACTTGTAATAGTTAACTAGAGTGAGTTAACTTAGTTAACTTAGGAACTTCGAGTTGGAAGTCTTTCTGAAGTCATGTATATGTTATCTCTATATTATAGGGGTCAAATATGAGTTGTAATTAGTTAACTCAGTTTACTAAGTTAAGTCCAGTTAAATTAGTTCCAAACTGCTTGAGGAACTAATAGTGAGTTAACAGTCAGTTGATGCATTAGTGCACTCAACTAGTGCTACTCCAGTTAACTGAAGATTCCCTCATCAGAAACTCATGCATGTCGATTCTGAGAAAGACCCAGTTGAGACTAGAGTGCAAGGACAATGTACTATTTGTTGTATAATTTTATGAGTTGTACTGATAGTGCATGCAATAAGGACTGAACCTAGATTGGATTGCACAGTTACTGATGAGGAATTTCCCTTTAAATACAAGCTAATTCTCTCATGAATTGTGCAAAGAATTAGAATCTTGGAGGCTTGGAAATTTGGCTAAGTATTAACCAAAGGAAGTCATCAAGCGGAGGATAGGAAATACTTATGCAAGTTAAGCTCAAGGTTGAGCATAGCATATTGTATTCATCCGAATTTTTGACCAAGGGTGCATTGGAATAGAGACTTAGAGAGCTTATGAAGAGGCTAAGTTTTGGACTTGAGATTGCTTTTGAGTTGGAGATTGATTTTACTGAGTGCTAGGATTGTTTTTGTGAGAACAAATATTGTATTATCATCTTGGATTTCTGATTAATGCAATACAGATAGTGGGTTTTTGAGCTGTGGCTTTCCCCGGATACTTATTATGTTATGTGCCCTTGATGTTTTTCCTCTTGTCAATTATTGTTTGCTCGATCTTTATTTTCTTCCGCTGTAAAGAGTAGAAGTATATTCTTGTTTATTGTTTTAGTAGATTACATGAGCTTGTGAATCTATAGGATTTTCTACATGGTATCATAGTGAGGTTGTTTTTTGGGCCGTGAGTTTGTAGACCATATATGAAAATTTCAGTGCAAAATTTTTAGAAACAAATAGCAGATCTGGATTCCTTGTGACAAAATACCCAAATTTAAAAAAAATCAGCCAAATTGGAGTTCGAATGAGGGAGATATTGCTAATTTAAAATCATCTCTTTTTTTAGAAAATTCCGTGACGGTGGAACAAAGGAAGATATGGTGAGCCTTGCTCTTCTTGGACTCCCAAAGAGTTGGCATAATTATTAAGACTCTTTCAATGGTTGGGAGAAACTGCCAGATTGGGAACAACTGTGGTCAATTTTGATGCAAGAGGAGATCAGGAGGAACACCAGAGATGGGACCTCTTCCAAGGAAGTGGAAGAGGATTTTTCCTTAGCGAACAAGGCAAAGAAGGCAAAGGGAAAGATGTCCCAAAGTGAGGAGGGTGGAAATAATATGGAATTGATGAAATTCAAGTGTTTTCACTGTCACGAGCATGGGAACGATGCCAAAAACTTCCCACAGAAGAAAGCAAGCAAGAAGGAGCCAACAGTAGCGGCAGCAGGTGAAGCTCTAGCTTCACAATTCGAACTTGATTTCACTCTCATTTCATGCATGCCTAGAACTTCCATGGGAGGCATGTGGTATCTTGATAGTGGTTCCTCATTCCATATGACGGGGAATAGGGATCTCTTTAGTGATTGTGAGGAGAAAGACCTCAAATTGATCATAGACTTTGGAGATGACGAGAGGTATAGAGCTACCGAGATCGGTACGGTTACCTTTCAGAGGGAGTCTAGATCCTCTCTCAGGATCACAAATGTGATGTATGTTCCAGGACTAAAGAAGAATCTTGTTTCAGTTGCAGTATTAGAAGACCGTGGCTATGATGTGGTTTTTTGTAACGGAAAGGTTTTCCTTAGACACATCACCACAAGACAGGTGAAATAGATCGGTGCACGGGTCAAGAACATGTATGCTCTTAAGGTTCAAGATGCATGCAAAGCCTTGAGGAGCAAGGCAAAGGTTAGATACTTGGTGGTTGAGAGGGAGAGTAAATTACCTCTCAACATGCAACTTTAGAAGAAGCCTCAAAATCAGCTTCAAGAAGTTGTGGAGGAGCCACAACTAGAGAAGCTGAGAGGAGACCGAGTGGATAGATCCACTCAAGCAGAGAAGAAGCAATCTTAGAAGCAGCCTCAGACAATTGTGGAGCAACCATAATTGGAGAAGTTGAGAGGAGACCAAATGGAGGCATCCAGTCATGCAGAGACCTTTAGTAGGGGGAAATTTTGAGCCAAGTGGGCAGAGGGATCACATGCAACCATACCTCCAGGTGTGAGGTGGGGTGATTTGAAGTGATAGTCCCAAGAGGGATGAAATTGGGCAGGGTCCATTGAGTGGTTTTATCTCATGGATCATACCTTGCTACGGGAGCCCAAAGTACATAGTAGCGGGAGGAATCAGTGGGATTGATGCAGTCAGAGATCAAAGTGACAGAGGCTAGAGCAGTCAGATACTGAAGAAGCATAGAGAGGGTTGACAACAGTGCAGAAAGGCAAAGTCAATAGAAGCACAGAGTTTTCAGTCAACAGAGGCAATAACAATCAAAGACTTTGATGATAGAGGCATCATTCTAATTCAGGTTGGATGCTTGTTTTGTTTCTAGAGTTGTTGGAGCAACAACACTAGAGAGAAGTGTTGAATACAGAAAATTCCAAAGGTTCAGGATTAGGATCGAGTTGAATTCCTTTCTTGTTGAGAGGGAGTGTTGAAAATAGAAACAAGAAATGATAAAAATAGAATCCAGAAATTCCAATTTAATTTGTCCTTGAATTAAACTGAGAATTAAAATCGAATTTTATTCTCATAGCAACTTGTAATAGTTAACTAGAGTGAGTTGACTTAGTTAACTTAGGAATTTCGAGTTGGAAGTCTTTCTAAAGTCATGTATATGTTCTCCCTATATTATAGGGGTCCATGATGAGTTAAGTATGAGTTGTAATTAGTTAACTCAGTTTACTGAGTTAAATCCAGTTAAATTAGTTCCAAACTGTTTGAGGAACTAATAGTGAGTTAACAGTCAGTTGATGCATTAGTGCACTCAACTAGTGCTACTCCAGTTAATTGAAGATTCCCTCATTAGAAACTCATGCATGTCGATTTGAGAAAGACCTAGTTGAGACTAAAGTGCAGGGACAATGTACTATTTGTTGTATAATTTTCTGAGTTGTACTGATAGTGCATGCAATCAGGAACTGAACCTATATTGGATTGCATAGTTATGGATGAGGAATTTCCCTTTAGATACAGACTAATTCTCTCAAGAATTGTGCAAAGAATTAGAAGCTTGGAGGCATGGAAATTTAGCTAAGTATTGGCCAAAGGAAGTCATGAAACGGAGTATAGGAAATACTTGTGCAAGTTAAGCTCAAGGTTAAGCAGAGCATATTATATTCATCCGAATTCTTTGACCAAGGGCACATTGGAATAAAGACTTGGAGAGCTTATGAAGAGGCTAAGATTTGCCCTTGAGCTTTACTGTGAGTTGGAGATTGATTTTACTGAGTGCTAGTATTGTTCTTATGAGAACAAGAATTGTATTATCATCTTGGATTTCTAGTTAATTCAATACAGATAGTGGGGTTTTGAGCTGTGGCTTTCCCCAAATACTTATTGTGTTATGTTCCCTTGATGTTCCTCCTCTTGTTGATTATTGTTTGCTTGATCTTTATTTTCTTCCATTGTAAAGAGTAGAAGTAGATTCTTGTCTCTTATTTTAGTAGCTTACATGAGCTTTTGAATCTACAGAATTTTCTATATCATGAACTTAGAGATTAGGGAAAAGATAAAAAGAGAAGTGCATATGGTGAATATTTTTCCCCATATATGCATCGACTACATGAGAAAGTGAAGCAAAAGATACAAGAAAGCAGCCTTAAGTACAAAGGCAGAGATAATTTAAAGAAAAGGGAGGTGAAGTTTGACGCTGGAGATCCGGTTTTAGCTCATCTTAGGAAAGAGATATTTCCAAAAGGAGAGTATATCGAATTGAAGCTAAAAAAAAATATGATCTTGCATGATTCTGAGTAAGTTTTTAGCAAATGCATATGAGATTGAATTACCAACAGAAGTAAGCAGATCTCCAATATTTAATGTAGCATATTTATATCCCTATCATGCTAATGACATAGGATAGGTAGCAAATTAGAACAAGGAGCAACAGATTCAATGGAATGAATAGTTACCATCAGCAAAGCCTTTAGAACCTAAGAGAATTTTTGACAAAAGAGTCAGCAAGAAAACTCGGGGCAAGGAGTATTTCAAGTACTTGGTTAAATGGAAGGATCATCCTATTGAAGATGCAACCTGGATGACTACCACAATGATACAAAAAAGTGGTAGTACTCTTGAAGACCTCATGGACAAGGGTCCATGAATATTTTGTTCTTGGGGAGTATGATGTAGGAGCATCATTCAAAAGCTACACGTTTTTTTAGAAAAAATCTAGACTTTTCCAGTGGGAGTTGGTTCCCATAGAACTAGTTAGTTTTTTTATAATTTAGGAAATAAATTGTGGATTTAAATAGATAAAGCTACAATTATTTGTATTTTTATAACTATATAAAAAATGCTTATTTTGAATAAAACTTTGAGGGAAAAAACAATGGATAGAAGGTAAAAAACCAGTGATTTTTGGGTCACCAAAAATATAGGGTATTTAATGTAATTTTCTAGTCACAAAGGGGAATTGTTTTTTTGGTTTTCTCTTGGTATACTCTATAATAAATAAAATGAATGTATAATTTTGTAGTAGAAGAATATGAATAAAAGGTTGTCTCTACGTATTTTGGACTATTGTTGAATTTATGTGATTACAGTTATTTCTCATTTCTTGTTTTAATAGGGAATTTAATTAATTGGAGCCTTCCTATTTTTCTTTATGAACCAACTTTCTCAGATATCTAAATTGGGAGAAATATTGCACCATGTCAGCTAATGCCAAGTCTCAAGAAGTGTGAATTTACATAGTATCCTTTGGTGTATCCGTGGTATGTGATAAGTGTAGGAGAGATGAATATATATTCCATGACCATGGATGCATTAGTGAAGTTGTTGGTTCCTACTAATACTTCTAAGGTCGGGACTTTTTTTGGGGCAACACATTACTTAAGGAAATTTATAGCCTTGTTTTTAGTAGTAGTAGCATCACTCCATGCAATAACTACAAGTGACAATATTCTCCAATGGGGAAAGGGTCAACAAAGATCCTTTGATGATTTAAATAAGAATATAAGTCAAGCATCAATTTTTTCATTAATAAAATTGTAGTAGATCTTCAAAGTGGAGACAAATTCAAGGTGGAATTCTATGGGAGTTGTCTTCACAGTGGGAAGAAGTATTGTATGCTAAAATTTTGAAGTATTCCATGGGGTAGTTCTTAACTACCCTTCCTATGAAAGGGATCTCCATGCCTTGGTACAAGATGTGAAGAAATGGAAACAATATATGGTGGGAAAGGACAGAGTGATCCACATAGATTAGACACTATTACAATATTTACAGGCCCAAAGTAAGCTATAACAAACATGGATTACAAGTGGATGGGAATTTCATGGTAGTTTAATTTAGTGACCAGGTACTAGAAGGGAAGCACAAACAAGTTGGCCAACTTGATTTCAAAGACACCCACATTAATGATCACAACATTGGGAACAAGGATAATTTTAGGGGCGAATGTTCGCCCTTTGGCGAAATTAAGGGGTTTTAAATTTTTAGTGGGCGAATATTTTGTATCATAGTACATTTTTACAAATCACCTAAAATAGCCCACCTTATTTTAAGGGAGAGGGTAAAAAAGGTAAATTTAGCCCTTAAAATTAGGACTTACAACCTTCCATTGGCCCATTTTCAAGAATAGGTTTTATTTAAGTGAATCCATTCGCCCATTTTCAAGAATAGGTTTTATTTAAGTGAAACCATTCACCCATTTTCAAGAATAGGTTTTATTTAAGTGAATCCTATGGGCCAAATACCATATTTATAAAAGAGGTATGGTAAATTAATAAAAATATAAATAAATGAGAGGTATGGTAAATAAATAAAACATTTTTTATATTTACTCCATAAGTCACCTTATATACATGTAAGGGTGTAAACAAATAAAAATATTTAAGTAAAGTGGAGGTATGGTAAATAAATAAAACGTCTTTTTATACTTACTCAAAAGGTATGGTAAATAAATAAAAATATAATAAACTAGACGTATCGTAAATAAATAAAACCTCTTTTTATATTTAGTCCATAACCCTCGTTCTATTTATGAAGGCTCAAGAAAGAGGTTTTATTTAAGTGAATCCTATGGGCCAAATACCATATTTGTAAAAGAGGTATGGTAAATTAATAAAAATATAAATCAACGAGAGGTATGGTAAACAAATAAAACATTTTTTTATATTTACTCCATAAGTCACCTTATATTTACGAACACTCAAAAAATGGGTTATATTTAGGTGAAACCTATGGCCAAAATACTATGGGACAAGTACCATGGACTAGATTGTTATTAATACCATGCAAAAAACCATTATTAACCCTAATATTAGAATTAATAAATAAAAATGGCACATGGTATTGACCCATGGTATTCACCAAAATGGCACATGGTATTGACCCATGGTATTCACCAAAATGGCACATGGTATTGACCCATGGTATTCACCTGGAATGTAGCCTATTTAAATGGGAGAATTAAACCAGCATGTAGCCTATGCTAAGATTCACTAGGACTTTACAAAGTTTTATTATTTAGTGAAAGACTCGCCAAGATCTTACAAGATTTTATAATTGAGTAAAATATTCGCCATGCCTGGTGAGAGATTCGCCAAAAAATTATATATACATATTATATTATTGATAAAATCGCCTTCCATTTTTCCTATATACCATGGAGATTCGCCCTTTTATTATATTTATAAATTTAGGGGGGGTTCTTAAAATTTTCCCTGATTGGGAACCCTGGTGCAGATGGATCCATTCACCCATGATGCATATAGAGAGGTATAATTATAGGAAGAGGACTTCAAGGAGGTGTTTTAACAGTTCAGAGCCAAAGACATGTGCACGATGGTAACATGACAGTTGAATACCACTCTAAGATGGGTTACTCTACAAATTGGATAATTTATATGTTCCTAAATGTGAGTGAATGTAGCTAATTAGAGAGGTTCACACCTTTGAGGTTGCAGAGAACTTTAATGTAGGGAAGATAATGGCCAATTTGTAGAGGTATGTGCATTGGCCCAAAATGCTAGGTCAAGTAGCTAGGTTCATAAGAGGATGCACACTTTGTTGTACTAGCAAGCTCAATAATAGGAAAAAGGTTCTATATAATCCTTTTATTGTGCCCATTCATCCTTGGGAAATCATTTCAATGGAATTTATGGGAGGCTTACCAACAACAAATAAGGGAAATGAATACCTTTTTGTGATAGTTTCCAGGTTCATCAAGATGTGTGTACCAATTCCCTGTAAGAAGAGCATCAGTGGGAAAGAAGAAACAAACTTGTTCTTTGGACAAGTTTGGGTGCACTTTGGGATGCCAAGGATCACTGTTTAAAAAAAGGACATAAGATTTGTCTATTCATTATACACTACACGATAGAAGAATATGGACACAAAGTTGAAGAGGTATACAACATCCCATCCTTAGATAGATAGGAAGAAAGAAGTAGTCAACGAGACTTTGATGCATATTTTAAGGGGTTACAATCAAATAATATGAATACTTTGGACAAAAATATGGTATATATATATATATATATATATATATATATATATATATATATATATATATATATAGCACTCTTATAATATAGAAGTACACACTTCTATTGGTAAGTATCCAATTGAAAGTTATTTTGGATATTTCCCACCTTCGCCTTTTGAGATTTTATATGGTTAGCAAGGAGGAGTAAGGGAGGATATTATAAGGGATTCCTTAAGGGAATATTTTTTTCTTTTAGAAGAACATGAATATCCATATGCAGGTACATGAGACACTACATAATTCATAGGAAAAAAATATAAGGCTAGACATGATCAACACAAAATACAGAAGTCTTTGAAGGTGGGAGAAAGGGTATGGTTATAGTTGAATAAGGAGTAGTTATAGGGTCCGAATAAGAAAATAAATTCTTTGTAACATGCTCGCTTTGAGATACCATAGAAGGCGGGAGAAAATTACTATAGACATAGTTTATCCCAATACATGCAAATTTACTCAATGGTAAATGTAGATAATATGAAACTATATGAGTCTTCCATGTTAGATTAGGAAGAGGAATGAGTCCTACTTTTTATAAAGGATTTGGAACTATATGCTCGAAAAAATTTGACCGAGGATACAATTTTGCAAAAGAGGACTAAAACTACAATACAAGGGTAGCATGACCTTTGGTATATTGGTTTGAAATGACATCTTCCAAGAAAGGCTAAATGGTACACCCAAGAGAAGGTGGAGAAAAAATTTCCTCACTTCATTAATTCGATAATTTTTTAGACCAAAATCCTCCCAAAATGGGGATGTGTGATCTGGATTGGATCACTATATTGTTTTTCATCCATCTCTATGATTTTAGAGTGGAAAAAGTGGAGGAATCAACTCACATAACCATTTTTATCAGCAAGACCCATTTTGGTAAATTGGTGTTTGAATCCTTTTGGAAGTAGTTTGAGGCATCATATGATGTGTTTTGGGGGTAAATTTTTTCCGATTAAGGATGCACCTATTGTTCTATTATCCACAAAAATATATTTCCAACAACACAAAAATTGCCTCAATCAAATTCTGTATGAAAAAGTTATGCCACTAAAATATTGACCTTCCTGTTTTGACCAAAATAATTCAAGAGAATGCCTCAACAACCTCCATTACTCATGGAAAATGGGTTATCCACGTGATCATGATGGAGAAGAATCCAGAAGAGTCATTATTACAACTCTAGATAAAAGTTTAAGGAGTCAAACCTAACCACTAGAAGGCTATTGAGTTGTGTTACAATGGGGCCACTAAGAGGAAAAAGGGTTCCATTGCTATTCAATTATATTTTGTTCCATAGAGGAGAAGAGTAGTTAAGAAGGATAAGGAGAGAGAAAACATAGAGTATTTGTACACTGTACCAACCCATGGGCCAGAATCCTCACTTCTTGGTACTTGCAACCATTTTCCATTTGGAGTAATAGGGTAGAGAATCCTCACCTTCCTGCTAGGTTTTCTCCAAAAAGGGTTTCCAAAGATATATATTGTGTCAATTATTATATGTGAGTTTTTATTTTGTTGTTTATATTTTATACAAAATTATGATTTGCATGCATACATAATAAACAATGATTAATAGATCCAGACGTCTAAGGAGAAATAAATTGTCATAGTGTAGATTTAAGATTTTCTAATATATTTTAGTAGATTTGTTGTGATAAACTGTCTAGTGGAATATCCACATAAATTTATGGATCATATTCATATCAAAGAAATTTTCTTTGGCTATATTGTATGGAGTTACAAGGATAAATATCTATAAGTCAAAATTAATAAAAACCAACCATTGCGAATGAATCTATCAGCAACCCTTAAGATTCTGCAAGGGAGAGGATTGCATTGATAGAACAACAAGCTACAGATATAAACCATAATGTGAGCCTCCTCATGGTGGCCCTAACCAATAAGCTCGAGAAATTTAGACAAGATGAGGGTTCCGATGTAGAGGTATGATTAGAGGGGAGATCAAAAGATCGAGAAGAAATAGAGGAGTTAGAGAAAGATTCGAAAAATATCAACCCATTTTGAGTTTCATGAACCATTCACAATTTGTATTCAAAAAGGAAGTGAAAGTTGACATCAAGCCATATCAAGGTGATATTATTTATCTAAATCTAATTCATTGATGGAAACGATTAAAAGTTTATTTTATTTTTCATCATATAGAGGAAGAAAAAAATATTTCATTTGCTCATTTGAAATTAGAGATACATTTAATGACCTGGTGGGAAAGCCATATGGACACCTTGACGTTGGAGGAGATTCTCCATTGACTAAGTGGGACAATTATAAAACCCTAATAAAATCAAAATTTTACCCTATCAGGTATGTAGATGACTAGTGGATTTGGTGGCATTACTTTAGGTAGAAGAAAGGGTAGAGCATACAAGAGTACACCACATAGTTTACAAATATGGACATAATGTTTGGTATCTCCCTAAAGAGCCAAAAGGTACTAGTCAAGTATCTGGGGGGTCTATGCAACCATCTACAGTATTCAGAAATTTTTTTCAAACCTAGGCATGATACCTTGAGAATATAGGCCAAAAGAGAGGGAATCAATTGAGTTGAAGCGAAAGGAGCATTGAGACACTTCTAAGGAGGCGAAGAAGAATTGGAAAGGGGGAAATGAAAAAAGTACAATAGAAATAATGCACTAGTGCAAACATCCTAGCAACCATTGCAATTGTTGTAACATTAACGATCATACAGAGGAGAAGTGCTAGAAGTTGCACCCGAAACTCAATATGAATAATATAAATAAATATGAAAAGAAGAATAACTTCATGGCCACTTATTCGAGTAGCTAGGTTGAAAGTAGCTTGGACAGTGATCAAAAGATCATATGTAAATTAGTGTAGAAGGGGGTGAATCTGAGTAACCTTTAGAAATACCAAGAGAATGAAAATACTAAGCTCTTCCATATAAAGATACAGGTTAAGAAGACCAAGATTGATGCTTTGTTCAACTCAAGATCATGGTAAAATATCATTGCAACAAAGCTAGTCAACAAGTTGAGATTGAAAGTTCATGGCCCCCAATCCCATATCTGTTAGGATGGGTAAATAGGGATGCAAGAATAAAGGTAATGGAACAATGTAAAATCATATTTGTTATCATTTTTCATTTTGTTGATGAAGTAGAAAGAGATGTAGTTTCCCTTGATGTATGTGGAGTGGTGTTTGGAAGTCCATATGTGTACATGCAGGATGCAATTTTCATGGAGGAATCCAACTAGCACTGTCACTCCAAGGATAGAAGATCATTCATCATAAACGTGCAGAAGGAAAAGTAGAAAATTTTACTAGTAAGTGCTAACTAATCCATGAAACTAATTAGCTCTAAGAAGAAGTATGTTTTACTTTTTTTAAGAGAAAAAAATTATATAGAAAAGTTAGTGAGAGAAAATGCATCACTAGAGTGGTGTACTAAAAAATAGAAACAACAGTTGGAAGAGTTTTTATAGGCATAAATGGAGGCTTTCTATGCGCCTAAATGGCTACTGTGTAAGAGGTAAGTGGAGAATGAGATCCAACTATCACTAAACTCCCCATTGCCAAATATTAGGCTATACAAGCAGTCTATTATATAAGAAAGTGAGGGGAAGAAACAATTACAGTGGGTACCGAAATAAGGTGTCATTTGACCACGTAACTCACCATGTGGGTCACCCATCATCATTGTGCCAAGAAGGATGCGACTTGGTGGATCTATATAAATTAAAAAGAATTAAAGAAAATGATGGTGAAGAATAGCTGCCCCCTATCCAGGATAGATGATCTGATGGATCAACTACATCGAGTGACATACTTCACCAAGACAAACTTTAAGTTTGTATATCACTAGGTTCGAGTTAGTGAAGAAGTGACTTGGAAGACCACCTTCAAAACTAGGAAAGGTTTTTACGAGTTGTTAGGCATGTTGTTTGGCCTATGCAATATACTATCTATGTTTATGACGTTAATGAATGATATACTACATCGTTATGTAGATTCATTTGCTATTGTACAGTTGGATGATGTATCGATATATAGTGCTACCTAGTAGCAACATATCTGACATTTGACGCAACTTCTAGGGACATTAAAGAAGAACCAGGTAATGGAAAATCTCAAGAAGTGTGAGTTCGCATAATATTATTTGGTGTATATGGGTTATGTCATAAGTAGAGGAGAGTTGAGGATATATCCTTCCAAGATGGGGGCCATCATAAAGTGGTTGGTGCCTTCTAATATTTATGAGGTCGCGAGTTTCTTTGGGGCATTACAATACCTAAGGAAATACATATCCTTATATTAAGTACTATCAAAATCACTCCATGCCATAATAGCAAGTGGATAGAATTTCTAGTGGGGAAAGCATCAACAAATGACCTTTGACGTGTTAAAGAAGAAGATCATTCAAGCACCAGTTCTGGAGTTACTGAACTTGTAGTGGCCCTATGAAGTGGAGACAAATGCGAGTGGATATTTTGTGGGAGCGATATTGAGGCAGAGAGGAAGTCCTATATGCTACCATTCTAAATTATTTTGCGAGGTAGTTGTTGTTGATAGGTGGTTATGATGGATATCAACCCGATTAACACCAGAATATTCCCTACTTTTGTTGAAAACTATGGCGTATCAACTCACAAATTTTTGATTCAAAATCATTTTAGTTGGATTTTTCTTGGAAAGATGCTTCCGGTGGTATGTGGCACGACATGTAGTTCTTCACGGTTTGAAAGATATTCACATTTGAATTTGGAAACCCAGTTGGTGGGCTAAAACCCCATGGAATGGTGTCATTGCTCACATTCATTGGTTGATGGTTAGTAAAATATCTAATTTAAGATTTATTAAAGGTTATTTATTATTATTAATGGCTTTATAATCTTAAGATAGGGTACTAAATTATTTTTCCCTTGTAGGATCACACACCTCACTTTAGTATTTTAATTGTTGTAACAAGAAGTAAAGGATAGTGCAATTATAATCAACATTCAATGAATGATACACTTCGGTTGTAATGATCAAACACAATACTAAGCTCAGAAAAATATAGTATTTGGTATTCACTAGCTAATAGGAAAGTAATGCACCATTATAGAGTCATTAACTAGGGATATACACTCATGGAAAGGGTGGATCACTTATGAACTAGGCTCAGAAGGGTAGCCAATGACAATCATCGGTATTCACACATGATTCAATTTGAGTGTGATGAATTTGGGGGAAGAAATATACTCAAGATTAGAATATACTCTTGTTAGGATATTACCATACAATGGATTGATGATATTCTAGGATGAGGTTATTTATTTATTACATACAAAATGCACTAATGGAAAAATAATGGTCTTTTACAGGGTTTTTGGATTCCCTAAAGAAAACAATATATAGAGCCCATCTAAAATGGATTTCTAAACAAAAAAAATAAGTCATATAAAGAGAAAATTTGTTTGATCCCTAAGCATATGTAGTGTTCAATACATCAAGGTCGATATATAGTGTATGTCTTCGAGAATTATGGCATTTAAAGATTTCTTTTTTTTGGAACTTATATGTTTAGTAACCCACATAGTGAACTGTGCTAGGTTATTTTCCTTAGAAGAACCATCCTTTCGAAGGGAATTTTTGTGAGGAAAAAACAAAATACCATTCATTTTGGTCAAGATGAGAAGGTGAATGAATTTACTGTAGGAAAAACGCCCAACTTTAAATGTAATGCTGTAAAATTATATAGATAGAAGGCTTTTGCATTCAACATTATGTTAGCCATTGCATTCAACATTATGTTAGCCATTCTTTTTCGAATAAATAAGAATTTAGGGAAAATGTGAATAATTCCTATTATTGTTTGTGTTATATTTTTCTTGAACATTGTATCAGAATATACTTCTAAGAGATTCCAGGTATTTTTTATTATTCCATTAGTTTTTTGTTTTGTTTTATTTTTTAACATTAATCCAATATCTTGTTGCCATCCCATTTTTTTTGTCAAGTTTGTGAATGACTAACAATTTACAAAATTAGATCCTTTTGAAAAGACTAGTGATTTACACAATTATATCCTTTAGAAATAATTTTCCAAACTAAATTTCAGAACTGTAATCTGACTCGAGATTTGGCAATGATCCACATGAGATGGATCCAACAAGAAAAAGGAAAAGGAACACACGTGCCATTATATTAGTAGTTTTAATGAGATCTTATTGTGACACTTATGGAATTTATTTTCAAAGGGTCCATGGGTCTTAGAGGTTGAACCTAGGCTCTGATACCAAGTGTAGAGACCCTCTGAAGTACTCTTCTTCTTTTTTTAATATTTTTCATACTCATGGTGCCATACATACAAGGAATCTTATTAACAACATAAATTATTCATCAAGGGGTCACACAATTATAAAATAATAAACAATAGTAGATGCTCCCCTTTTGTCTTTTTCTTTTTTACATTCATCCATCGAATGATGACAACTAACATAAAGGATTATACACATATAAGTAAATCAATATACATATACCATCAATCAAGGATTTTGCAACTTTGAAACATTCCTTCAAACCTCTATAATCAAGTAATTATCGCAACCAATAACGATAAATAGAAAACTTTCTAAAATATTATTGATACCATTAGAGAAATTTTGAGGTCTAAAATTGATCTGTTTTTGTATGATTAGTTTTTCTGTGCTAATAACAATTACATATTTATAAACATGTGTTTGCTTCTTGCTTTTTGTGTTGAGGTTTACTTAGTTGTTGGTGCTTACGAAAAGGTAAATTTCCTTAAGTTGAACAAGATATTCATGAGCAAAATAGCTTCAAAAATGAACAATGAACAACAAACATGTATAGTGCAACAAACCATCAAAGAGGCACATTAACATAGTGTTTTGATGAAGGATTTCACCCCTCCTGGGCTACATCTCCTTGGTCCAACTTCCATGGCTTGGGCGTCTGATCCAGGTGGATGTTGGTGGCCACCCACCTATCTCACTTGGACCCCCATGACTGTTTCTTTCAGTTTCCGGAATTGTAGCACAATTCACTATTTTTAGCAGTTTTTTTCGGGTCCTAAACTTCTGAAGCCATTTTGAGGCCCTAAACGACTTTTTTTTGGGAAATCTGGGAGCAACATGGATCCATGAATCAAGTTTTCTCTTCCTGAAGTTGTAGTGATCGGATAGATCTTTCTAACGAGCTATTGTACGCGTCAAACATAGATCGGGTGCCAAAGTTATGACCCTGGGAAGTTGATGTACCAACTTACCCAAAATGGGGTCCACAATTTGGCGTTTCATCTTCTAGGGATAGGTTTTGGGATGTTAATGTTGCCCTCAGCGGACAAGTAGTTCCTTTCAAAACCTCCGCCTCCTCTCCTCTCCCTAATGGTCGAGCCCCCTAAAGGGTCCTCTCCTTGACAGTTTTCCATTATTTCTCAACAATAAATAGGCCTTCAAGCCTCATTGTAACATAATTCAAAGGCATGTAGCCGCCACATCTCTTCTCAGACACAAGCTACCAATCGCCCTAGCTGATTTATTTCCATTTCTGTTTGTAAGCAAATTTTCAGTGTTTTACATTAATGAAATGAAGTATTATTTCCGCTGCATATCTGTCTTTATGGTTATCTCTCTATTTTATTGCGTTCCTATTTAAATCCATATCAGTAGTATTAGAGTGGTCTGCTTTTTCTCTATTTTTCTTTGCATGTCCCCAACGAGGTTGGGATATAAGGAGTTAGGACTTGAATTTGTTGAGCCTTTGCAAGACTAGTCTCACGAATCCCGACGGCCTCCCATGGCGAATGAAAAGAAAGATGAGGGGGCAGGAGATCCTATCAAAATCTTGCTCAAAGAAGCCCTCGAGCGACAAAGGAACGCGATGATGGACAACTTTTCCCAGATCCTTCAACGACTACCCAGAGGCGACGCATTGGCTTCCAACAGCTACTCTGGAAATGCCACACCCTTTAAGGTACAAGTTAATTTTGAAATCCCCATCTTCGAGGGTCAAATAGACACAGATGTCGTAGATAAATGGTTAAATCTGCTAGAATGGTATTTTTCTATTCATGAATTTTCGAGTTGGGAAAAGATTATTTTCGCTCTTCTCAAAGCAACCCCCCATGTCAAGGACTGGTGGGAAACCTACTACGAGCAACATGATGAAAATATGGGCTCACTGTTTTCAGTCGCACCCACTTGGAATTCATTTCGAGATGCCATCAAGGAGCAGTACTACCCTATCAAAAGCTATGAGGACAAATACATAAAGTGGACCACCCTGCGGCAGGGAAGAGACTAAGATGCGCCAGAGTTCACAAACATTTTTCATACCCTTCACACACAGTTGGGTATCAAGGATTCTGAGTTGCATTTAGTACTCAAATATTGTGGCTGCCTACATAGGTACATCGAGGAAGAAATGGAGTTCTTGAACATTTCCTTGCTCGGCACGGTGTACCGATACACTGTCAAAATCGAGCAGAAGTTTAAACAGAAGAAGCGAGACTTTGGATCTGCAAATCTGAAGACCAAAGGACAAAGCTAAGACGGGGTGGCACAAGACAACCCGTCGAAGCCACAAGAAAATAAAAACACCACAAAGTCAAAGAAGGACACGGGAAAGTGGTGTGAGTTCCATAAGAGCCCCACTCACAACACAAGTGAGTGTCAGACCAAGCAGTCGCTGATGGTCGAGTTGAAGGCTTCTGAATCAGATGCATGTTCCGACCCTGAGTCAGAACCCGACAAGGGGAATGGAAAAGGGAAGCAGATCATTAATGTGGAGCCTAGCGCCACTGTTGCCACCGCCAAGATCCAAAAGAATGAGCCCGAAGATCCAGAGGAGGGGGAGCATCTTTTCCACTCACAAATGTGGGTGAAGGGTTTGCCACTGCAATTCATTGTTGACAATGGGAGCCAAAAGAACCTCATTTCAGCAGAGGTCGTGAAGTGGTTGGGCCTACCAACTACACCACACCTGCAACCATATAGTATCAGGTGGCTTCACCAAGGACGAGATCTCCGAGTTCACCAGCAGTGCCACCTTCCTTACAGCATCAAACCCTTCACAAATGAGGTATTGTGTGATGTTACACCTCTGGATGTTTGTGATGTACTATTAGGCCAACCATTTTATGGAGGCAACATGTTGTGTATGAGTCAAGGCCTCATGCTATCATTATTTCTTTGTGTAATTCATTATACAGGATACCAAAGGTAGCCCCACCTACTGCCACCTCTTTGATCATTGCCAAGAAAGGCAACAAGCACATCTCCCAAACTAGGAAATTCATTTTTTGTCTGGTTGATTCCCAAAGTAAGGGGAAGATCGTCACCACATCCATGACCCCCGTGAAGGGTTCCTCCATGCAGCAACAGCAGCAAAGGTATACGGTCATGATAGAACACAGGAACAACTTCTCCTCACCCACAGGGGTACCACACAAGCTTCAGGTGGGCAACAAAGTATGGTTGCATCTACAAAAAGAATGCCTCACAAGGGTCCATCAGAAGCTCAGACCACTTCGACATGGATCTCACACCAGTACCAAGGCTACGGGAAACAATTATTTGGAGCATAACATTCCCCCATTCCTTCGATTGCACCGAGTGTTCAATGTGTACCGCCCTCGACCATGCTTCCCACCATTACTGGACACATCCGAGATTGCAGAACAGCTCACCAGGGACCAAGTTCAGCAGATGGAGGAACTCAAATCAATGGGGACCACTGCTTCCTAAGGGAGGAGGAATGATCCAGGTTGATGTTGGTGGCCACCCACATATCTCACTTGGACCCCCATGACTGTCTCTTTTAGCTTTTCAGTTTCCAAAATTGTAGCACAATTTACTATTTTTAGTAGTTTTTCGAGTCCTGAACTTCTAGAGCCGTTTTGAGGCCCTAAACGACGTTTTTTGGGAAATTTGGGAGCAACATGGGTCCATGTTCCTCTTCCCAAAGTTGTAGTGCTCAAATAGATCTTTTTAACGAGCTATTGTACGCATCAAACGAAGATCAGGTACCAAAGTTACGACCCCAAGAAGTTGATGTACCAACTTACCCAAAATGGGGCCCACAATTTGGCGTTTCATCTTCTAGGGTTAGGTTTTGGATCTTAAGGGTTTTCCATTGTTTCTCAACAATAAATAGGCCTTCGAGCCTCGTTGTAACACAACTCAGAGGCATGTAGCCGCCACATCTCCTCTCAGAGATAAGCTACCATCACCCTAGCTGGTTTGTTTCCATTTCTGTTTGTAAACATATTTTCAGTATTTTACATTAATGAAATGAAGTATTATTTCCACTGCATATCTGTCTTTATGGTTATCTGTGTATTTTATTGTGTTCCTGTTTAAATCCGAATCAGCATCTGTATTAGCTCAATGTGGAAAAAATGTTGTTTACAAAGCTGTATGGCTCTTGATACCTGCACCCATGTGTTCAAAAGGTCCAAATTAGCCAAGAACACTTATTTCTGATCTCAGTTTGGTCGAAAATTGAGCAAGTTATGCTTCATTCAATTTTTCCTAGGAAACCCCGCTAAATCTGGAGAGACTATAGTTACGTCTGCCAAAACTAGTAGTTTCCACCTATTTTGGAGCACCACCAAATCTGCCGCCAACTTAATCCAAATTTAAAGCGCGCTTAATTAAAGCTTTAAACAGAATTAGTTTTAAAAAAAATTGATTAGCGCTAAGCGCTATCTGTTGCTGGCCCTCGGTCGCGTACTTGAGGTCGCATGGGGTGGGGGCTGGCCCGCTGGACTAGCTCCCACCACCCCACCATTGGACTTTAACTGCGATTTAAATAGGTGTACGAGGCTATCTTTTTCAATTTCGCCTTAGTGGTTCGTTGGTAAGGCGTAGACTTCGGGTGAGGGAGGTTACAAGTTCAAAACCCGCCTCTGCCTAACCCATATGCTTTTACCATAATAATTATAGGCCATATGTAATTCGAAACTTAAACTTATGGTTCAAACTTCACCATAATATACATCTACCATATGAAGTTTGAATTTTGGCATAAAGTTTGGGTTTAATGAATGTAGATTTAATGTTTAATATATATATAAATAAAAACAAATTCAATTTCCACCTTGGAGCCAACTAGGCAATTTCCCCTTCACACAACCACACTAGTGATTCTGGAGGTGACACTTGTCACATCCCCATTGGGTGAAAAATGAAGAAGATTCTCATTGTTGACTGGACTGCTGACTGGATTGCCATGTCATCATTCTGTCCCATTCTGCAGTTTTTTTAACTGTTTAGGAAAACTAACAACAAGCCTTTTCTCCTTCATCCAAACTCTATTTCCAATGAAACGAATTACGTTGCTATCGTCTTGATGAGACAGACGCATTCGTATAGTTTTCGAGCCAATATGAGAACTTTTATTTTTGAGCTAAATACTCAGCACCTGATAAAAAATGGGCCTCAAAACAAAAACGTACAACCAAAATCAAATTTATAAGAACCAACGAGATTCAAGATGATGATGTCAACCATGGTAGATGATTCAACTATTTTTGGAGTAAAAAGGTAAAAATATTAAAAAAAAAACTATTTTTTCAACTTAACTCCTTACAGTTTTACTCAAATTTCAAGTGGGAGCATTAGTTGGATGTGAAATTTAACTCCTCATCTGAGGAGCACCCATGTTTCATACTTTCGATGGACCCTGCTACATGAAAATGAGAAGTACATGAAAAACATGTTTGCAATCACATTTTTCATGTATTTCTCATTTTTCATGTAGCAAGGTCCATCAAAAGTATGTAACATGGGTACTCATTGGATAAAGAATTAAATTTTTCATCCAATGAGTGTTCCCGCTCGAAATTTGAGTAAAATCGTAGGGAAATAAGTTGAAAATACGAGTTGAAAATATAATTTTTTTTTCCCCTCTAAAATTTGATGATGTAATCTAATATTATTTTATTATTTCTCCTATTATTTTATAATATTCCTTAGGAGGCCCATTTTAGACTTCAAAATATCTCTAATGCATGCACCAAGGGAATTAAACTTGAAACTTAAATCCATTGATTTCTCGCGCTCTCTTGATGTAGTCCTCCTGAATGTGTGGATTTTTTATGTCCCAACCAAGCGTCGCCCACAAATCGATTGACCTCCCATCCTTTCCTTAGGCACTTTTCTTCCTCGCGAGCCTCATAGCTATGATGGGGTTGCATGGAAGACAAAATCACTACTGAGTGGAGGAAATCACACATGCTTAAGTGTTTCCCACTCATAGAGCCTCCAATTCCACCAAACTCAACATATATATCAATATTCACTCTAAGTACACAAAGGTATTATATTGAACACTTGCAATAACTAGTTTAGTGTGTTTACCCTCTTTCCTCTTGTATTTTAAAATAATCAGTTGCTATTCTTATTCATAATTGATTTTGATTCTTAAATTGATTAATAATAGCTATTAGACATTGATAATGTCATTTTCATTAAATAATTTTATACGCAAGATCATTCCCATACATTAATCTATTATGCATGAAGTAATTCTCAATCAACTTAGATTTTAACACAAAAATAAGAATTAAAAAATAAATTATATTTCTATTCCGATGCATAATTTACTTTTACCTTGTAAACTACAAAGTGATGATTAACATCCACTAAGAGTGAATATGGTCTCTTGGACCTTTCTAGGGCATAAAGTGCTTACTCATAATTCTTTAGAATTTAATTTCTATGCTCGAAAAGCATTAAGAGAAGCATTTCAAGATCAATATAGTTTTGTTGAGTTAAATGGTTGATAAGGTTGGTAGTATCAAAAATATTTTGAAATTTAGATCCATTCTAAGTATGAGCAAGACAATCTAAGAGAACTTAATATTTTTCATATTCAAGCCTCTCAGTGTTACAAAGGTCACAAACTCTTTCCTCACAAAGTGTTTTTCAAATTTACTAGTTACACCTAGTTTGACTATGGAGATCAAGAGAATTTGTTTGTTTTCTTTAATGTTTATTTTATTCTTTACACTACTCAAACCAAAGTCCAGATACTTCTAGTTTTTTATATATAGGTCGATCACCTCCTTAATATAATATTTTAGTTTCATTTTACCCTCTAACTCTTTATCACCCCACTATTTAATAATAATTAAATTTTGATGCAACAATATCTTAAATAATGATATGTTTATTGTGCAAAATGATCTCCTCCTTTATCTCCCATGGACCTAGCCAAGGTTGTTTATCGCCACTTGAGTTGAAGTTTGTTTTGGCTAAAGTTACAAACAATCTCATAAAACCTCTTGTCTTCCATGTTATTTAACATCTTCTTATACATAAGATATTGATATCATGACTTAAATGGGAGAAAGATATGCTTTGATGAAGAGGATATGATATATGGATTCTGTATTTCCTTAAATCTCAACATAAACAAAATAAGTTACTATAACAATAATTGAAATTGTTGTAAATTATAACAATCACAAAAAATGGTATTATGTCATTCAATAGTTTTATAGATCCGACACTCTAAAATGGTGTCATCTCCTAGACTTACTATAATAAGTCAATCTAGATAGAATAGTTGCTATAATATCAAAATATAACTAAAATGTAGGTTAATAATAATATCAACCATTGATTATTATTAACATCATTATATAGTTTTATATGAGAATTTTTTGTTGTTGCATAATTTATTACTCGTTAGGTAATCATTGATCAAATTAACTTTAAATAAATAAAAAACAATAAAAATTATTGATAGACATAAATTATGTTGCTATAATCTCTATTTTATAATTGGTTTTGATTGTGATATCAAAATATAACTAAAATGTAGGTTAATAATAGTATCAACCATTGATTATTATTAATATTATTATGTAACTTTTTTATATGTGAATTTTTTGCATCATTTACTATTTGTTATGTAATCTTTGATCAACTTAACTTTAAATTAATATAAAACAATAAAAAATACTAATAGCCATAAATTATGTTGTTATAATCTATATTTTGTAATTGGTTTTGATTGTTAAAAGAATATATTTAATATGAGCCTAATATAAAATTATGAGTCTTTAATATGAGCCTTAACATAATATGAATCTTTGAATTTAGGATTCTGTGATCTACATCAAGTTTTTGAGACATGTTTTCGGCGATAATCACATCGAAAATTGGCAAATGAATTTTTGATGTCCTTATGCCGAAAACATGTCTAAAAAAATATGAATCTTAAATAAAATTCCCTCTTGCCAATTATAAAATGCTATCGACCTCCTAATATAATAAAATATGGTAATCAACAAAAAATTTTTACTAATAACAATACCTAAAATTAAAATTGGTATGATAACAAGCATATCACTATTATAATTTTATAATTAAATAAATTTTATGGATACTTTGCCAATCTTCTACTAGAATAGTAACTCAACACATAGTGTAGTATTTACTATATCAAATTATAATTAAATTGGTTAATAATACTAACATATAGAATATTATTGTTATAAAATAATATTAATCATTATTTTAATGCAAACAATAAGTATTATTAGAATCTAAGTGAGTCCAAGATTAAGATGTCAAAGACTTGTTTGTGCAAGTTTATATAATTTTGTTTTATATCATTTATCATAATAATTGTATCTTTGTGCAAGTTTATATAAATTTGTTTTATATAGTTTATCATGATAATTTTATATTAAAAAAATGGTTATATTGTAGATCAAATGATGGATAATAATATGGAGTCCCCAAGAATGAGAAGATCTTGAATATATAGGTCTTGTAGAAGGTCATAGACCTCTCTTGATCAACTAGGTGAAAAATCAACCCTCAATACTTATTTAATTATTAAATAATTAAATTAAATTAATTAATTAGTTGCTTAGTTATTTAATAATAATTTATTAATTTATAAATTACTTAATAATAATTAGGAAATTATTATTAATAGTTAATAATAATTATTCTTTATCATAATAATTATTAGTAAATTACAAATATTACTAATTAATTGAAAAATGAATAATAATAATTAACAATAACTTCTTATTATTCATTAAGACATGAAATATTTTCTTCTACAAGTTTATATAAATTTGTGTTACATAGTTTATTATGATAATTTTATGAGAAAAATAAGGAATATATCTATTCAAAGTAGTGAAATAAGTAATTTTCTAAATCCTCATTTTGGAAAAACTCAATCTAATTAAAGTAAAAATATTCTAGATCCACGGTATAATTCCAATTTTAATGAAATATGTGAAATTACCTTTTTACATTTACTTAATAAAGTTAGTATCAATTATTAAATAACAAAATTTATGGATTGCTTGCAATTTAATTGGTTATTGCCTTGATATGAAATATTATATGAAGTATGTGATTCAAGGTTCAAATCCCCTCTTGTGAGCAATGTGTGATTTTCCTAGGGGTTATAGTGGTAGATGTGGAATCAACACCATCCATGTCATGAGAGTATGAGCCTGACATAGTTGTTGATTCCTTTAGTATAATAATAATAAAATAAAATAAAATGGATCATGAGAATGTGAAGAGTTTGATTTTATTTAGGTATGAGAATATGGAGAGTTTGATTTTATTTAGGTGATCATGGGTGCTCTCATGTCAAATGGCATGGACCATGTACGAGAATGCGGAGAGTTTGATTTGATTTAGGTGATCATGGGTGTTCTCATGTCAAATGGCATGGACCATGGGTATGTGGGGAGTTTGATCTAGTTCAGGTGATCATCAACACTCTTGCTAGGAATGAGCTCTCTCTTTTTTAATCATAAATCTTAATTTTGTGGTCAACAATGAAAGATGTAAGCACATTCTCATCTATCCTCTACATCAACACATGGAATTTTCAATATTAACTTCATTGCATTCTAAATCCATGTATTTATTATCACTGGGTGTGTTCAATTTTTCACATTTATGTAATATAATTATAAAATGATTGTGCTAGTTACCAAAATAGAAAATGGAATATATGATGAGTGCATAGGGTGTTCTATCCAGTTCAAATGATTCATTGTGCCTACATCATCAAATGGCAATGATTCCTTGTGCTTTCATCGTCAAATGGCATGGATCTATCTATTTTTTTATCTTCATTTTGTGGTCAACAATGAAAGATTTAATCACATTCTCATCTATCCTCTACATCAACATATGGAATTTCCAATATGCCTACATCAAATGGCAATTATTCCTTATGCTTTATCTAATACATTTTCAATATGAACTTTATCATCATTTTGTGGTCAACAATGAAAGATTTAATCACATTCTCATCTATCCTCTACATCAACATATGGAATTTCCAATATGCCTACATCAAATGGCAATTATTCCTTGTGCTTTATCTAATACATTTTCAATATGAACTTCATTGCATTCTAAATCGACCTATTTATTATCAATGAACGTGTTCATTTTTTCACATTTATCTAATACAATTATAAAATGATTGTGATAATTACCCAAAATGTGGTTTACATATTCAACTCCTCCCCATGAGGTTTTGATCTTGAGACCTTGTGGGAACTAAACCCCACATAAACCAATTGGTTTACACCTCATAGGTAGTTTAGCCTACAAAATTATTTTTACATTTATCTATTATGATAGAACCACACCATGCATCAAATGAGGACCTAACATAAGATACAAAGCCATTATCCATTAATTTTACCTTTATTTAAATTAAAATTTGATTAGAATTTTTCTGCTTATAAAAATTTATTAATTATTATTATTTAAATTAATTTTAAAATTTAAAATATTTACAATGGCACTGTCTAACTGATAGATGAAATGGTATTTTTCATAGAAATCTAGTGATACAATTTCAAACAAGATTGTGATCTTTTTTGTTTAAAATATATTTTTGAAAGAATAAATGAATTTAACAACATCAAAAAACCCCAAAACACTCACTGTGCTTTCTTGTCATTTAAAATATATTTTTGAATGTATAAATAAATTCAACATCATGAAAAACTCAAATTCTATATATTAAATAACTTAAACTTAATTAAAAAAAAATCTATTAAATTTTAATTAATATTAAATGAAGAAAAAAATAAATAAATAAATCCTTATATTTATTTTATCTATTAATTAGACTACACTATTTAAAATTAAGATTCAACCATCTATACCGATTTCAAACATCTACGGAACTTTTATTTTCTTTACCAACCTCTTGGAATTTATGATGGGTTTGAAAACAGTGTCTTTTCTTTACCATCCTATTGGAATATATGATGGGTTTGAACACTTCATCTCACCGCACGTGTGTACAAGTATGATAAGTCTTTAAAGTAGATTTTCCGATCCGATTAAGGTTTGAATTGTTAATTTTTTTATTTTTTTTACAATATGGTAAATTTACGTGTATGTAATAAGTTTATTCGTATATATTTTAAATGGTTTAAGGTTATTTTAAATGACATATGGTATATTAAAAAAATATTTATATGTAACTAAATAATAAATAATTTATTAAATGGCATATTTGCTTGAACACGTGTCTTATAAATTATAAAGAGATAAAAAAAATTGTTATGGATAAGTTACACAAGTGTATTTGGAATAAAGACCCAGAGAAAGAAAAAATATTATATTGAAGTGTTTAATCTCACTCATAATTATGAAAAAAACCTGCATGGAGGTTAATATTTCTGGGAGAGCCAAAATTCTTATTGCTCAGTTAAGGACTAATTCTCATCAACTCCGTTGTGAAACAGGGCATTGGAAAAAGCCAAAAGTGTGGGAGGAAAGAGTGTATTTTTTGTTTTTTCCGCAAAAATGGAAACAAAAAAGCATTTCATTATAAAATGCGAGGCCTTTGGAAAAAGCCAAAAGTGTGGGAGGAAAGAATGTATTTTTTGTTTTTCCGCAAAAATGGAAATAGAAAAGCATTTCATTTTAAAATGTGAGGCCTTCAAATACAACAGGGAAAGTTATGCAGATATTCTGGCAGCTCTCTTGAGATAATTTATTTAGCGAGGGATTTATTGAGAGGTTAAGAGTATTTATTGTGAGGCTTCACAAGAAAAAGACCGAATACATCAACCAAATGAAAAAACAATACATCCTATAAACTATATTTAACTTCATAAACACTAAAATAATTTTCTTCCTTTCTATACTATATTTATACTATATTTAACCTGGTAAACACTAAAATAAGTACTAAGTCCATTTTTCTTATGCCCCACTGGTTTGTCTATGAGATGCATATATAGAATTTGCCAAGATAGAAATGGCATCTTTGGGTGGCTTTGAAACTTTGTGGCGAAAAATAAAGGATTTAGAACGCTTAAAAGTTATTTTTGTGTTGATTCGAAAATAAGCCTCATAAGAAAGCTCCACCCTCAAAAGCATGTGTTAGTGTGTTGCCACGTGGTTTATTAGACATTGTGTTCCACATGAACTCTATATGTGTATTGCCACGTGTTTCATTAAATCATTATGTACCACATGAACTATCGTGTTTCATTAAATCATTATGTGCCACATGAACTATATAAATGTATTGCCACGTGGCTTATGAGGTCATTGTATATGGATTTTTATGGACTTTCCACATTATGATTGGATTTTTTCAATACATGAAAATAAGCTTATTAGCCTTATTTTAATTGAAGTTCTTTTTAATAGGAAAGAAATTTATATTTTACGATCCTTTAGGATTCTTTTAATAATGGAAAAAATAATAAAATTAAAATAAATATGATAATAATAATTATTATATAGTATATATTTTAACATGAGATTTAATATGTAAAATAGATTTTATTACTAACCATGAATTATAGTTATGTTTTACAATTCCAATTATAATTTTTTTAACGCATATTTTTTATATTTATAATTTTATATTTAAGTTTTGATTACAAGTAACTTAAACAAATCCATTATTATTTGGAAAATGACATTTTGGATTTTAATATTTTTGTTTACTTTTTGAGTTTTATTAAAAGATGTTAAATATATTTCTTAGAATTGAATTAGGTATATAGAAAAATAGATTGTGCTTTCAACGATTCGAACTACTAACCTAAATCAAAATATTTTCATTAATCAAAAAGTCATTGGGATGATGAAGCTTTATTAAAAGGGGTCAAACATATCCCTTGGAATTGAACTACGTAAATAAAAAAACAAATTGTCCTTCCAACCATCCAAGCTACTAACTCAAACCATAATATTCTCATTAATCAAAAAGCCACCTAGATTGTGAAGCCTTATAAAAAGGGGCCAAACATATCACTTGAAATGGAACCAGGTAAATGGACAATAATATTAGAATATGCTCTTTACAAGTGCACTGATTTAATCATTCACCCTTTAGAGTTGTTGTCTCTATTTTATCAATATATCCATGGCAGAGGACCACTCAACTACTAGTTGAGAGTGTTGTTGTTGGATATGGGCCATAATATCCTATAGATTAGAGATTTAAGTGGTAAGCAATACCTTGTCTTCTTCTTGACCACCTAGCCCCATGTCATCATTCCTAGTTGTATGATTCCATGCCCCACACACAACATTAAACCTACTAACAAACTTTATGAAGCTCGTGTTCACAAAGAGGTTGTCTAGAGGATTAAGTTGAACAATAGGAGCATCTAACATAAATGGCCTAGCTCCCCAAAATTTGAAGAGGGAATTGGGGCAAAGGCATCCACGAAACTTGACAAAGTGGGATATTTAAGTTGCAGAGGGATCATCATAATGCAATGCTCACTTGAGGTTTTCTAGATACATTGGGTGTGAACCCATATTCTTGAAGTGAGGTAAGGAAGGAATTGGTGAGCCTATGTATTCTTTTGTATGTAAGAGCATCATGTTAATTCTCCATAAAGACCACTATACCACCAGGTGGTGTATGCTTGTGAGTTCCAAGTGGTTCTTGTGACTACTGTTAATCATTTCCAACTGATGGGATCATACTAATGTTATATGCCCCATGATCAGGGGATTGGGATGTGGAACTCCCTCTTATTAATTTGAATTGTGTCTTTTCCTAATGGCTAGGTTTGCTAGAGCATCAACCCTATGATATTTTTGTGGTAGGACATGGAGGCTTGAAATTACAAGATGGATTCAAGAACTAAATGGATCCTTTTAAAATATCAAACTTAGTATAGACTCTAAAGGGAAGGTGCTTGAGTGTAGATGATTGATGAGGATAAGGGTTGGATCTCTCAAAATAATCAATTATTTGATACTCAGGGCTAATGCTTGTTTGATTTGTTGTAGCATTGCATACACCTTAGCTTGGTTGTTTGTGGCTTTTCCTAGGCTAATAATTTAGTCCCTCTTAGGTGCACTAACACCACCACAAATCACCCCGCTCCTCCCACCCTAGCCTCACCCAAGGCACCTACCATATGTGCTTAAACATGTTTTTAGCCTTAAATAGTAACAAATGGTATACATATATACACGATGCAAAACAATGACAAGAAAAAGAACAATCATAAAAAATTCAAGACTTTTGTCTTGATTTGAATTTAGTTTTCAGGAATGCCTTTCAAAATACCAAAAACAATATTTAAGTAGCCATGACATGGAGAAAAAATAATGGGCATGGTTTTGAACCTCCAAAATCATATTAGATATTTTCATCATGCTAAAAATACTATAGCTAAATAGTCAAGTAAATAATAGTTTTAGTTTCATTTCATTTGTTAATATAGTTGTATAACCAAACAACTAATAAGTTCAATTTTTTTCTATTTGCTAATAAGTTCAATTTTGTTATATTTGCAAATATGATTTGATAATTAACTTACAATCAATAGATCCACTTTTCTTTTCTTTTTCTTTTTTTAAGTTGAAGGGTGCAGAGGGAGAGAAACTATTCAAAATATCATAAAAATATGTTTATTTTATGTTGAGGTTCTTATACACATTCAATAATTTTAAGTAGGCAATCACTATTTGAATTTGGATATCATATTTATATAGCTTACATTTTGAAAGTTTCCATTCATTGTGTATTTTTATTTGATTTTTTTTTACAGATGGTATAATGATCTGATGCTTACGTGTGCCATCTTTTCAAGCCTTTTGTTATGACAATTTAGCTTGTAATGGTGTTTTTTATTATTAAAATATGCTTTTGTAGGCTAGGAGACTTTTGCTCCAAAATTTATTGACAACTAATACACATTGATGCAAATTTCTCTTCTCAATGCAAAAATGGTTATAATTTTTTAGCAATTGTTTTCCTATTTTATGATATAGAAACTTGGAAATACAAAAATTATATATACTTTACAAGATATTATGTTCTTGGGTTTCAATGGGTAGTTATATGTTGAAGCATTGTGAATCTCAATTTATATTATGCAAATTCATTATTAACATTCAATGTGATGATAATCTATTCCATGGTTTGTTGTGCTCCCCGTTAATGGCGGTGTAGAAGGATGATCCAACACTCCCCGTGTGTTTCGTGGCATGTGCTTAAATCTAGCGATATGTCCGTTTACTAACACCTGCGGATTTTGGAATAACGGCAATCATGACTCCGACAAGTGGTATCAGAGCCAAAGGTCTCGAGTTTGAAACACACTTGGCTCGCGTTGGGGGGGGGAGGGGGGGGGAGATGGTTGTGCTCCCTGTTAATGGAGGTGTAGAAGGATGATCCAACGCTCCTCGTATTTTTCGTGGCATGTGCTTAAATCTAGTGATATGTCTGTTTACTAACACCTGCAGGTTTTGGTGTAACGACAATCATGACTCCAACATGGTTATCCACAATGCTTTTGTTATATAGGATATAGAAAGTTATTTTTATCAAAACAATCCAAAGTGACCTTTTGTTTTCATGTTAAACTTTTTGGAAACAATTCAATATAGAATTTTTGGAAACAATTCAATATAGTTTTTAGTCTAACTTGTCTCTCTATTAGACAAGCATGTCTAAGTATTATACGCTTCCTAAATATCTTCTAGCCATCATCAACCTCTTGTAGAACACTTGGTTTCCATAAATTTAAGCAACAAGTGCAAAGACTATTAAGATGGATTGTAATATTATTACTCAAACCATTTTTCTTTAATCTATTTCTCGAGACCTTCAAGCCCATCATGCTTATATAGTCAAGACAACAAAAATACAAAAAGGAACCTAAAGTTTGTGCCCTATGATATCAAGTACAATGATTACACTTGTTCTCAAGATCTAATCTTAACCTAGTAAGTTTGATAGAACTAAATTGAAATACAATGGAAAGAGCCTATTCCATAGCCCAAGATCATAAATTATGCTTAATTTCCTAATGAATGTCCCAGACAACTCATAATACAGAAGGTCATTTAGACCTGAATAGAAGTCAAAGATAACAAGTCCCAATTCCCAACTAAGAGAGTCCCATATCCTATGCTAGAAGTGTTTATATTGGTGATATCAATATTTCTCTCTAGAATGCATTTATCAAGATTGTCATTCATATAAATGATGTAGTCAATATCGCACTAGTTCCCCTCCTTATATCCCCCTTGTCATGCAATCAATATCACACTAGTTCTCCTTTTACCTTAATGTTATCTACAATCCAGTTTACAATTTTTTTCTTATTTTTTTGTGATTGTCATGCAATCAATATAACACTAGTTCTCCTTTTGCCTCAATGTTGTCTACAATCCAAGTTAAAATATTTTTTCCTATTATTTTGCAATTTAGACATTTGTTAATTGTTTGTTGTCCCAAACAAATTTCTTGAAAATCTACATTATAACTTGTCCAACTATAAACTTTATATATATGAATTATGGATTAAACAAAGGACCTAAATTGCTTAAATCTTTAGGAAAATTTGAATTGAAACGAATTTCTAGCCGGAATCCGACGAAAAAAATTGTGATCAAATATTGATTTGTGTTGTTTAAACTAGTTTTCTTATTACATATATGGATTCAACACCCTCAAAAACCCCTGAGGCACTTTGATTGTGAAGAGTTCACCCATCAAACTTGTGATTTCAATGAATCCCTGTCGGATTCTAGACAAATTAAATTGGAAAATACACTGGAAAACTTTTCGAAAAGTCTCACTTATAAACAACTCGATTGAGAAATGAGTTGTCTATAAGTGAGTTTTTTAGGAGTTTTTGGCGGATTTCTGGTCGGAATCCAACAAAAAAATCGTGATCAAATATTGATTTCTATTGTTTAAACTAGTTTTTTGACTGCATATATGGATTCAACACCCTCAAAAACCACTGAGGCACTTCGATTGTGAAGAGTTCACCCATCAAACTTGTGATTTCAATCAATCCCTGTCAGATTCTAGACACGTTGAATCGGAAAAGAAACCAGATTTTTTTTCAAAAAGACTCAACTATAGACAACTCGATGGAGAAAGGAGATGTCTATAAGTGAGAGTTTTTGGATTTTTGGCAGATTTATGGCCGAAATCCAGCGAAAAAAATTGTGACAAAATATTGATTTCTATTGTTTAAATTGGTTTTTTTACTGCATATATGAATTCAACACCCTCAAAAACCCTTTAGGCACTTTAATTGTGAAGAGTTAACCCATCAAACTTGTGATTTCATTGAATCCTTGCCAGATTCTAGACAAATTAAATCGAAAAATAAACTATCTTCTTTTTTCCAAAAAGTGTCACTTATAAATAACACGATTGAGAAAGGATTTGTCTATAAGTGATGCTTTTTGGAGTTTCTAGTGGATTTATCGTCAGAATCCAACAAAATTTTTATCATCAAATATTGATTTATGTTGCTTAAATTGGGCTTTTGACTCCATATATGAATTTAGCACCCTCAAAAACCCCCAAGGCACTTCGATTTTGAAGAGGTCACCCATCAAACTTGTGATTTCAATGAATCTTTGTTAGATTCCAGACAAATTAAATTGGAAAATAAACTAGAAAACTTTTCAAAAAGTCTCACTTATAGACAACTCAATTGAGAAAGGAGTTATCTATAAGTGAGAATTTTTGGAGTTTCTAGCGAATTCTATACCGTAATCCGACGAAAAAACTTGTCATCAAATATTGATTTATGTTGTTTAAACTGGTTTTTTCACTGCATATATGGATCCAACACCCTAAAAAACCCTTGAGGTACTTCAATTGTGAAAATTTCACCCATCAAACTTGTGATTTCAATGAATCCCTACCAAATTCTAGACAAATTAAATCAGAAAATAAACCGGAAAACTTTTCAAAAAGTCTCACTTATAGACAACTCTATTGAGACAGGAATTGTCTATAAGCAAGGCTTTTTAGAGTTTATGGCGGATTTCTAGCTGGAATCCAGCGAAAAAAATTGTGATCAAATATTGATTTATGTTGCTTAAGCTAGTTTTTTGACTACATATATGGATTGTTTACTAATTCTAATGAGTAGTTTTCAAGTGCGATTTTTTGGAGTTTCTCAAGGATTTCTGGTTGGAATCCAGGGATAAAATTTGTAACCAAATGTTGATTTGTGTTTTTTAAACTGGTTTTTTCACTGAATATATGGATTCACACTCTCAAAAACCTCTGGGGCACTTCAATTGTAAAAAGTTCACCTATTAAACTTGCGATTTCAATGAATCTCTATCGGATTTTAGACAAATTAGTCCAAAAAACAAACAAGAAAAATTTCCAAAAAGTAGCACTTATGGTCCATCACACCTTGAGAAAGTAGAGAGAGAAGAGTTCACATATCACCATAGTTTTGTTGACTTAACAAGTGAAGGAGATTGACAGTATGACAACTTTTTTGAAAATTAAAATAGATATGAATAAGAGCAAGACAATCCAAAAGAAAATACTTCTTATTTTCAACCCAAAAAATTTAACATGCAAAATATTTTTCATAAAAAAATACCAACCACCCATCATTATTCATGGTCATGCTTTACAAGTACATTGACAAGTATCTTAATGCATGACTTCCTTGCTTAAAATTTGATTACATGGAACCTAAATAAATCTGCTCTCACTTGGAAACTGGGGCCTTCAATTCTAACATATTTACTTACTTTTTTAGCTTTATCAAAAAGCTAAACATTTCTTTTGGAATTGGACCGGGTAAATGGAAAACCAAACTGCGCTCCAAACCACTAAAACTACTTAACCGAATTTACTAGAGTTAATAACCTGAATCCAAATATTTTCACTAAAAAAACCACTCAGACTTCACTAGAGTTACTAACCTGAATACCAATATTTTCATTAAAAAAAACCATCCACACTGTAAAACCTTATCAAAAAGTTCAAACATATCCGGTAAAATTGAACCAGAAAAACAAACTTTACTCTCAACCTTCTAACAAAAACCCAATATTCTCATTAATCAGAAAGCCATCCAGACTGTGGACGACCAAAGATGTCGTTGTATCTAACATCATATGACCCTGAGGCGTACTGTTTAAATTGCCCCAGATTAGGGTAAGCCGCCCTACAACCTTCCCTGCCCTCCTCACAATTTCCTTCCCCAGGGCTGCCAAAGATAAATTTCCGCAGCTTCGACAGCTTACCCTTCGCCGGGGTCTTCTTCTCAGTCCTGTGCTTGGACGCCTCCACCAATTTTTGCTTCAACTTATCCTGCCCCATACAACCTACCTAGGGCGACGTCGTTTCCTGGGATTCGAACCCGACACCATTGTCCGGGATTACAGAGCTCCAACGCCCTCTTGCAGGGCGATGCCTGGTGAAATAATCTAGTCTCTTCAAGTCTCTGCCGGGGCTGAAGGTAGCCACAGTCAAGACTGCAATAGGCGGTCTGATGAGAACCGAAGATTTCGCGGGCATCTGTTGTTCGGACTCGCGGCCATTTCACCGGATTGATTGATTGTTTGATTTTAATTTCACCAGATTGATTGATTGTCTGATTTTGATGAAGTTCGCTAGGCTGAACAGCTTAAGGGATGAAGAAAATAAGCCCCAACTTATTTTCATATTTTTATATTTTTTTTGAGGCCCACTCTTTTGTTATGGATTTTGGATATTGATTTTGTTATAGATGTTGATTTTGCTTGGTTAGCAATCTGGTTTATCTTTTTCAGCACGAAAAAAAAAAGCTATATAGTTATATTATATTCATCCAAAAAATAGAAATTTACAGCACTATAAATATGTGGGCATCTGATCTGAAAAGAGAAGATTGGCTCAAGACCTCCTGGAGAAAGGATATATGTATCCTAGACAGATCTGTTACATAGAAGCCATGAGGAAAAAGTTGCATATTGGACATATATGTAGAATTCCAAAAAAAAAACAGTCCCATGAGCCAGTGTAATGTATGAAGAATCGACATATAATGAGACAAAAGATGGGGAGCATCATTCATACCAAATATGACCTCACAAAATAGAGAAATATGTACCCTACATGGAAAAATCCTGGATCTCGTAGGAGGTGTTGTCAACAGTGATCTGCAACCTCCATAATCCTTGTGGTGATGATAGCCCTTGCTTTGACAAAGCATCTGCTCTCCGATTTTTTCCCCTGGCGATGTGGGAGATTGAGTAGTCCTTCCTGTTGAGCCACAAAGCCTCAAGCCTGTTCAACCAGCTAGAGAGGTGAATATTTTTTATGCAATTTTTGGACAGCACATGGTCTATGGTGACTTTGGAGTCTCCAAAAATATGAAGATTTTTGAGACCAAGGAAATCAGAGAAAGAGATGAGACCGGCCAGAGCCATAATTTCAGCTTTGTTGTTGGTTCCAGGTCCTCCGTTCCAATATATATCAAAAGCTTGACCTTCAACTGGAATTATATAAACACCACAGGCACATATGTCATGCTGGGCAGCGCCATCAAAAAAAGCATAGGGATATTCATAGGCATCCATGGGCAGCTGTTTCACTCCTTGTTTGACTTTGAGGAGTCGGGGCTGATCAAGCGCTTCGTATAAATGAAGGATTGATTCGAAAACTATATTAAACGGTTCCCTTATGGAGTCGAAAATCATCCGGTTGCGCCATTTCCAGATGGCCCAGATAGTGATCAAAGGGATCCGCCTTCTCTTGCTACACATGTTGCTCCATAAATTGAAGGCCTCGTAGATGGTAGGAGCGGTGACATTAGTGAATCCAAAGTGAGCAGATAAGTGCTGCCAAATCAACAGGGATTGTGGACATTGTAGAAAAATATGAATATTATTTTCAGTGTTCGACCTGCAGAGGGGACTTATAGCAGGCCCACACCAATTTCACTTCTGAAGATTCTCCAAGGTGAGATCCCTGTTATGAAAAAACAGCCAGGCAAATATATTGATTTTTAAAGGGCATCCTGATTTCCAGAACGTAGGCGGAAAGATATGATCAGATGTATCGAATTCTGTTTGTAAAATCTGGAGATATATATGCCTTGCACGAACAACTGAAGTGTCGCCGAGACCTTTCCAAATGATGCAATCCCTGTCCATCGAACGATATAGACCACGTGATTGAAGGGAAAGGGTGATGGCGTTCCATTGGGCTGCGAGAACACTTGTCAATTGTATATCAGAAGCATATTTCCAGATTGGGATGGCATCGTCTCATTTTTTAATAACACTGGCCCAGAAGAAATATCCCCTGCTATGTAGATATCTCAGGAGATGATGGGAGATTTGGATCGATTCACCCGCACCTGAAATCTCATCAAAACCAATAATAATGCTAGATCCTGTTTGGAATTTCCAAATCAAATTTTTTCTAAAAAAAGGCTCCAATTTCTTAAAACCTATCCAAATGTATGAACCATTGGTGGACCCAATGGAGCGTTGTCTAAATCAATATGTTATGTCAAGGTCGTTCATATACTTAGCTCTGATAGATTTGCTCCAGTTGGACTCTCCCATAATCGCATTCCACATTGATTTGCATAGAAGCGCTCTTCTGAAGGAGTGTAAATCCAATATGCCCCAACCCCCCATGTTTTTTGGCGGAGACAGCTTCGAAAGCTTGCTGAGATGAAATTTAATCTTCTCTTTCTGTCCACCCCAAATGAAATTGGCTATCATTCTGTTTAAACAGTTAATAATAGCTGGTGGGATATAGAAAAGGAGGGCCCAATAAACCATGATTTGTACCAGCACGGATTGGGTAAGGATGGCGCGACCTCCAATGGATAAGCATCTATATTCCCAAGTAGAAATTTTGTTGTAGAACCGATCCAGAATCCACGACCAGTCAGCCACTCTGTAACTCACAGGTTTCAAATAGAAACCAAGATATTTGAAACCCTTCTTAATAGGAAATGCTTTGATATGGAAAATATTTGTAATAAAAGTGATAGTGTCACCATTTTCATCAGCGACATGGAAAGAAGATTTTAAATCGTTGATATGCATGCCGGTGGATTTTTGGAATCTCTTTAAGATTTCAAAGATACACAACCATGTAGATCTGCACAGAATGGCTGAAAGAAGGATATCATCGACAAAAAGTGAGTGTGACATGAAATTATGCTTGCTTAAGGGAAGAGGCTTGAATCTCTCCTGTTGAACCGCGATATTTATGTGTAAGCTAAGAGATTCCATGACAAGGACGAAGATAAGTGGATATATGGAGCAGCGCTGGCATAATCCCCTGGCCGCTTTGAAAAAAGGAGTAGGGGCACCGTTTATGAGGACAGCGAAATTTACATCCACCACACAGGCCATGATCCATCGAATACATCTGACATCTAGGCCGATCCTAGCCAGAAGGCATCTTATAAAGCCCCAGCTCACACAATCGTATGCCTTTTTTAGGTCGATTTTCAAAAGAGCCGCATCTATTTTCCTGTTGTGCATTGAATGTAAGCATTCTTGGGTGAGAGCCACCGCTTCAGAGATGTTTCTGTCTTTGAGAAAGCTGTGTTGCTCTAAGGACAGATGAAGAGATAGAGTGTTCCTGATACGAATAGCAATAATCTTAGATATGATCTTGTATAGTACATTGCATAATGAGATGGGCCGATAATCTGAAAATGTGCATGAGAGCTTCTTCTTTGGAATAAGGGCGATATATGTAGAGGAGATCTTTTGACTGATGAAGCCTTGAGTTCTCGAATCCTCGACCATCTTGAGGATATCTTCCTTGAATAATTCAAAGAAGTGGATGAAGAAGTCGATGGTCCACCCATCCGGACCGGGGCACTTATCTTTCTGGAATGTTTTCATTGTTGCCAGTAATTCTTCTTCAGAAACTTTAGCAACAAGAGCATTGTTCAGGCCTTCATCAAACATAGTGGGGTATGGGTCTATTCCCCAAAAAATATCCTCAAAATCACAGGCAGAATCCTCACTGTATGCCATTTTGAAAAATTTTACAGCCTCTCTAGAGATGGCTTCCTGTGTAGAGTGAGAATTACCGTGCGCATCCTTGATCTCCTAGATAGCATTAGTCTCCCTTCTCTTATTAGCATACCTGTGAAAGAACTTGGTATTTTGATCACCCTCCCTGAGCCATAATGCACGACTTTTGAGCCTCCACGATGCTTCTTCTTCTTCTAAAATCTTTTGTTTTCTTTTTTCTAAGATCCAAATTTGGATTCTGATGGAGGACGACATGTGAGAATTTTTAAGAAGGACAGATAAGTGTTCTAATTCCTTGCATATGTTCTTTAGCTCCTTTTTACTAGAATCCACTTTCTCCTTTTGCCATTTTCAACCTCCCTTCAAAGGGATTGCAGTCAATCAATGAAATGTTGAGTAGGTTCGTTAACCAGCTTGGGATATTGCTTCCAAGTATAATTTATAAATTTATTGAAATCTTCATCAGCGAGCCAAGTCTGATTGAACTTGAAGGGATATCCATATCTTCGTCCAACAATTTTCCATTGAAAAGTAATAGGCGGATGATCGGAAATGAAGGACGGAATGATGTTGATAGTTGGAGGCCCATATTTTTCTATCATTCGCTCATGGAAAATAAATCTGTCTATTCTCTTCGCCAGGTAGGAGCTCTTCGATCTTCCATTGTCCCAGGTAGGTCCCTGATCAACAGGCAGGACATCAATGAAATCATTTTGAATAATAGATTCCTGAATGTATCTTCCTATAGGATCAGATTTTCTGCCATTGCCCCATATTTCGTCATTACAAAGTGTGCAGTTAAAATCTCCACCAATTATCAAAGAGTCTATATCAAGTAGTTCAGAAGAAAGCAGATTATTCCAGAAGGGGAAACGATTTTTATAAGGAGCATAAATATTTAAAATGTGGAAGGGATCTGTGGATCCTCGGAAATGAGCCAGAATAAGAATGCATGCAAAGCATTGAAAAGTAGCGGCAGAAATCCACTTGGGGTCCCACAAAACAACAAGTCCACCAGACATGCCCACAGCATTTGTAGTGACCATATGCCAAGACGGTAGCATCCTCTTGAAGTATGAGATGGATTGAGAGCTTTCATGCATGGTTTCCTGAATAAGAAGCATCTTAGAATTCGAAGAGACAAAAAGATGTTTAAGGGCCAGAAATTTGTGATCAGCGCCAAGGCCCCGAATGGACAGAATGTTGATCATTTGGGAGCTTCATGAGGCCGGCAAGCTCTAAGAGGCCTATTTTCAGAAAAAACTCCATCTACAATTTCAGTCACAGGAATGTCTATGAGGGAAAGATCCCTGGTTGGCGAGATCCTTCTACCTTTCCGACCCCGGAAATGCTTGCTGCCACGCTTCTCTTTGCAGCGAACAGTTATGTTCCCCGCAGATGTGGGGCTAATGTGGGGCGAGGGGGAACGAGAAGGTCGATGAACAGTTAAAGGCTGAAGATTTAATGACGTTCTTTTGAGGAGGAGATCGATGTCCTGGTCAAAAGAATTATGAGGAGAGGTTCGGGGGGATGGAGGGGGGGAAATAGGGATTTGTGGTGCCTTTCCTTTGCGATCAGGAACCTGTTTATGGAAAGGGGGGATAGGGGAGGAAGCTAAAAAAGGACAAAGAAATTTAATATCAGAAGAGTGCCCAGGTGAAGGTAGAGACTTGGGTCCAGGGATAGGATGAGAGTGGGAGGGGGGGGGATTGGGGCGACAATGAAATGTGCATGCGGGCTGCCATAGGATCGGAACCAAGGGGTTTAGATGATGCTGGGGGGAGGGGAATCTCAGGGTCCGGATCCAGTTCGAGCGGCGGCGGCGAAATATAAGAGAAGCTCGAAACTCTGGCCGATGGGTCACAAAGGGGTTGAGAAGGAGACTTAGAAACAGTGGAAGATCTCGGTCGATCGGCAGACATATTAGAATTGCGTTTAGAAGGTTCCACAGAGACAGATCGAGAATGAGGGAGGCTGGCAGATCGGTCAAGGGAGCGACCCATCAGTGATAGAGGAGCGGCGTTGGATAAGACAGGAGCCCGATAAATCTCTGAGGGGAAAGGCCCATCAAAGGCCGAAGTATCTCTGTCATGCTTAGAGGAGGGAATATATACAGCCTTCTTCTTTAGTTTGGCACTCGGGCGACGTGGACAATTTGAAAAAAGGTGGCCAGTTTTATGACAGATGGAACACTTGAAAGGCACGCCCCAATAGTCTAACCGTTGTTGAATTTTGGACAACTCCCAAGTAAGTTCAATAGTCTCAGGAAAACCTCCCTTGAATTCTTTTTCAATGAGAATCCAGGCGACCCGCTTGTCTTTAGCACCAATACATCGCGGGTCGACATATATGAATCGCTCAATAGCATTTACATATGGTTGATCTTTAAACTGTTTTCATATAAATTGTTGATCTTTACTATGAATTTTGGATATTGATTTTGTTATAGATTTTGGATCTTTATTTTGTTTGGTTAGTTTATTTTATTAATAAATGGTGTATATTGTAAACTTTTAAACTGTTTGGTTAGTTTATTTTATTAATAGATTGCGTATATTGTTAACTTTTAAACTGTTTTCATATCGATTCTAAAGGAGTTGTCTATAATGCGACTTTTTGGAGATTCCAGTGACGGAATCTGGCGGAAGAAATTGAGGTTAAATCTTGATTTGTTGCAGTTAAAATGGTTTTTTAACTGCATATTTGGATTCAGCACCCTCGAAAACCCCTGGGACGCTTTCATTGTGCAGAAACTAGCTATCAAACTTGTGATTCCAATAATTTCCTACCGGATTTCGACCGGAAAAACCCGCCAGAAAGACTTTCAAAAAATCGCGTTATAGACAACTGCGATTCTAAATATCTTTATAACTTAAAGATTCAATGACAAAGTGCCACCCTTATTATGGAATATACTAATTCTCTCTTCCCATAAATGGAATGATAGACTTCTCACTATTAACAACCCAAGATTTTCTGGGGACCGGCTTTCTTGCTTTCTCCCACCTGAGTTTTTCTTATATGGACTTGGATGGGTTCACACGCAAGTATGGTTGCAGAAATTATTTCTACAAAAGAACTGTGGCGCTGGCGTGATGTGATTTAAAAGGTGGAAATTTACGGTAACAAATAATCGGTTTGTTTATTTATTGTATATGTTTGACCAAGTTGGATTGGATTCGATAGTCGGAAAAAATTCGACTCTTTAAAATTCAATATGGTTCAATACTGAAAAATTTGCTAATATACATCTTATATTATTATTAATAATATTTTTCTTAAATTTTGAATAATCTAAATTAACAATTTAATTATATTATAGAAGTTGCAAATAAAATTAAACATTGAAATTAGTAGGGATAATTTTTTTTCAATTGAAGTGAATGAAATATTTAAATTAGTAGAAATAACCCCTTTTCAATGGAAGTGAATAAGATACAATGGAGAGAACAAATTCTTTAACATTAAATTAAAAAAAAAGAACCCTTAAAATTGTAAGTTGGTCAATCAAAAGATAGTAACTATTGTTGTAGTTTTTAATCATAAATATTTAGGTAATTTCTTAATTAATAAAATAAAATATAAATATAAAATCATCAAAGTAGAACTATCAAGAATCATCAAATTAGAATTCATGTTTTTTTCCTAATTGTTCAAATGGAAGTGAATGAGATATTGGAATTAGTAAAAACAATTCCTCTTGGTCAATCAAAAGATAGTAACTAATGCTGTCATTTTTAATGATAAATATTTAGACAATTTCCTAAGCACTAACTGAATAAAATATAGATAAAAAAACCATTAAATTAGAACTATCAAGAATCATCAAATTTGAACCATCTTGCTATTTTCCTAATTGTACCAAAAGATAGTAGCTAATGCTTTAATTCTTAATGATGAATATTTAGACAATTTCCTAATTACTCACTGAATAAAATATAGATAAAAAATCATTAAATTAGAACTATTAAAAATCATCAAATTAGAATTATCTTGTTGTTTTCCTAATTGTTTAAAAGATTTAGAAACCATATTATATTTTCTTTACAAATTTCTTAAAAAAAATCTAAGTTACAACTAATTTTATTAAGAATAAATAATTCCAATTACATTACTCACTAGTCAAAGAATTATAGGAAAGAGATTAAAATTACTAGTGAAAGAATTATAGGAAACCGATTAAAAAAACCAAAAAATATTTTAATGTGAAAATAAAAAAAAATCATTTTATTGTGAAAATAAAAATTTAATATAAAAATTATTTATTTAGTTTTTATACTTATTTTTGAAATTTTTTATTTTTAATATAAAAATTAATAACAAGTCAAATTTACTAACACATCAAATAACATAAATTTGATACAAATAAAACTATAAATTTTTTAATCATTAATCACAACAGTGTTGCTGAACAAAGAGGGAGAATTAAGTTTCAAGGGTTCAAATTTCAATATGTTTAAACATTTATATAAACGGAGAATTACGTTCAACCGGTTCAATATCTACAACTGCATGACGAAACTAAGGCGAAAAAAATGGAGTACTAATGATTTCGTCAAAAACACAAATCAGAAAAAATTTAAAAAAAAAATTTGGAAGACTCAGATGTGTCCGAACCGAATTTCAATTTCAGCATATTAGTGGCCAAATCGGACCGAATTGTCTAATTTTCGAATTTTTCAGTTTGATTCTGCTGAATTTGGTAACTATGGTATATATAGTTGTCAGATCCATTTATACCCAGATGATTGTATATGTTTACTATTGGATTTTGACGAATTAGTAATCCAATAGTGAGCATATACAGCTTGCCATGTATTTATTTATGACCCATTGACAAAGTGGATATTTTCAAACGAAATTTACCAGGTGCACAGTAGAGAGTAAACAGCCTTAACAGTAAATCCAAATAACCTTCTTGTCGCTTACTGCAAGAATCGGCTGACAATATGCATTTTCCCCTTTGTAGAAACGCACAGATCTTGAACCATTTGTATGATCCTACATTTTTAAGGCAAATAAGAAGAGCACATGGTCAGGACCTCTGACTATTTCACTATTTTTCAAATTTGTCTATTTCTGATAGATTCACTTCATGGACGCCCTTAGGTTTAGTCTTCTCACATGTGCAGAAAGAGACGAGAGTTCAAACCAGGACTTGCCACTTTCAACCATCATAATGGTCTAATGGATCGGGGATATTCTGTGGGAAGCGTGTTTGAGAAGTATTTTAGCTATGGTCTAAAAAATTGAAGTGACAGGTGCCAGCATCCTTCAGAAGTGATAGATCCTCGTTTGGAATCTTGTACATCACAAAGTTGTTTCCTGCAGCTACCTATCACTTCAAAAAAGTGTCTAAACCTGCACCTACCTATTCCTATATCTGTTTAACATCTTCTTTTTTTTATTTTCTCTTTCTCTTTTTCTTTTTTTTTTGCGAAGGTGGCAAAACTTATCAAACTCAGGGGTCAAACCAACAGTGAGGACAGCCATCTCTGGCTGCTATCCGCGAATGTCGGTTTGACTCATCACCCTTATCAAGGAAAAGCACGCCACCTGTAATAACCCGCTGGTGGTCTATAAGGGAGCAGGGTTTACTCCTGCCAGATGCCTTTGGGTCTTGGACCGTTAACCTGTTTCCTTATGTCCGAGGAAGACGAGCTCTTAGCCAAGCAGAAATAGTTTTACAGCATACTCCAAGCGGAATCTATTTAACATCTTAAAACAATAATTTTTATATTTAAAATATTAAAATAATTCTTTTTATTTGTGATTTGTGTAATTAGTTTGTGTTTATGAAATTTTATTTCAAAAATATTTAAATGGTTAAAATTAAGGAAAAATTATAGGAAATGCATAAATAAAGAGCAATGTAGAGACTATAATTATGAATCATAAAAATTTGAATTCAGAAAATAGTTAAAATTATTATAACATTACATTTAATCTGGACTATATTAACCTTTATTATGATTGGAAATTTTTAATATCTCACACAAACCCTTAACATAAAAAGAATTTTTTTAGTCTCTATATTTTTAACATGCACTTTATCACAAAATACAACTCTAAAAATCCAATCACACTCACAAATCTTCACTTTTTAAAATTTTATATATTTTTAAGATTTTACATGAAAATTAAATAATATAATCTATATATATAAATTTATATTATAAATTAAATTTGAACTACAAATAAATAATTTTTTGGTTCTTATATATTTTTAATTAACCCATATAATATGTTATGCAAATTTAACATTTTAATAATAATAAATAAAATGTAGCTAATTAATAATCATTTACAAATATTTTATATAAAAATAACATTAAAAATTTCATTTATTTTAAAAAAGGATGTGGGGAGATGTTTAAGGAGAGTGTATGGTTTTGACTAGTTTGGAGTTTGTGTGACATCTCATGGTTAATATTTTTTTGTTAAGGGATTGTAATATCTTCTAGTTAATATTTATCACACTGTAAATAATTGGAATTATTAAATGACTGAGTGAAGGACATATATTTCATTGCTTGAGGAGTTGGTTGTTTTAAATATCGGTCATGGGTTGACTAAGTGGCTTACAATGATTGTGTATTAGCTCACCTACAAAACAAGGGCATGCCCATGTTCTCTTTGTGAAATAGTTACAAGCAACAAAGGACAAAAAGGAAGAAGGAATGGGTTGTATTGTCCTAGCAAGTTAACAGGCATGCAATCATGGAGAATGATGAACAATTAGTCTGTTGGAAAAGGAGGGCATTCATTCATGTGTACACTCTCAGGGAAGTGTAGAGGATATGCAAAGAAATTATCTCTCATGGGGTGCACAAAAGCAATGGAAGAAAAACTAGCTAAGGGAACCCATTGGGAAGGGGGGTTGGATTGATGAATCTACCTACTGGGAGTAGAGGGCATCTTGGTGCTTGTGGGGATGGTGAACCACCATGTGTTTCCTTAGGGGCTAAACAACACTAGTGCTTTCTTGTACCAATGAACCGCCAATGGAAGGATGCCCCCTGTACTCCTTGGCAACTAAGCTAGCTAAGGAGCCTTCTAATTTAAGTAGGAAATTTTCCCATGAAGGAGGGTTGCACTCACAGTGTTGGGATCTATGTTATGACACTGCAATGTTGTAATATGCTTAGATAGTTGATGGGTGAAGGTGGTGTTGCCTTGGGACTCCCTATTTTTAGCTGTGATACTGGTTAAAAAGTGTCATTGGCATTGGTTCTGTACAAGTGAAGCTTCACTAGTTCATTGACTGTTTGAATAACTGGTGGGTGAAGGAAACATGGACTTGGACACCATGTTTTAGCTGGAGTTTTGGTTGTTCCTCTGGAAGCACTCATTCTCAAGCACTGGAATCTGGATTTGGGGTGACAACTACAAGTGATAATGGTTGTAGCGTGTTTATGGTTGGGTGGAGAGTTGGAGCCCCAATCTCAGTATACTCAAGATTTACACCTCGAATTTCAAGTATATGTTAAATGTGTAGTTTTAAGGCCTATATTGGTATGGGTTCAATGTGCTGGTCCAATACTTGTAATGTGTCGTGGAAGCTGATTTCCTACATTCTTAAGAAATGTTGGTTTCTTGTGTAATTCCTAAGTAAATGAATGGATTTCAGCGTGTATTCATGAGCTTGTTTTGCTTCTTATCATTATCTCAAGAGCCTTGTAGATCTCTGAACTTATATTAGTTTGAAATTGGCCCAATGGGACTAAGTGTGAATGAATGGACAAATCTTTGTCAAGTTTTGTTTTATGCACTTAAAAGGTTGGTGATCAGGCCTTGTTTTATCAGTGCCAAGCTCAAGAAGGATAACGTTCACATGAATGTAAAACATAGGGAATTCTTATACTAATGGTTGTGTGCAGGGGGAGAATAAGCACACAAATTATAGAAGTGCACACACACACACACACATAAATATATACACATACATATCCATGAGCAAGCATAGACAATATGGAATGCAGTGTAATTGAGTTAATTTATGACCAAACCAGTCCTTCTGCAACTCACTTTGCTCCATTCTTGAACACACACACACACACACACACACACACACATATTACAGTGTTGCAGGAGCATTGTGTCATGACAGCTTCTTTAATTCCCATAACCAGAGTCAGAGGCACCATGCTTATAAAATAGCCATCGTAAATCTCATGCATTGAAATTTTTAATGGGGTTAGGGTCAGAGAACGTTGGCAAAGTTATACATGCTTTGTTTAGCCTCAATAGAAGCTTGTCGCTTAACGAGATTTTGGAAGCAAAAGCAAAGTATCGTTAAAATAAACCCTTGAAAAATAGGCTTCCTAGAAGGTTAAGCATGCCACAAGGAAAAGGGTCGGGGTGATGTGTCCTGGAGGTCTCATCCCCAAAAGGTTAAAGGAGGAGCATGTGAAGGGAGTGTCGTGATGATAGGGGGCCGGATGACATGGAGGATCTATGATATGGAAGAGGTCGGGGTGAGTTGGAGCCTATAGCTTAGACGGCGAGAGGACAAAGCGACCACTTGGAAAGAGCATGCGCGTCATTGAAAGGACGAAGGCAGGGTCGCATAAACAAAGGATTGATACTACAGTTAACAGGAAAATTCTCTTCCTAGAGTTTGTTACCTAGAGGCATCACTTGTGCAATGATTGTGGAGCACTAGGATGACTAAGCTCTGGGGTGATGTGTAGAGGTCGAAGAACAGATGGCGCAAATAATTAAAGTATTGGGAGCAAATTCTTGAGGTTGGTCGCATTGTGTAGAACTTAAGCGGCGGGGCTAATCGAGCGGGACCACACCATATATACATCTATATATATATATATATATATAAAAGAAAACCAAGCATGCCACGTGGGTGCCACATGGAAAGGGAAAAAAAAGAGATGATAATTTCAAACTAATAAGGATCTTAAAGGTCATAAATTGAAATCCTAGAGTCTGATTGGGACAAAGTTCATATCGTCGGAATCATCTCGATGAGACGAATGCGATGACATCATTTGTTTTGAGTTTCAAAAGCATAGAAGAAAGACAAAAGATTTATACCCCATTTCCATGATGTGACTATGGGAGTCAGGTCATCACAATAATTGCCTCCTACTGACCTTAGTTGGGCGAGGAATAGTAGGGGGTATGTTACAAAGTGGTATCATAGCTTCTAGGTTCAACAATTGGGCTAGATGGCCTTTTTCATAAAAGAAGTGAAGATGCAATGATCATTGGCTTGGGCAAAGAAGGTTGACTACAAAAATGATAAAATCTAAGTTTTAAAATTTTATAATGATAGCCTCGGTAAAGAGACTGGTATTCGATTGATGTTGATGGCCCCAGTAAGGAGGTTGATTGTAAGTAACACTAATGAATTTGGTAAAAGAATGATTTCTAAACATGTGTAGGAATGATTATAAATGAACTGATATGTTCATGTGCACGAGACTTTTGATTTTGGAAATTGCGCTGAGAAACAAGTATGCCTAATTATGTCTGAGATTTTGAAGACATGTGACTAATGAATAAATGAGATATGTGTATAGTTGTAGGACAACATGCTTCGTACAACATGGAAGGAAAACAACCAATGTGTAATTTGCATGGATGACATTAAGAACTAAGTGCATGTGGTAGCATAGAAAGACTCAATGGCAGTAATAGAAGCCTATATTGTGGCATGGTGCAGCAGGCACAAATGGTGGGGAATTTCTTGAGCTCTTATTCATGAACCATTGGGAACATCAGAATTCAAGGGGATTGAGTTGTTATGGTTGTTAAAGATTTTATGTTTTGTGTTCTCGATTGATTTATGTTTCCAATGACCTTTGACTATTGACTTGCACATGGCCATGCTATTTTGTTTTGCAACTTTGTGACAGTTTTCATGAATTTCTTTCTTTTTATTGTTGCCCTCTTTTTCTTTGGATTTTGGCTTTCGTTTTCATGCTTTGGGGGCCTTGGGAACATTGGTTGTGTGGGGAAAGAAAGCCATGAGGCTCGGATAAGAGAGTGAAGGAGGCCTTATGCATAAATAAAGAACATGAACAAAATGAGAAAGGCTGGAAATGGGCAGATGGGCTAAAAAAGACCAATGTTGGAATGCCTTGGAGTGTTGCTCTTGAATATGGTAACAAGTGTAAATGAGAAAATATGAACAATTGGAATTTAACTGTGCAAACAATGTTGATATAAAACAATAGCCAAAGGTTCTGGAGTAAACAATAAGGTGCAAAAGGTAAAGGGAGGAATTATGGTAAAAAAAAATTGTTACCAACGCATATTTGCATAAGGAAAGGAGTTCTCTAAACTATGATTATGACAATCAAGAAGGTTGATTGGGTCTATGGGGATAATGGACAATGAGATGACATCCATGAATGAAAATGGATCAAAGGAGGTTCTCTTGACCCTAACTCTAATTACATATGCAAATATATGTTAATGATCATGTTGATACGTATGCATAAATGTCATTGTGTGTGACAAGGTCTTATCAATAATCATTCTTGTGGAATAATGAGTTTATAAATTTAATTGATGCAAATGTAAATGGCTAAATGGGATGACATAATAAGTTGTCCAATGATTGTTAGTTGAAAGAGGAATCAATGGGGCAGGGAAGCCTTGGCTGACTGATGATTTTAGTGTCATAAGAATATGATTTTTACATGCTCATGTTGTGTCATGCAGATGACAAGGAAATGTTGATGGTTGCGGCAACAAGTACATTAACTAATAATCAGAATCCTTGATTGCAGGATTGGGCATGTGCTAGTGCTAGATGACAATTCGATGGAGTAGAGAAACTTTGATGATAACACAACTGAGAAACCCATAAATCTTATTGGCTCATAATCACAGAGGACACTCATACGATAGTCCAACTAAGAAACCTATAAGGATTTCTGGTTGATAATCATTGAGTAGTGGTTGTGCCTTATAGGGCTGATAAACCCACTTGATACTATGCTGGTTGATAACACTGAGAGATAGAGGCACCTAGGGCTAGTGGGATGATAACACTTGATGGTAGTTCCACAAAGTAGGGCTGAGAACACAAGTGTAAATTTCACTAAGATGTTGGAAAGTGCACTCTTATTCCTTCAAGGTAACATAGCTGATAAACCCTCCATGATATTAACTATATCTCTCTCTCCAAGGTTGAACTGAGACTCTCTATGCTCTGCATGAACCTATACACTAATTTGTAGCCATTATGGTGTAACAACAAGGAGTTGTTGAGAACACATGATAAATGGGCTTATTAATGACTGATTTGTAGCCACTATGGTGTAACAACGAGGAGCTATTGAGAACACTTGATAAATGGGCTTATTAATGAATAATTTGTAGCCAATGTGGTGTAACAATGAGGAGTTGTTGACAACACCTGATAAATGAGCTTGTTAATGACTCATTTGTGGTCACTATGATGTAACATCGAGGAGCTATTGAGAACACTTGATAAATGGGCTTGCTAATGACTGTTTGTGGCCATTATGGTGTAACAATGAAGGGATGTTAAGAACACCTTATAAATGGGTTTGTTAATGACTAATTTGTAGCCACTATGGTATAACAATGAGGAGCTATTGATAACACCTAATAAATGGGCTTGTTAATCACTGATTTGTGGTCAATGTGGTGTAACAATGAGGAATTGTTGAGAACACCTAGTAAATGGGCTTCATTAAAGACATTGTTGAAAATATCAACAAGAAATGCTAAATATAAAAGTGCTAAAAATAGCATTGCTATAAATATAATTTTGGGATACATTCTAATTTTAGTTTGTCCCTGAACTAAAATTGAGAATTAAAATTCGAATTTGATCTTAGCAGTTGTTTGAAAAATAATTAATTAATTCATCTTGAGTTAATTAGTTGGAGAAAATCAAACATGAAGTTTATGTGAAGACATACAAAAATTATCCCTTTGATTGAGGAAGTTATCCCTTAATTAAGGAGATCAGGATGAGTTGTACGTTGAGTTGTAATTAGTTAGCTCAGTTAACTGAGTTAAGTCCAATTAGATTAGTTCCAACAGTTTGTGGAACTGATTGTGAGTTCAATTAGTTAATGCATGCATGCATGTAACTAGTGTACTTCAGGTAACTGAATATTCTCTCATAAATAACTTATGCATGTCAGTTCAGTCAGAGACCTAATTGAGATTAGAGGATGGGACAATGTAGTATCAGTTGCAGGAATATTCCATTGAGGATATCTCTTGCATGCAGAAGGAATTCATTCCTTGAGGATTGCGCAGTTATTTCTGAGTTTGGTGAGTTGTGCGAGAGGTGAATTCACACAGGTGGCAGGCAAAGAACCCAAAGAGAAACTGCGTAAGGAAATAGGAGGCTTGGAGGACTGAAGGAAGGCATATGTTGTGTCTATTCAATCTATGAGCAGCATTGGGGGATTGTACTGAGAGCTGGATAGCTTGTGAACTAAAGCTTTGTGTAATCTGGAGATATTTCCACTTGTATGATAATACAGATAGCGGGGTTTTTAGCTGAGGCTTTCCCCAGAGTATTCTTCTGTGTTCATGTGTGGTTTATTTCTCATTCTCTGTTATATGCGTTTTATTTGATCTTGCTCAAAATCGATTAAGCTTCCGCAAGTTTCTTTGTAGAAGTAGATCAAGTATTTTTCTTTAGTACATTGCATTATCAAGTGATCTACAGTGAGAAATTCTACATGGTATCGGAGCAAAGGTGATCAAAGCGGAGAACAATATACAAAGAAGGGATAAGTTTGAAGTTTGAAGTTCCTGATTATAGAAGTTGAATTCTTATCACATCTCAAATTTCACCAATGGCATTCAACAGTTTGAGACTCGAGTATGCCCTAGATGGCAGCTCAAATTATATAGCCTGGAAGGATCGCATGGAAGCGGTATTAGAGGACAACGGTTTGAAGGACTTCATTGATCAAGAAGTCCCTAGGCTAGTAGTTGCTAATGCCCAAGAATTGGCGGAATGGAATAAATGTGTGGCTAGAGCGAGGAGGATCCTTCTGAAGGGAGTTCGAGACCACATTGTCTCGAGTCTCCATGGGAAGGAGACACCATTTTCAATGTGGACAACATTGAAGGATCTATATTAGAAGAACAACGATCAAAGGAAGTTGGCGTTGAAAGACAAGCTTCGAAAAATCAAGTGTGAAAAGGGCGACACGATCTCTACATATCTGAACAAGCCCACCACCTACAAGGATGAGCTTGGAAGTGTAGGAATCATGATAGCCGATGATGACATGGTGAGTCTTGCTCTCCTCGGTCTTCCTAAGAGCTGGCATAGCTACAAATACTCAGTAAATGGAAGAGAGAAACTTTCAGATTGGGAACGACTATGGTCGGATCTGATGCATGAGGAGATAAGGAGAAGCACCAGAGATGGATCTTCATCAAAGCATGATAATGAAGCAAATCTAGCCTTAGCGAGTAAGGCAAGGAAAGGGAAGGGGAAGGCTTCCCATTCCAAATCGATTTCTTCCCATGGTGGTAAGAATATTGACAAATCGAAAGTACAATGCTTTCATTGTCATGAGGTGGGCCATTATGCTACGAATTGTCCACAGAAGAAATCCAAGAAGGGATCCTCGAAGGATCAGATGGTGAGGCACTGGCCTCACAGTTTGAATTGGATTTCACCCTCATCACATGCATGGTTTCATTGATGGTGGGTTGTGTTTGGTACTTGGACAGTGGAGCCACATTCCACATGACCAGCGACAAGAGTTTATTCAGTACCTTGGGGGAGAAGGACCTCCACATGCACATAGATATGGGCGATGATGGAAAGTACCGTGTTTCAGGTGAAGGTATGGTTGTGTTTCAGAGGGAGCATGGAGCTCCTCTCACCCTGACTGATGTAAAGTATGTGCCTGGACTGAAGAAGAACTTGGTGTCCGTCACTATGTTGGAAGACAAAGGCTATGATGTAGTCTTTAGTAAAGGAAAGGCATTCCTAAGGCACATCGGCACTGGATAGACCAAGAGGATTGGGATTCGAGTAAAGAATCTCTACAAGTTGGAGGTAGATGACTGTGCTGCATTGAGTTCCAAAGCAGAGTTGGTGCAAAGCCAAGATATTGGCGAGCTATGGCATAGAAGATTGGGCCACTTGCACCATGGGGCCTTGAAGATCATGCAATAGATTTCTACTGGACTTCCCAAGGGTAAACTGGAGCAAGTGGGTACATGCGAAGGTTGTACCTTGGGCAAGTATGCAAAATACTCCTTTTAGGATTGAGATAGTCGAGTTGGAGCAATCCTGGAGCGAGTTCATACAGATGTGTGTAGACCATTCTCGACAGCCTCCACCGCTAGACAAAGGTACCATGCTATTTTTATTGATGATTTTTCTCATAGATGTCGGATCTACTTCATGCAGAAGAAGGATCAAATCTTCTCAAGGTTTTGTGAGTTCAAAGCCTTGGCTGAGAAAGAATATGGAAAGAAAATAAGGGCCTTGCAAAGCGACAATGGTGGAGAGTATGTCTCTCAACAGTTTAAGGACTTCTGTGTAGCAGAAGGAATTAAACGGGAGTTGACAACACCCCATAACCCACAGCAGAATGGGGTGGCCAAAAGGAAGAACAGAATGATTGTGGGAGCATCTCGGGTGATGTTGCATGACCAAGGCCTACCACTTCATTTGTGGGCTGAGGCATGCAATACAACAGTATACTTGTAGCATAGAAGCCCTCGTCATATACTGGGAATGAAGACACCAGAGGAGGCTTTCTCCGGGAAGATACCAAATGTGAGTCACTTCAGGATCTTTGGCTCATCGGTATTTTTCCATGTGACCAAAGATGCCGGGAAGAAGCTAGAGCCAACAGCTGAATTGGGAATACTTGTGGGGTACACTGATACACCCCACAACAATCAGGTGTTCTTGCCTACTAGTCAAAGGACAGTGGTACGCAGAGATCTGAAGTTCGACGAGCAGAAGGCCATGCGAGTTTCCCTTGAGAGGGAGCTCAAGTTGCATGCAGAGGAGGAACTTTTGGTTCCTAAGGAGGAGGAGCCTCAGATTGATGTGGAGCAGCTGCATGCAGAGGATCCAGGAGTGGAGACATCCACTCATGCAGAGTCTTCCAGAGATGGGCGGAAACGCTCAAGGGAAGCTGACAGATTGGTGATGGATGTGAGAGAGAATGTGGGACATCCATCCTCTCAGTGCAGACGGAGGAGATCCCCTGAGCGGTACACTCGTTACATGGCCCTTGTTAGGGAGTGTGTAGAGACCGAACCATCTTCCTTTGAGGAAGCAGTGCAGCAGCCAGTCTAGGCTGATGCTATGGTGGAGGAGTACGACTCCATAGTTCAAAACAGTGTTCGGGATGTTGTCCCAAGACCGGAGGACAAGTTAGTGGTGATTTCCCGATGGATTTACAAGGTAAATCAAGCAACTTATGGCAGTGTGGAGAAACATAAGGAAAGTTTGTTGCCCATGGTTTCTCACAGGTCAAGGGGATCAACTATGATGAGACTTTTTCTCCTATAGCAAGGTACTCGTCTGTCAGATCGATGTTGGCACTATCAGCACAAATGGGTTGGAAGATCCATCAGATGGATGTTAAGATTGCGTTCCTCAATGGCAAGATTGGGGAAGAGGTGTACATAGAGCAGCTGGAAGGATTTGAGACCTTCGATCGTGAGTCGCATGTGTGCCGACTCAAGAGAGCTTTGTACGAGCTGAAGCAAGCACCTTGTGCTTGGTACACCAGGATCGATAGCTATTTCACCGGGTTCGGCTTCACAAAGAGTGAAGCAGATGTGAACCTATACTACATCATGGTAGAAGGTAAGCCATTGATCATTGTTCTTTATGTTGATGATCTGATATTGATAGGTGATGATCAGTTGATCAAGTCTTGCAAGGAGGACCTTGCAAGAGAGTTCGAGATGAAAGACATGGGTCTTATGCACTACTTTCTAGGCATGGAAGTGTGGAAGAAGGATGGGGAAGTATTTGTGTCTCAAGGCAAGTATGCCAATGAGATACTCAGGAGATTCCACATGGAGAAGTGCAAGCCCATGCAGGTAACTGGAGGATGAGGATGCTACTTTAGGTGAGGTAGTAGCTGCTACTATTTATCAGCAGCTTGTGGGTTCATTGATGTATTTAGTGAACACATGACCAGATTTGTGCTTTGCGGTGAACCAACTGAGTCAAGCTATGGTTCAGCCTACCAAGCTGTTATGGAAGGCAGTGAAGCATGTGCTGAGATACCTCAGAGGCACATATCAGTATGGATTATGGTACAGACGGACAGAGGAAGTGAATCTTCAGGGCTTCACAGATGCAGATTGGGCAAGCAGTCCATCAGATCGGAAGAGCACTTCAAGAGGAATTTCAACCTTGGTTTAGTTGCAATTTCTTGGTCCGGCAGGAAAAAGAGGTCAGTTGCACTTAGCTCAACGGAGGTTGAATACATGGCTGCTAGTCAGGCAACATGTGAGGCCATTTGGATGCGGAAAATTCTAATTGGATTGTTTGATCAGAGGATGGAGCCAACTGTCATCTATTGCGACAATCAAAGTTGTATCAAACTCTCTGAGAATACAATATTTCATGACACGTCCAAGCACATCGATATCAGTATCATCATCTTTGAGACTGTGTGGTGAAGAGGATCATGTTGTTGTTGTATGTTTTGATCGAGGAGTAGGATGCAGATATTTTTACTAAGGCGTTGTCAAAATGCAAATTGGAGTTCCACAGAGACAGGATTGGGTGACAGATAATCCCTTTCTTGTTGATAGGGAGTTTTGAAAATAACAACAAGAAATGTTAGATATAGAAGTGCTAAAAATAACATTGCTATAAATAGCATTTCGGGATACATTCCAATTTTAGTTAGTCCCTAAACTAAATTTGAGAATTAAAATTAAAATTTGATCTTAGCAACTGTTTGAAAAAAATTAATTAATTCATCTTGAGTTAATTAGTTGGAGAAAATCAAACATGAAGTCTATGTGAAGACATGCAATAGTTATCCCTTTGATTGAGGAAGTTATCCCTTAATTAAGGAGATCAGGATGGGTTGTACTTTGAGTTGTAATTAGTTAGCTCAGTTAATTGAGTTAAGTCCAGTTAGATTAGTTCCAACAGTTTGTGGAACTGATTGTGAGTTCATTTAGTTGATGCATGCATGCATGTAACTAGTGTACTTCAGATAACTCAATATTCTCTCATAAATAACTCATGCATGTCAGTTCAGTCAGAGACCCAGTTGAGCTCAGAGGATGGGGCAGTGTACTATCAGTTGCAGGAATATTCCATTGAGGATATCTCTTGCATGCAGAAGGAATTCATTGCTTGAGGATTGCGTAGTTATTTCTGAGTTTGGCGAGTTGTGTGAGAGGTGAATTAACACAGGTAGTAGGCAACAGACCTAGGAGAAATTGCGCAAGGAAATAGGAGGCTTGGAGGATTGAACGAAGGCATATGTTGTGTCTATTCAGTCTATGAGTAACATTGAGGGATTATACTGAGAGCTGGATAGATTGTGAGCTAAAGCTTTTTGTAATTTGGATATATTTCCACTTGTATGATAATACAGATAGCAAGGTTTTTAGCTGAGGCTTTCCCGAGAGTATTCTTTTGTGTTCATGTGTGATTGATTTCTCATTCTCTGTTATATGTGTTCAATTTGATCTTTCTCAAAATCGATTAAGCTTCCGCAAGTTTGTTTGTAGAAGTAGATCAAGTATTTTGCTTTAGTATATTACATTATCAGGTGATCTACAGTGAGAAATTCTACAGACATGTATGTGAATGGTTGAGAAACCATTCAAAGGACAAGACAAGAATTATAATTTAAATTATTGCAATTCCTTATGATTGTTCTCATAAAGAATTGTGTTCCCATATGTAAGAAAACATGGAAATTACCTAGTTGGGTGAATGGACTTAGCAGCAATGTGAGAAGAAATAGCTTGAAGATATCAAAGTCTGTAATGGAACATTGATTAAAATATTTTAGGAACAAGGCCATTGTGGGGCACTGACACCTAATGGTGCCAACTAATTTCCATGAAGCATGTTATGGCGGGTATGAAAGCATTGAGGCCGGGACTTGCCTTGGTTATGAGACTCTTATGATGCAAGGAAACATTTCCAAGGAATGGATCACCTGAGGAACTGGGAAGTAGAGAAGGGAATTTGTCAACTTGGAAGGTATGTGATTGCATGGAAGGGGGTGACTGAATTGTCTGAGGGACTGGGAAGCAAAGAAGGGAAGATTGGAAAATTGGTTTTAAGAGGTCATGAGAATGGTTCGTTGGAATCAGTAGCGCATTGGGGATGTTCCCAGGAAAAAATGAATCGGGAACTATTCATTGATTGAACAAGGAGCACAAGATAATAACGTTGGACATTGAGGCAAGAAACACTCTAGAGAAAAGGAAATGAATCCAAGTTGTATTGAACACATCATAAGCATAAAAGACTTCAAAAAGGGCCATTGATGACGAGATTAATGAATTAATGATTATTGAGTGGCTAGGTAAGCCATTGTTCATATAACATGTGATGTAAAAGTAGAAATGAGTTGTGTATATAAAGATCCATGATCAACAATGATTGGTCTAACAACATGTTTTGTTGCATATGGTTAATGAACACTGTGGACAGTGTCACCCCCAAGGGGCAGGGGACTATGGCATCCCATGGTTAATAATCTCTCATTGGGGAAGCCTAGCTGTAATATCCCCTGGATAATATTTCTTCCATTGCAAATCATTGTAATTATTAAATAACTGAGAGAGGGACACAAATTCCATTTCTTTATGATTTCGCTATATCAAATATTAGTCATGGGTTGAATAGTGGATTTTAATGTGCTAACTATGTATTATCTCAACTACAAAACAACGATGTGCCCATGTTCTCTTTGGGAAATAGTTACAAACAACAGAGGACAAACATTAAAGAAGGAATGGGATGCATTGACCCAGCAGGTTGACTAGCTTGTAATCATGGAGAATGATGGGCAGAAAACCTGTTTGAAAAGGAGGGCATTCATTCATGTGCACACTCTCATGGAAGTGTAGAGGATATGTAGAGAAGCTAACTTTCAGGGCGTGCATAGAAATAGTGGAATAAAAACTAGTTGAGGGAATCCACTGGAAAGGGGGGTTGGATTGATGAATCTACTTGTTGGGAGCAAAGGGCATCTTGGTGCGTGTGGGGCTGGCGAACCACCATGTGTTTTCTTGGAGGATGAATAGAATTGGTGCTTGCTTCTACTGGTGAACCACCAACGGAAGGGTTTCCCCTATACTCCTTGGCATCTTAGCCAATTGAGGAACCTTCTGATTTAATTGGGAAATATTCTCTTGAAGGGGGTTGCACTCTCGGTATTGGGATCTATGTTATGATGTCACAATGTTGTAATATGCTTAGATAGCTGGTGGTAAAAGGTGGTGTTGCCTTAGGATGCCTTGTTTCAGCTGTGATACTAGTTAAAAGGTACCATTAGCATTGGATGTGTGCAAGTGAAGGTTCAATGGTTCATTGACTATTTGAATAACTGGTGAGTGAAAGCATCATGGCTTTAGAAACCTTGTTTAGTTGGAGATTTGTTGTTCCTCTGAGAGCACTCATCTCAAGCACTATAAACTGGCTCGGGGGTGACAACTATAAGTGATCGTGGTTGCATCTTGTCTATGGTTGGGTGGAGAGTTAGAGTGCCAATCTCAGTTGTTGAGCACATTTAATCAGATAAGTATACTCAAGCTTTACACCTCAAATGTCAAGTATATGTTAAACATGTAGGCTTAAGGCATGTATTGGTATGGGTTCATTGTGTTGGTCCAATACTTGTAATGTGTCATGGAATGTGATTTCGTACATGCTTAAGAAATGTTGGTTTCTTGTGTAATTAATGAGTAAATGAATGGATTCCTGTGTGTATTCATGAGCTTTTTTTGCTACTTATCATTAGCTCAAGAGGCATGTAGATCCTTGAACTATTATTAGTTTGAAATTTTCCCAATGTTTATTTCGTTGGAATCATATTAATAAGACACATGTTATGTCATCATTTTTTTTTTTGAAAGGGTAGAAGAAAGAAAAATATTTAGAACCCATTTCCATGATGTTACTATGGGAGTCGGGTCATCATAGTAACTCATGCTAACCTTAATTGGGCAGGGAATAGTAGATGTATGTTACAGTTTGAAATGGAGGATGTAAAATACATTCTTGAATTGACTAAATACCACTCAATCTTCCCTAGTGGAGGTTGATCAAAGCTTTTGCAAGATGATAATATCAAGAGGAGTAGTTTAGGGGTAAACAAGTGCATGAAAATAATGATTAAAGAATGTGTTGTAGGGATCCCAAGAGGAAACAAAGAAACTTATAATGACACTATTTGGATCAAAGGTGATAGGAATCATTGTTAGATGTCAAAGATATCATCCTTCTAACTATTTTTAGGATGAGTCTCTAGCGCATTCACTCTCAAACAATGAACTAGTTAACAAGGTGAGTTCAATTTAAGGATTAGAGGAAGAAAAGGGGATTATCATTTGAGCAAAAAAAATTGTGGTTCTATATGACATAGAGGAGGTTGAAAATGGGGAGAATTGTGCTCAAACAACAAGGGTTGCATTGGGGGAGGAGGGTTTTACAATGTTGATGGCTCTAAAAAAGGTTTTACACGTAGGACTAGTAAGAAATATAAAAGGAGTAATAAAATAAAGTGATAATACATTGGAAATAGATTTGAAGGTGGGAAATTATCATGTGGTTACCACAAGAAGAAGAAGAATAAATTAATGCATAAAATTGGTAGACAAAATTGAAGCTTGTGATACATGAATATGTAACAATAACTTAAGCTCTAAAAATATCTTCTAAACATTTGATAGGGAGATGTATGTATTGAACAAAGGTGGATATATTTTTAAAGGTATATGCCATGATACAATACCTTGGTAAAATGATGGGTGGCCTTCCATTCCACATCTAAAGAAGATATGTTAAAAATATTAAGCATTTGTTGGTTCTCAGGAAATGAGGCATTAACTCTTAAAAAATGATTGTCATGCTTTAACTCTAGGTTAGAGAAGCTAACCATACATAGATTGTGGGTAAAACTACTTCGTTAACTCTTTATAAATGGTTGTCATGCTTTAACCATAGGTCGAAGAAGCTAATCATACATGCATTATGTGTACAAGTTATTGGCTTGACACTATATCTTTGGACAATGGATACTTTTAGGGCCACTGGGGATAACAATTAGGCCTTCCTATGGGTGGATAATTAGTGCAAATTGGAAACCTCATGTTTAGCAGCTCAAACACTAGTTGAAGTAGACCTAAAGGATGGGTTTGCAGAGGTTATAATGTTAAGCCATATATAAGCCCCATATTAACCCTAAAACCCCTTATTAAGCCCTAGATATTGAGTGATTGCATTTATATTATTATATTGTTATGTAGGATAGAACCCCACATGGAGCCATTTTATTATAATTGCACCCCTTGTCTCCTATATATACTAACGATACATACCCTTTATCTATACATACATACATACATACATACATACATACATACATACATACATATATATATATATATATATATATATATATATATATATATATATATAGAGTTAGTCTTAGAATCATCAAATATTGTCTTATACATTGTATTCATTGTAAAAGGATGTGTCCCACTATAAGAGAAATGTAATTATTGGTTTCTTATCATTTTCAAGGTGCAAGGTTCATAGCATTTGGTATCAAAGCTCATGATCCTAATGTTTTGTTGCTTCGAACAGGTCATTGTGGCATTTTAGCTATAACTTCTTCTTCTTCTTCTTCTTCTTTTCCTAAGAAGTTTTAGATGGTAAAACTTGGAGAATATTGAAAATACATCTTAGGTAATATCTGGTTCAAATTTCAGATCTTGGTTCCATATTTTCGGAGATATGCTCCAATGAAGTTAGGGTTTTTGAATGCTCCTAAAATCAATCTCAAATTGAAGTTAGTTTGAATTTTTTTCTATAATTTTTTTTTTAAGGTTTTAGTCCATGTAACTTGGACCACATTGAGGGGTAATCATGGTGAAAATATAGTTAAAATTTCAGATCTTAGCTCACTATACTTTTGGATATACGCTTTAAGGAATTATAGAAGCCCTTTCGTTCTTTGTAATGGAGCTCCATTAACTACTACCATCCCCATGGAGGAAATCCCTATATTTTTGTCTTCCACTCTAGCCTTTGAGGGGGAAGTTGATTCCATAGTTAGTGCTTCTAGACAAGTATTAATAACCTTCTATGAAATTATTTTGGCTGATTTTAAGTATTTTGATCAACTTCCTCAACCAAAAATGTTTTTTTTTCTTATGTGGTTCACGGTTCGCGAAGATTGGTGACTACTACGTCCACAAAATATTTGTACCAGGAAGATCCACCTAAAGGGATCACTTACTGCAAGCTCAACCATGGATCCTAACCCCGAGAGTGTCGAGATAATTGAACTTATGACCTCTCAATAAAAAGGTGCTTTAATGACGTGGACTCAACCAATTAAGCTAACCCTTAGGGTTCTCAACCAAAAATGCTTTCTCACAAGATTTCTAACATTTTGGTTTTGGTTTGTGCCCTTTTTCTTTGTTGGATGAGCTCATGTGGGGGGACAAGAATCCTAAATATTATAGTATTTTTAGGTCGATTTGGCATTGAAAATATGTATTCTCATAATCCAAAACCTAAATCCATCTAAATTTTTTCCATTTAAGAATCATTTTATTTGCTAAAACCTTACTATGTTGATCTCAACACGTTTTTTAGTGTGTGTACGTGTGTGTATAAACCCAACTTAATCCTCTCAAGGTCCTTTGATTAGTTGCCCAAAGTATTTATGATATCTTCAAACATTGATAAACACCAATAAGTAATGGATAATTTGGGAGGGGAACCTAATATGGAATTTTAGTGACTTATACAATGTTAGAGTTGAAATTCAGAAACCATGGCATGATAAAATGTCCCACGCTTCTTGAGAACTAGGAAGCCTCCTCAAAAAATTTATAATAGCCAATACAATATAAAAATAAGACAATAAAGGGCCTTTAAACCACATACATACCTTGCAAGATTCTTTTTTTTGATGTTGAATATATCCATTGGCATGAATTTGATGTAGGAGGATAGAACCCATTAATCATGCATATGACCACATCTGAATTATAGAGTGAGTAGGTTACCTCTAACAATGGCACCTCTTCTAATTTATCCATCATATATGCTCTAGGAATAGTAGGTTTCGAAACAAATATATTGGATGGATTAAATTTTCGATCACATGCTTGAATGAAACATACTTGGAGAAGGAAATGACACACTCTTGTCATTGCTCCTCCATGCAAGTGTAAAGCCATAATAATTTGTAATTCCTTGCATACGTTGTAGTTTGATAACATAGAAATAGACAGTTGTTGCTAGTCCATAGGGATCCAATTCTTGTAATTTAGTTTTTGCTTCATATTTGTCCCAACATTCTCCAAAGTTCATCAATAGGATCAAGGTTTTCCTTGTGAGTAATTTGAACATGATTTGAAATCATGCTTTTTATGTAGGCATTTCTTCAAACACTTTCCATGCATACATTTCGTTAAACACTTTCCATGCATCATCAGATTGAGGGGATGTGAGAATAATGACCTAACACTTTGTAAATGACATTTCATAGCACCAAGGCCCATCCTAACCTCCACATCCTAAATACTAGTGATTTGGATTCCATAAAAAATCAAAATAAAAGAAAGACATTAATATGAGCCCTCCATAAATTTGTTATGGTATCATATGTTTCCTATTTATAAGAAAACAAGAAAAAAAATATTATGGATTAAGATGACTAACAAACCATTCCTCCTATAAAACTACAAGCACCACTTATTATGGTAGAGGATACTATCATTGTAGGAATAGAAACATTATTGACTTCCAACATTAAAACTCTATGACCATCTCGTCCTTCGGATATCATACTACACATATAAACCCTCCCTCTTGCATACTCTAAAGTGCCAAATCTCTTTGGAGTGGACAGACACAAACCTAAAATCACTAATAACAACCATGTAGAATGGTCTTACAACAATAATAAAATATATAAACGATCTTACAATAATATTAAATATATAAAAATACATTATAAAGTATGTAAGTGTGATGTTCTAACAATAAATTAGTTAAAAAAAAGATCATGGCAACTCCAATCACACACATTACTCAAAATAGATTATTTTAAAATATGATTCACACTATGATTGTATAGGAGTAATTGGTTTGTGCATTGAAGAGCTAATTGGGATGATGGGAATTAGGTATTGTGCCTTCTTCTTGCTCATGTCACCCACATATTTGTTAGTAAGAACATTAATGATCATAATTAGCTTTTTTTTTTTTTCTTTTTTCTTTTTTTAATTTAAATTGGTATTACCCCAAAATGTCAAGATACATCATGCCATACATCACAGTTTAAACTATTATTAGTCTCAATCTGCCACAAGGGAAACTATATATATTGACTGATAATTTAATAGCTAGTATTAAAATTGAGTGTGTGTTGCTGAAAATAACAAGTTCTAACATAAAATGAGTTACGTAGATATAAAAGTATCCAAATCACAACATATCATGAGACCAAGATCCTAAGGAGGTCATTGGAGTAGGATCTCGGGCACTCATATTATCTGGAGTAGAAGCCATGAGCTCACATTGAAGATGAATTTTCGTGTGAGCTAAACGAGCATTCAACCTAGCCAAACATAAACATTGGTGTCACTGCACTCACTTTATCTTGTTCAGGGAAGAAATGATGTCATTATGATCTTCATGTTTCTCTTTGAGGACTCTTCCCAAAAGAGTTTTCATTTTCCAATGGAGGGTGATGGAGTTTAGATATTGGTTCCTTCTTCCCTTGGGATGACTAGGATTAGGAACCTAGTTAGTGACTTCCTCCAGTATTTCAAAGTTAGAGTAGGTCTGGCAATCAACAATGGAATAGGTTTCAAGTTGACGAATTTTTGTGCGGATTTTGGGAGGAGGTGTAGAATTAAAGATGGAAATGACTTCTTGGGCTTGGGCCTAGGAACACGGTCAAATCTACTGGCCTCTATCCCCTCCACCCTTGTGGTTTTGCATGCATTTCTGAGGCATGTGATTCTAAGATGGAAAATATTGTAACAACCCAAATTTCTTATCCTCATGTACATAATATAAATACTTTTATAAATTAAAAGGATGAGAGAGGGACATGGATTCCTTTGCTTGAAGAAGGAAATTTCTTGAGGGAATTACTGATTCAAATATCAGTCCTTGGTTGGCTGAGGACGTTACTTGCTTGGGATGTTTAATGTTTCCTAACTACAGGAAAACCTAAATGGGTTATGTCAACCATTAAAGGTTGGTTGGTGTGTTTTAAATACTGGATCTTAGAATTAAATTGGTCTGCAAGAGAAGTACGCAGGCCCATGCTGCCTTGGAAAACATTACAAGGTAGGTAGGACAAAAGTTATGAAGATTTGATTGTGTTGGCAAGAAAGATAGTGGGAGGAAAATCAATGCACAGGAGAAAAAAGAGAAGGTGGAGGAAAGGAGGGGGAGGGATCTCATTTGATCTCCTATTTGACTCTCATTGAGCAAGGGAGTAGAGCATAAAAAAGGAGAAGGGATATTTACCTCATTGACTGACTTAGGCATTCACACACTTGATTAACATTCAATAGATAGAAAGAGAGCAGAGAGAGAGAAATCATAACTGGGAGCTACGTTGTTGAGCTCTGAGGAGAGTAATAAACCAACTAAATGCCCTATCAAAACTTGTTGCGCATAAACATTGCAAAGAGCAATGGCATGACTTGAGGATGAAGGCAGGGTGGCCTAGTAATGCTCTAGTTTAGTTGTGTATTTGTTGAAGATTCGCCTCTGAAAGAACTCCACCTCAAGCTTTGGAATATGGATCGAGAGTGACAACAGTGGTTGTATCGTGTCTATCATTGGGTAGAGAGTTAGAGTCCCACTCTCACTTGGAACATTCCTGCATTTCTTAATATAAGTGTTCTTATGCTTGTTGTTCACAATAAAACATGTTTGCATTCCTGGTTTAGATGATGTTATTGGTGTAGGAGGCATGTCTACATTATTATTGTTTGCAAGAATGACAAATGTGTTGTGTTAATGCTTGAAGGTGTTGGAATAACAAGTAAAGGATATTGAATATTACAATAATGTTTAGCATGAGTATTTTACCTTATTGTAACATGATGACTATAGGGTTTCATGCTTGCATGGATGGTGCTTATGTTGCCACATGGTAAAATTGGGGATTCCTCTTTTCTCCTTGTTGGCTTGTTAACTTGCTTGTTTTATGCACATGTTTCGCTTATATATTTTTTCTTAGTGTCAACCCTTAGTTTGAGTCATTGTCTTCACTCTTTCCAAATCATAGAGTCGAGAGAGTCTTTGTCCCATACTCAATTGTCCAAAACATTCCAAGATGAGGGTTCTTATGCATTTGTAATGTTAATGAATGTGTGTTTATATTTCTGGATTGAAATGGTGCTTATGAATGTGATGAACATGTGTTTGCATTTCTGGATTGAAATGTTGTGTTGTGTGAAATGCTTGATTGTGTTATTAATAACACATAATAAATAACAAACTATGTAAGGTATAAAAGCATTGAAAGGATCCATGAGGATCTGAACTAAGCATGGAAACACTTGACACAAATATCTCTTTCATTACTTGTAGAATGATTACATTGGGGACAACTTGTTTGACAAGGTATGTACATATATTTGTTACAAGCCCATGAATCAATTTATGTTGTGTTGTGCTTACACTGCGGAATTGCTTCCTCTTTTAAGTATAATAACTTGTGATCTTACATAAGGGGATCTTTAGCATGCAAAGATAAATTCCCTGGTGTGGGGCTACATTACTCATTGACCTAAGTTTGGTCCAAAGGACCTGTGTGCATTATGAGTAGCATCTCGGATGTGAGAGGATGTGGCTACTTATCGTTTGGATGGCTAATAGTAGTCATGGTGTTCGAGGAGTAGTATCTCATCGAGAAGGGAAGGTTAGTGCGTCACAACTAATAGCCAAATGCCCTTGAAACCCTTGAATGGTGCCATAGAGCTGCTTGCAGGGTTGTTTTGAAGTATGGTGCTCCTGGCGTGTAGCAGGAGAGGTGGAGGCCCTTCAGAAGTTCATGACAAGTCCTTAGAGGTGGGTGGTTGAAAGGTTATTAGCGCAGATATGCATGGGATTCCCTGTCCCTAAGCGAGGAATGCTCAAGGCCAAGAATTTATTCCTTATATGCCTGTCCATAATGTGTATGCCTATATTTAAACCCTAAAAAATATTTCCCCATCCCTTCGAACAATTCCAATCTTCGTGTGGAATTCATGGTGCCTTATGAATCTCGTTGGCTCAGGAAGAGCAGTTATAGCATAATCTCAAGAGGGGTAGCGTCGGTAAGCGCTTTAATAAGATGTAGCAACCACAAGGGAGCATTGGCGTAGACCAGGCGGTAGCAGGGCCATTGCAACTGAGCCATGAGTAAATCCATGCTCGAATGGCTAAGTTTGTCACAGAGTTGCACAGTTGTGAGGTTAAGTGAGGACTTAGTCTTATAGCTTAATTGGATGAGCTCATGCGATATTTCTTGTGGAAGACCTAGCCGTGGCAGGCATGGATTGGTTACCGAGATTCTACCTTATCATGATTTGGCAATGGAAGGGTGACATGTCTTGGAACCTTTCATCGACAACGCTAAGAGCAAGCGGGGTGATTGGGCATTGGGCCAACTGGGCTCACAACTTGGAGGCGAGGAGCATTCCCATTCGCTGGGATGGAGCTCACATCACAGCCCATCCCAGAGACAAAAGATCCTGTAAGATTTCAAAATGGGATTTTGCAACGGAACGCAAGATGATGTGGGGCTAGGAAAAGGTGGCTTCCATATAGTCCTGACTGCAATGGGATTGGTGTAGGAAGGACCTACCTGACAAATTCACCAGATGGATCAATCCCAGAGAATTTGCAAGAGCACATGAGGAAGGGAGCGGGGTGAGTGAGCACTGGATGTCGTGGCAGTTCCATGTTGTGCACCAATCAGGAGCAAGGGTCGTGCGGGATGTGGACCACCGCCCCATGTGTCCCAGAGGGTTTCCCACGGAAGACTAAGAGATGCATGATAGAGGAGCATCGGGGTTTTGGGGTTGAGATGATGTGTCCTGGTGGTCCCAACTCTGAAGGTGTAAGATGTGCGAGCAATAGGCATCACTGGAAGGCTAGGGCAGGGGCTACTTGTCTCGAAGAGTCCCATCGCAGTCGATTAAAAGGGAGAAACAAAGGAGCACACTGGGATGGTATGCATCAAGATGATGTGGCACCTCAACCACGTGGGCCAATTAGAAGAGACGTTATACGGAAGGGAACGACCCACAATCTCCATGTGGCCCGAAGGTCCCATCCTTGAGATGCGCGAAAGAGAAGTGAAGAGAGCATTGAGATATTGGGATCAAGGTGACTTGGAAGACCGATGGACCCCAATTGTCATTATGTGCTCATAAGCGGGTTGGAAACCTAATATTGCCCTTCCTAACACCCCTACAATGTTTTTGGAGAAAGTGATGGAGGGTATCGGAATAGTTTCCAGTTGTCGATATGGAAATGGGAAAGTTTGATAAACCGCACATTCCACTGCCCCTACCCTCGTTAACAATTGGAAATGTTACCCTGTTGGAATGCATTGATTGGGGCCGAGAGCATTGTGTGACAAAAAAATTGAAAATTAAAATAGATATGAGTAAGAACTGAACAATCCAAAAAAAATATTTTTCATTTTCAACCCGAAAAATTTATTTTCATACAAATAAATACCAACCAAAAATCATGATCATGCTTTACAAATATGATCATGTCTTCCAATATCTTAATACATGTCATCCATAAACCCAAAAAATTTAACATGCAAAATATTTTTCATACAAACAAATACCAAGCATGAATCATGGTCATGCTTTACAAGTACAGTGACAAATATCTTAATGCATGCCTTCCACATTTATAATTTCCAGCATGTCTTCCACATTTATAAGGTCCTTCTTAAAATTTGACTACAAAGAACCTAAACAAATCTGCTATCACTTGGAAACTAGTGCCTTCAATTCTAACGTATTTGCTTACTTTTTGTGCTTTATCAAAAGAGCTAAATATTTCTCTTGGAATTGAATTGGGTAGAGGGAAAACCAATATGTATTCCACACCACTAGAGTTACTAACCCTAATACTAGAGTTACTAACCTATATTTTCATTAAAAAACCACATAAAGCTTTTAAAAAAATCAAACATATCCCTTGAAATTAAACGAGGGAACAAAAACTATACTTTTAACGGGAACCCAATATTCTTATTAATCAGAAAGCCATCCCGGACTGTGGACGATCAAAGATGTCACCGTATCTAACATCATATGACCCTGAGGCGTACCGTTTAAACTGCCCCAGCGTAGAGTAGGCTCCCCTGTAGGACAAACATCACTGCCCTCCTCACAATTTCCTCCCCCAGAGCTGCCAAAGATAAATTTCCGCAAATTCGACAGCTTACCTTTTGTCTCGGGCTTCTTCTCGGTCCTGTGCTTGGACGCCTCCGCCAATTTTTGCTTCAACTTATCCTGCCCCATACAACCTACCTCGGGCGACGTTGGTTCCTGGGATTCGAACCCAGCATCATTGTCCGGGATTACAGAGCTCCAACGCGCTCTTGCAGGGCGATGCCCGGTGAAATAATCTAGTCTCTTCAAGTCTCTGCCGGGGCTGAAGGTAGCCACAGTCAAGACTGCAATCGGCTGTCTGATGAGAACCGAAGATTTCGCGGGCAAAATATCTTTCACATAATAGTTACTAACTATGAATTATGGTTATGTTTTACCACTGCAATTAGGAGTGCTTTAATGTATATTTTCTACATTTATTGATTACAGATAAGCTAAACAAATTCATTATCACTTGGAAAATGGCACCTTCAATTTTAATATTTTTGTTTACTTTTCCAAAGTGACTAAACATATCTCTTAGAATTGAATTAGGTATATAGAAAAATAGATTGTGCTTTCAACAACTTGAACTACTAACCTAAATCAAAATATTCTCATTAATCAAAAAGTCATTGGGACGATGGAGCCTTATCAAAAGGGGTCAAACATATCCCTTGGAATTGAACCAGGTAAATAGAAAAACAAATTGTCCTTCCAACCACCCAAGCTATTAACTCAAACCATATTATTCTCATTAATAAAAAAGCCACTTGGACTGTGAAGGCTTATAAAAAGGGGCCAAACATATCCCTTGGAATGGAACTGGGTAAATGGACAATCATATTAGAATATGCTCTTTACAAGCGATTTGATTTAATCTCTCACCCTTTAGAGTTGTTGTCTCTATTTTATCAATATATCCATGGCAAAGGACCACTGAGATACTAGTTGAGAGTGTTGTAGTTGGATATGGGCCATAATATCCTAGAGATTAGAGATTTTAGTGGTAAGCAATACATTGTCTTCTTCTTGACCACCTAGCCCCATGTCATCATTCCTAGTTGTATGATTCCTTGTCCCACACACCACATTAATCCAACTAACAAATTTTCTGAAGCTCGTGTTCACATAGAGGTTGTCTAGAGGATCAAGTCGAACAATAGGAGCATCTAACATAAATGGCCTGGCTCGCTAAAATTTGAAGAGGGAATTGGGGCAAAGGCATCCATGAAACTTGACAGAGTGGGAAATTTAATTTGCAGAGGGATCATCATAATGGAGTGCTCACTTGAGGTTTTCTAGATACATTGTGGGTGAACCCATATTCTTGAAGTGAGCCAAAGAAGGAATTGGTGAGTCCATGTATTCTTTTGTATGTAAGAGCATCATGTTAATTGTCCATAGAGACCACTATACCATTAGGTGATGTATGCTTGTGAGTTCCAAGTGGTTCTTGTGACTACTGTTAGTCATTTCCGAGTGATGGAATCTTACTAATGTTATATGCACCATGATAAGGGGATGTGGAGCTCCCTCTTATTAATTTGAATTGTGTCTTTTCCTAATGGCTAGGTTTGCTAGAGCATCAACCTTATGATTGTTTTGCGGTAGGACATGGAAAGCTTGAAACTACAAGATGGATTCAAGAACTAGATGGATCCTTTTAAAAGATCAAACTTAGTCTAGAGTCTAAAGGGAAGGTGCTTGAGTGTAGATGCTTGATGAGGATAAGGGTTGAATCTCCCACAATAATCAATTAGTTGATACTCAGGGCTAATACTTGTTTGATTTGTTGCAGCATTGCATACACCTTATCTTGGTTGTTTGTGGCTTTTCCTAGGCTCTTGGAGAAGGCTAATACTTCAGTTCCTCCTAGGTACACTAACACCACCACAAATCACCCTGCTCCTCCACCCTAACCCCACCACGACACCTACCATACATGCTTAAACGTGTTTTTAGCCTTAAATAGTCTGACAAATTGTATACATATATACAAGATGCAAAACAATGAGAAGAAAAAACAATCATAAAAATTTCAAGACTTTTGTCTTGATTTGAATTTAGTTTTCAAGAATGCTTTCCAAGATATCAAAAACAATATTTAAGTAGCCATGACACGGAGAAAAAATAGTGGGCATGGTTTTGAACCTCCAAAATCATATTAGGTATTTTCATCATGCTAAAAATACATAGCTAAATAGTCAAGTAAATAATAGTTTTAGTTTCATTTCATTGGTCAATATACTTGTAGAACCAAACAACTAATAAGTTCAATTTTGTTCTATTTGCAAACAGGATTTGATAGTTAACTTACAATCAACCGATCTACTTTGCTCTCTTTTATAAGTTGAAGGGTGCATAATGCGACAAATTATTCAAACTATCCTATTCTTCATGTATAAAAATATGTTTATTTTATGTGGAGGTTCTTATACACATTCAATAATTTTATGTTGGCCATCACTATTTGCATTTGTATACCATATTTATATAGCTTACATTTTGAAAGTTGCCATTCATTGTGTATTTTTTTTCATGCTTTTTTTACATATGGTTTAATGATCTGATGCTTACTTGTGTCATCTTTTCAAGTTTTTTGATATGACAATTTATTTTGTAATGATGTTTTTTATTATTAAAATGTGCTCTTGTAGGCTAAGAGACTTTTGCTCCAAAAGTCATTGACAACTAATACAAATTGTTGCAAATTTCTCTTGTCAATGCAAAAATGATTATAATTTTTTGGTAATTGTTTTTCTATTTTAAGACTTAGAAACTTAGAAATACAAAAATTATATATACTTTACAAGATATTATGTTCTTGGGTTTCAATGGGTAGCTATAGGTTTAAGCATTATGCGTTTCAATTTATATTATGCAAATTCATTATTAACATTCAATGTGATGATAGTTTATTCCATGGTTGTCCATAATGCATATGTTATATAGGATATAGAAAGTTATTTTTATCAAAACAATCCAAATTAACCTTTTGTTTCCATGTTAAACTTTTTGGAAACAATTCAATATAGTTTTTAGTCTAACTAGTCTCTCTATTAGACAAGCACATTTAGGTATTATATGCTTCCTAAATAACTTCTAGCCATCATCAACCTCTTGTAGAACACTTGGTTTCCACAAATTTAAGCAACAGGTGTAGGGACTATTAAGATGGATTGTAATATTACCACTCAGACCATTTTTCTTTAATCTATTTCTCAAGACCTTCAAGCCTATCATGCTTATATAGTCAAAGACAACAAAACTTCAAAAATGAACCTAAAGTTTGTGCCCTATGATATCAATTACAATGATTACACTTGTCCTCAAGATCTAATCTTAACCTAGTAAGTCTGATAGAACTAAATTGAAATACAATGGAAAAAGCCTCTTCCATAGCCCAAGAACATAAACAATGCTTCATTTCCTAATTAATGTCCCAGACAACTCATAATACAGAAGGTCATTTAGACCTGAATAGAAGTCAAAGATGACAAGTCCCAATTTCTAACTAAGAGAGTCCCATATCCTATGCTAGAAGTGTTTATAGTGGTGATATCAATAATTTGATTTCTCTCTAGAATGCATTTATCAAGATTGTCATTCATATAAATTATGTAGTCAATATCACACTAGTTCCCCTCCTTGTATCCACCTTGTCATGTAATCAACATCACACTAGTTCTCCTTTTACCTCAGTGTTATTCACGATCCAGTTTGCATTTTTTTTCTTATTGTTTTGGGATTGTCATGCAACAAATATCACACTAGTTCTCCTTTTGCCTTAATGTTGTCTACATTCCAACTTACAATATTTTTTCCTATTATTTTGCAATTTATACATTTGCTAGTTGTTTGTTGTCCCAAACAAATTTCTTCAAAATCTACATTATAACTTGTCCAACTATAAACTTTATATATGTGAATCATGGATTAAACAAAGGACCTACATTGCTTAAATCTTTAGGAAAATTTGAATTGAAGTTATACATATTTGTAGCCGGAATCTGACGATTTTTTTTGGGATCAAATATTGATTTTTGTTGTTTAAACTAGTTTTTTGATTACATATATGGATTCAACACCCTTAAAAACACCCGAGGCACTTCGATTGTGAAGAGTTCACCTATCAAACTTGTGATTTCAATGGATCCCTATTAGATTCTAGACAAATTAAATTGGAAAATAAACTGGAAAACTTTTCAAAATGTCTTACTTATAAACAACTCGATTGAGAAATGAGTTGTCTATATGTGAGATTTTTGGAGTTTTTGGTCAAAATCTGACGAAAAAAATTGTGATTAAATATTGATTTCTATTGTTTAAACTAGTTTTTTGACTGCATATATGGATTCAACGCCCTCGAAAACCATTGAGGCACTTTGTTTCTGAAGAGTTCACCCATCAAACTTGTGATTTCAATGAATCCTCGCCAGATTCTAGACACATTAAATCGGAAAATAAACTAGTTTTTTTTTTTTTCAAAAACTCTCACTTATAGACAACTCGATTGAGAAAGGAGATGTTTATAAGTGAGACTTTTTGGAGTTTTTGGTAGATTTATGGTTGAAGTCCAACGAAAAAAGTTGTGATCAAATATTGATTTCTATTGTTTAAATTGGTTTTTTGATTGCATATATGGATACAACACCCTAAAAAACCCCTAAGGCACTTTGATTGTGAAGCGTTAACCCATCAAACTTGTGATTTCAATGAATCCCTGTCGGATTCTAGACAAATTAAATAAAATATTAAACTGGATTTTTTTTTCAAAAAGTGTCACTTATAAACAACTTGATTGAGAAAGGAGTTGTCTATAAGTGACACTTTTTGGAGTTTTTGGTCTGACGAAACAATTTGTGATCGAATATTGATTTGTTGTTTAAACTGGTCTTTTGACTCCATATATGAATTTAGCACCCTTAAAAACCCCTGAGGCCCTTCGATTGTGAAGAGTTTACCCATCAAACTTGTGATTTCAATGAATCCTTGTCGGATTCTAAACAAATTAAACCGGAAAATAAACTAGATCTTTCTTCAAAAAGTCTCACTTATAGACAATTCAATTGAGAACAGAGTTGTCTATATGTGAGATTTTTTAGAGTTTCTGGCAGATTTCTGGCTGGAATCTGGAGAAAAAACTTGTGATCAAATATTGATTTATCTTGTTTAAATTGGTTTTTTGACTGCATATATGGATTCAACACCCTCAAAAACCCTTAAGGTACTTCGATTCTGAAAAATTCGCCCATCAAACTTGTGATTTCAATGAATCCCTGCCGAATTCTATACAAATTAAATTGGAAAATAAACCGGAAAACTTTTCAAAAGGTCTCACTTATAGACAATTCGATTGAGAAAGGAGTTGCCTATAAGTGAAACTTTTTGGACTATCTAGCGGATTTCTAGGTGGAATCCGGTGAAAAAAATTGTGATCGAATATTGTTTTATGTTGTTTAAACTAGTTTTTTGACTGCATATATGGATTTGGCACCCTTAAAAACCCTTCAAGCACTTCAATTGTTAAGAGTTTACCCATTAAACTTGTGATTTCAATGAATCCCTGTCGAATTCTAGAGAAATTAAATCAAAAGATAAACTAGAAAACTTTTCAAAAAGTCTCACTTATAGACAACTCGATTGATAAATAAGAATTTTTTCATAGTTTTTTTCATATTCGAAGTGTCTGAGGTGTTTTTGAGGGTGTTAAATCCATATATTTTGTCAAAAAAACCCAGTGTAAATATCAAAAATCAATATTTAATCACAATTTTTTTTCACCAAATTTTAACAATTTTTTTTTTTTTTTAAATCTTATAAAAAAGTCTTTTATCAATTATTTAGAAAACATTTCCTATAAATATTGGAATTAGATTTTCAATAATTAATTAAAGAACGTAACAAAAAGGATTTCGAACGTTTTAAAAGTCATCTTTGCTTAACTCGACAATAAGCGTGATAAGATCGCTTCATCCTTAAAAGCATGTGTTAGTGTGTTGCCACGTGATTTATTAAGGCATTGCGTACCACATGAACTATATAAGTGTATTGCCACGTGTTTCACTAAATCATTATGTACCACATGAATTACATAATGTTTTGCCACGCTGTTTAGAAAATCGAATTTCATACCAAGTGAATATGTACGGCATGAAATACATCAATGTATTGCCACGTGGCTTATTAAGTCATTGTATATGGACTTTTCGCATGAGGTTTGGCTTCTTTCCATACATGAAAATGATAAGCTTATTTTAATTCAAGGTAAAATATATATATATATATATATAAATTTTTTAATTATAATAAAATTAAAATAAAAATAATAAGATGATTATGATTTATGTTTGTTATTTTTAATGAGTAGTTTTTAAGCGTGATTTTTTAGAATTTATAGAGGATTTCTGATTGGAATTTGGGATAAAATTTGTGGTTAAATGTTTTTTTTAATTGGGGATAAAATTTGTGGTTAAATGTTTGTTTGTTTGTTTTTTTTTTTTTTTTTTATTCGGGGGGAAGTGCATCCCCGCTGAAGAAGCATCATACAACACATATCGCCGAAGCGAGCAGATATACGTCATCACTGATACAAATATCGCCGAAGCGAGCAGATATACGTCATCACCGATACAAATATGCTGCAGCATCGCGCAGCTCCCGCAGGATTCGAACGTGGCCGGGGGTGTGCAAACCAACCGCCCCGACCGACACATCATGCACTCACGTGGTTAAATGTTGATTTGTGTTGTTTAAACTGGTTTTTTGACTACATGTATGGATTCAACACTCAAAAACCTTTGGGGCACTTTAAACTGGTTTTTTCACTGCATACATGGATTCAACACTCTCAAAAATCTTTGGGGCATTTCAATTGTGAAAAGTTCACCTATCAAATTTGTGATTTCAATGAATCCCTGCGAGATTCTACACAAATTAGTTCGGAAAATAAACCATAAAACTTTTTAAAAAGTAGTATTTATGCTCCATCAGGCCTTAAGAAAATAAGGGAAATAAGGGTTCATAAACCACCATAATTTTGTTGACCTACCCAATCAAGAAAACTGATAATGTAGCAAAAATTAAAATATATGAATAAAAAATAAACAATCCCAAATAAATCTTTTCTTCTTCAACCCAAAAAATTTAACATACAAAATATTTTTCATACAAATAAATACCAACCATGAATCATAATCATGCTTTACAAGTACAGTGACAAGTATCTTAATACATGTCTTCCACATTTATAATGTCCAGCATGTCTTCCACATTTATAAGGTCTTGATTAGGTAACCTAAACAAATCTGCTATCACTTGGAAATTGGGTCCTTCAATTCTAACATTTTTTTGTTTCCTTATTGAGCTTTATCAAAAGAGTTAAATACTTCTCTTAGAATTAGATGGGTAAATGGAAAACCAAACTGTACTCCAAAGTACTAGAATTATTAATCCGAATTCACTAGAATTACTAATCCAAATCTTACTTTTTATAAAAAAAAGATCATACATATCTTTGAAATTAAACCAGCAAAAACAAACTATACTGTCAACTACTCAGAACCTCAATATTCTCATTAGTCAGAAAGCCATCCAGACTGTGGACGACCAAAGATGTCGCCGTATCTAACATCATATGACCCTGAGGCATACCGTTTAAACTGCCCCAGCGTAGGGCAGGCGGCCCTACATCCTTCCCCTGTAGGACAAACATCACTGCCCTCCTCACAATTTCCTCCCCCAGGGCTGCCAAAGATAAATTTCCGCAACTTCGACAGCTTACCCTTCGCCGGGGGCTTCTTCTCGGTCCTGTGCTTGGACACCTCCGCCAATTTATGCTTCAACTTAACCTGCCCCATACAACCTACCTCGGGCGACGTCGGTTCCTGGGATTCGAACCCAGCGCCATTGTCCGGGATTACAGAGCTCCAACGCGCTCTTGCAGGGCGATGCCTGGTGGAATAATCTAGTCTCTTCAAGTCTCTGCCGGGGCTGAAGGTAGTCACAGTCAAGACTGCAATCGGCGGTCTGATGAGAACCGAAGATTTCGCCGGCATCTGCTGTCCGGGACTCGCGGCCATTTCACCGGATTGATTGATTGTTTGATTTTAACGAAGTTCGCTAGGCTGAACGGCAGGGATCAAGAAAATAAGCCCTAACTTATTTTCATATTCTTTTTGATGCCGAATCTTCTGCTCTGGATCTTGAATCTTGATTCTGCTATGGATTTTGGATCTTGATGCCGAATCTTCTGCTATGGATCTTGGATCTTGATTTTGCTAAGGATTTTGGATCTTGACCATAAGGCTAGCAATCTTGTTTATCTTATCCTCGTAAAACAGATCGTGCATATTGTCAATCTTTAAAACTGTTTGATATGTTGTAAGCTGCAGATTCAATAACAAAGTGCCGTGATCACCGAATCCTTATTGCAGGATATGCAAATTCTCTTCTCATGAGTAGAATGATAAGCTTCTCAGCGTCAACAATCCAAGATTTTCTGAAGACTGGCTTTCTTGCTTTCTCCCACCTGAGTTTTTCTTATATCGACTTGGAAGGGGTTCACAGGCAAAGTATGATTGCAAAAATTATTTCTACAAACGAACTGTAGGAGATAGCGTGATGTGATTTAAAGGTGGAAATTTACCAGTGCACGGTACAGATTAAACAGCCTTACCAGTAAATCCAAGTAACTTTCTTGTCGCTTAATGCAAGTGTCCGCTGACAATATGCATTTTTCCCTTTATCGGCATGCACAGATCTTGAACCATTTGTATGATCCTCCATTTTTAAGGCAGGGCAAATAAGAAGAGCACATGGTTCAGGACCTCAGGTTATTTCACTATTTCTCAAATTTGTCTATATCTGATAGATTCACTTCACGGGCGCCTGTAGGTTTAGTCTTCTCACATGTGCGGAACGAGACGAGAGTTCAAACCAGGACTGGCCACTTTCAACCATCATAATCAAATTTAGAATGAGATTTAACACTTCATCTCACCGCACCTGTGTACAATTTAGGGATCGGGGATTCGGGGATAGTCTGTGGGAAGCGTGTTTGAGCAGTATTTTTCACAGACGTCAGCTGTGGTCTAAAAAAATTGAAGTGATAGGTGATAGATGGCAGCAACGCTCAGAGGCCATAGATTCCTTGTTTGGAATCTTGTACATTGCAAAGTTTCCTGCAGTTACCTATCACTTCAAAATTATGTTTAAGACATGTTCAAAACTGTCTAAAGCTGGTTGTTATTTCTATATCTGTTTAACATCTTAAAATAATAAATTTTATATTTAAAATATTAAAAGAATATATATATTTTAATTTAAAATATTAAAAATAAAAAATTTTGTCAATTTAATAACATTAATTTCAAAAATATTTAAATGGTTAAAATTTTCAAAAATATTTAAATGGTTAAAATTATTATAGCATTGCATTAAATTTAAATTACACTAACTACTCACTCTTAACATGATTGAAGTGTTTTTTGGTATCTCATACACACTCTTAATATGAATAGAATTTTTTTATTTCCATATTTATAACTTTAACTATATCACAAATACAATTCTAAAAATCCAATCACACTAACAAAACTTCACATTTTAAAGGTTTTAGATAAAATTTATTATTTAAAAAATTTAAAGATATCATAAATTTAAGCTGGTAAAATCCTTTATGTTAATCTAATATAATATATTTATTATGTTAATCTAATATAATATATTATATAAATATATTTAGCTATAATAAATTTATGAAAATTAAATAATAATTATTTATCTATATTTACGTATATAAATTTATATTATAAATTAAATTGACTAATTATTGAATTACAAAATAATATTTTTTGGTTATATTTTTTTTAATTAATTTATATGTTATTTCAATTTAAAATTTTAATAATAATAAATAAAATGTAGCTAATTAATAATTATTCACAAATATTTATATAAAAATGACATAAGATTTTCATTTACTTTAAAAAAATGATGTTGGGAGATGCTTTAGGAAGGTGTGGGGTTTCGAATAGTTTAGAGTTTGTGTGATATTTCTTGGTTAATAATTTCGTATTGGGGAAGGGACTTTAATATCCCTTAGTTAATCTTTTTCTCATTGTAAATAATTGGAATTATTAAATGCATGAGAGAGTGACAAAGATTCCATTTCTTGAGGAGTTGGTTGTTTTAAATATTGGTCATGGGTTCACTGAGTGGCTTTTAATGACTGTGTATTAGCTTAGCTGCAAAACAAGGATGTGCCCATGTTCTCTTTGGAAAACAGTTACAAGCAACAAAGGACAAAAAAGAAGAAGGAATGGGTGGTGGTGTCCTCGCAGGTTGACATGCATGCAATCATGGAGAATGATGGACAATCAGTCTGTTCGAAAAGGAGGGCATTCATTCCTGTGTACTCTCAGGGAAGTATAGAGGATATGCATAGAAACTATCTCTTGGGGGGTGCACAAAAGTAGTGGAAGAAAAACTAGCTGAGGGAACCCACTGGGAAGGGGGGCTAGGTTGATCAATATAACTATTGGGAGCAAAGGGCATCTTGGTGCTTGTGGGGCTGGTGAACCACCATGTGTTGCCTCTGGGTATGAACAACACTGATGCTTACTTCTACCGGTGAACAACCAATGGAAGGATGCCCCTTGTAATCCTTGGTAGCTTAGCTAGTTGAGGAACCTTCTGATTTAAGTAGGAAATATTCTCATGAAAGGGGTTGCACTCACAGTGTTGGGATCTCTGCTATGACGTTGCAATGTTGTAATCTGCTTAGATAACTGGTGGGCGAAAGTGGTGTTGCCTTGGGACACCCTGTTTCAGC